>JAWNNQ010001093.1:0-202500 GCA_035044765.1 Leucophenga montana | reverse complement strand
ATCCCTTCAACAGCATTTATGTTCAGTAAAAAAATATTTTTTTTCGCTTCATTTACATAAAATAATAGGCCAAAAAAGAACAATTAACAACGTAAAAAAAACCTATTGTACTGAACAAAAATGCTCAGTTCGCTTCCCCCCCCCCCACTTCGATACGACAATGCGTAGTAAAAATATAGTTAGGACAATCATTAAGAAACTTCCCGGTTTGGCTATCCTCGTACTATCGCATCAAAGATATGCATTAAATTATTATTGTAAGATCAAATCTTATTCTATTTAATACGATAAATACTCATATGTTTCCGTTGATATGAAAAATTATCCTGTTACGGCATTCAGCTTGCTCTTTTTCGTTATAGAGATTGTATTTCTGACAATGAGTTTTAGCAGCTGTATAATGGAAATGTTTCCTTGCTATTTTTGCACTTATCCTTCGTATTCAAATGTCAAATGTGGCTTTGAATTTTTGCAATTGCACAATTCAATTTGTGTATATGTGTGACTCATTTGTGTACAATATATATATATATATATATATATATATATATATATATATATATATATATATATATATATATATATATATATATATATATATATATATATATATATATATATATATATATATATATATATATATATATATATATATATATATATATATATATATATATATATATATATATATATATATATATATATATATATATATATATATATATATATATATATATATATATATATATATACTATATACACAGATATGTATATAAGTGCTTTCAATGTGCATGTCTTCACATTTATTACTCTTGCTGTTGTTGTATCTATTGTTGTTGTTGCTGCTGTTGTTCTGTGTGAATTTGTTGTCCCGATGGCACTTTTCGAATAACAAATCGTTCGTTCAGAGCCTTTCGTTGCACCGCACCTCATCAAATAGCATTTGTTTCGATTTGTCTCGGGTGCATTTACATACATACATATATACGTATGAATGCATTTGTAGAGGACTCTGGGATGTACATGTGTGTATACCAGGTTTGATTCAAAATATAATTGTTATTATACTTATAGATTCAATACTTATAGATTCAAGTCTTTCATGAGGAAAACAATTAAATTCTGTGAAAAATATAGTGATTACTTAAGCCAAGGTCACACGCTCGAAACTTTTAGATAAAAATAAAATTATAGTTTAAAAAAACTAAAAAAAAGCGCTTTAATAGTAATGTGAACTAAAAAGTAAAAAATAATTTTGAATAAGTTTAAAATGAGACCTAAGCGATTGACAGAAAATTAACATTAACATAAAAAAGCGGGGGGGGGGGTGGTCTGTAAGATATTATAATAAGTTTATATTTACAAATAGCTACCAATGAAATAATTATAACAATTAACATCAAGCACCCCACGCTTTTTTTATGTTAAAGTTAATTTTCTGTCAATCGCTAGGTCTCATTTTAAACTTATTCAAAATTATTTTTTACTTTTTAGTTCACATTACTATTACAGCGTGTTTTTTTAGTTTTTTTAAACAATAATTTTATTTTTTACTTTTTAATTTACGAGGGTTACTATTTATATTTCGGGAATAGCAAATAATAGCAAACATTTTTAAATGAAAATGGCTTTATTGTTTTTCAAAATATTCCCCATGATGATCGAGACACTTGCATTCATTCAACCCATTTGTCATATCAGTTTTTCCATTCCTCTTGAGACACCTCCAAAACATGGTTTTTGAACGCTTCAACTGCTTCTTCGGCGCCCGTAAATCTTATCTTTGATACTCGGGAACAAGAAGAAGTCATTGGGTGCCAAATCAGGACTGTACGGAGGATGAGTCATGATGGAGAATGATTCGTCTTTGGCGGTTGGTTTTACGTATTTCTCCGAAGACTTCCGGCAAACAAATGGTCGTGCACCACTCAGAATTGACCGATCTACGTTGGTCAAGCGGAACAGTGGCCACATGACCCATTCGGCCGAAGAAACAGGTGATCATTTGCTTCGCTGTGCTTCTTCCACTGGGCACAACAATCGATTTGGGACGACCTTCACGGAATTCATCGGCGACCGAACCACGACCACCATTGAATTCACTATACCAGCGATATACTGTGGCTTTTGATGGTGCTTTATCGCCATACAAAGAACTGAGTTCATTGACACATTCTTGTTGAGATAATCCACGTTGAAAGTTGTGAAAAATAATGCAACGAAAACCTTCTCTTGAAATTTCCATTTTTTGGCCAAATTGCTTTTCTTAACTCACTGTAAACAAAACAAATTGCAATTGTACATCAAAACTTCGTGAGTACGTTTATGCCAAAAAATGACAAACTTTGTCATGGTGTTGCCAGATTTTAGCTTTTGACATTAGTGTTGCCAGTTCCCGAAATATAAATAGCAGCCCTCATATTATAGCGTGTTTTTTTAGTTTTTTTAGGGCCGTTCTCACGACTTACCGATACATAAGAAAATACGAAACGGTAAGTTATGCTATAGGCGGAATAATATTGAGTAGTGCATGTCACGACATCACAATTATAATAAATCAATTTTGAGTAGCCCTGGAGAACATTTGAGGAGGTGGACAATCCAGTCCAATTCCAAAAAACGTAAACACAATAAAATTATAAATTAACAGAAAAAAAATGGATAAGAGTGAGCGCCGCCGCTGTAGAAAAATACGAGCAAATCTATGAATAAAATGTGCACGTTTGCATTTAAAATTGTATCACACAATTTCAATTTTGTTTGTTTTCATTTTGCTATGTTTTTTTATCGATCGAGTTGGCAGGTATCTTTGCAAAAAATTCTGATAAATTTATAAGCTCGCCGAACTCGGCGATACGGTTATACGCTTAATAAGAGTCGTGACATTGAAAACTAGCATATCGCCTGAAAAATATGAGCGGCAAGGTTATAGGCAAGTCATGAAAACGGCCCTTAAATTATAATTTTTTTTAAAAAAACACGCCGTTCTCATCAACATATGAATTAAGTTGTTGACTCGTTTTGTGGGTAGCACAATGAAACAAAACAAACGAAACGGAACGGAATAGAACGTGATCCACTAACAAATCAAATATCCTGATGATCCTGGTCAAAATTGTGAAATTATTGTATTGTCATCGGTGCTTAATACACGTGCAAAATTTCAATTATTTCGACGTTAGGAAGTTGGTAAAAATTAAGTTGAAAGATTTCTTTACATAGATAGAAAGATAGATACTGGTCAAGCTAATAAAAGCGTGTTAAAAACAGTCAATAGGGTAGCTTTAAGTGAACTCGTAGTTTACAACGACACACCCTGTTGACCGGATTTATCCAAATGATTTCCAAGTCGGCCCTTAGCTTTAGTAATGTGTTCAAACCGTATTGCATTGAAAATCGTATTGCATTCGCCCGGAATGGTAAATTAAGAAGTTGGATTTGATTGAGATGCCGAATCTTGGACTGTTTAACAAAATAATGGCTTGGTGATTATCATGATTTTCGATACTCTTTAAAAAATTAGATTCTGTGTGTTTGACAAATAATTTTGTCTTTATACCTGCGAAGTGCACAACTTGAAACGACGTGTGATGGTATTAAATCCCCCTTCTATCGAAGCTCAAGTTTTTTTTATTTTTTTTTTTTATTTTATAAATAAGTAACAAATTTAATAAAGAGGGAAAAATATGAAAAATTTATTTTCGACTGGGCGTGGTGGGCATTGAAACCACAAAATTTTAAAAACTTGATATTCGCATGAAAAAATAGAATCAGAGTATTCAAACTTGGTGGCTTTATATCTAATAGTCTTCGAGATCTCATTGTCCAAATGGACATACAGACATAGACATAGGTCCAATGTAGACCTATGTATGGTTTATTTATTTGGAATGATTGGGACAGTCTCCGTCGTCTCAATGTTCATACAGATTGTCTGACGGATATGTCTATAATCTTGATGCTGATCAGAAATATATATAATTCTCGGAGTCTGCCACGTTACCTATTGGGTTTAACATACATTTCCACAACCTCATAAATTTTAAAAGAAGTTTGTTTTATGGCATGCTTATGTTCATTGCTGACGTTACATAAATTTGTATACAACAATTATTTACACCGATATACTTTCATACATTTTATGTTCCGAATTTCAAGCGCCCTTATTTTACGCAGCGGACTTTACATAGCGTGGTCCTAACTTTACTTAACTTTTAATAATCTTTTAACACATTTTTCAAAGCTTTTATATTATCAAGTTGAAGAAAGTTGTAGGTAAAAAATGTTTCTTTAAGGTCGGATCATCGTATGTTTGTTTTGATCTATTTTATGAACAGCTAATAAATACGCATATTTTGGTATAAAAAAAAACATCCAAGGTATGTTATAGTATAGTCCCAATTTTCGTAACTCGGGGCGCCAAAAAACATTATCTGTTGATATTTGTTAGGTTAGATATATATCCTATCATTCCATTAAATACTAAAAGCAGTTTAAGCAACTTTAAAATGTATCTCTTGGTGGACCTTTTTACGGATGTGCCCATATGCATCGCTTCAACTTGGAATAACGTTTTAAAATACTCAAAACATTGAGTGTAGCTCCCTGATTGCCAAGATGCAAATCATCTTTTCGAATCAGGCACATTTTCACCTCGGAGGTTATGTCAGCAAGCAAAACTATTGAATTTGGGGTATGGAAAATTCACACGTCATCGTAGAGAAGCCCATGCATCCTGCTCGAGCCACCATGTGATGTGTATTTTGGAGTGGCGGCATAATTGCTCCGCCGTTACGGTAAGTGGCGACTGCTATCGATACATGATTGATGACTTTTTATGGCAAGAATTGGAAGATTTCGATCTCGATGAGTTCTGGTTTCAATAATACGGAGTAAATTGCCACATCGACGCGCGCCATCAACGATTTGGTTTAAGAATCGTATAATTAATCATTTCGGATATGTCAATTGGCCACCTAGGGGCTGTGATTTCTTTAGGACAGTCATCAAACAATTGACAACATGTAACAAACTAGTACAGTTCAAACAGAGCTGACAGCTATTGACAAAGCGCTCGAAAATTGATTTTCCAAAATGGGCTGCTGCCGAGCCAACCGTGGTGGCCACTTATCGGAGGAAACATAAGCAAAATTGAAAAAATATTAATTTTTCTTATTCTCATTGCTAATTTATAATTAAGCCTTTTGTTTGATCAACTCGACGAAACGAGTCGTCTAAATGCTGAAACTCGGTATGGAAGTTTATTTTGTTTCTAATCCCATAGACTATCAGTAGTTTTTAGGGTTTTGTATGAAAAAATGTTTATTGCAGTCAGAATAAACATGAATATTGATATGGGGTTTCCTATGGATATATGCTTCACATATATATCAGATGGCATATCCCACCCCCCTTTTATTGATAGCTCCATAATAACACACACTACACACATTTAGGTGTTAAATTTTAGAATAAATTGTTTTTAATACTTGGTAGGAATGTGTAGCTGGTGTAGGATTTCTAATTTCGTGTTAAAGTAATTATTGCTTCGGTTCTACTGAAGCAAAAGTTTTTCTTTGTTTTTCTAATAATTTTCATTTCGTATACTTTTTGATTAGTCCTTGTATAAAATGTATGTTGTAAAATATATTCACCCATTTGTCTCTCGGTTGTCGGTTGTCGGGTGTCATGTCTTTCTGCATTCATGTTCTTCAGTTCTTTGATGACATACCAAAATCAGGAAAATGCATTCGCTATACATTTTCACGTTGGCCATGTTTCTTGTTCAATGCAATGATGACTTTTGGTCATCTTTGCCAAGGGGTGTGAATAGGTGTGATGATTGATCATGTGCAGTGGTGTGTTGTGTGTATTGTGGGCATAATTTGACATGCATTTGGCTTTCACTTTCCATTTTTTCAGTCACTTGAGTCATTCTGCATGCGAATCTGCAACGACTTAAAATGTTGTTGATGGGTCGTTCGAGTTTCGTTGCTAAAGATTTATATCAATTGTAATTGAAGGTTTTTCGTAGTTATTTTTATTAATATGTAGTAGGACTCATAGTATTAGAAATTAGGATATTTCTTTAAAATTTACAACTTATATTGTATAATAATATTCAATAAATTCCAAAAAAAAAGCTTTTTCATCTCATTCCTATTTCTTCAATAAAAAGAGTGTCACCCGGCTGATCACTCATTTCTGTAAAAGGAATTTACTATTGGGGTCTTATACAATCGGACGTGCTTTCATTTTCACTTACATTTGGGATTGATTTTGAATCTTACTTCAAAAATAGACAAATGTCCACTAATTATTCCCTTACTGAAATCGCAAAAGTGAATGAAAATTAATATATTTACTTAAATTTTACGATTTTTTAAATTTAATAAAACAAACAGTGTCAAGGATGCCGAAAATTTATTCATTGCTTGAGATTCGACGGTATGATCGAGACATCTGACTTGTGAAACTAATATTAGAGATGGGCGCAAGTGAGACTCATGATATCTACATGCAATAAAGAGCCACAACATAGTTACATAGATTTACAGCAGACTTGATCTTGATCACTTTCAACATAAAGGTTATCTTGTGAGATCCACAACTTTTGTTTTGGTTTTGGTGTTTCACTTTCTTGTTTTTGCTTGGTAAACTTTTTGTTACAGTTGATATAAACTTGAAATGCACACACGGGCAGAGCAATGAGCTTGAATTGTCTACACGAATTCCTCTCTCTTAAACTTAACAAAAAATTGCAAATGCGCATTACGTTATACATCGTCTCTTCGACACTTCGTAGGCTGAGTGCGTTCGAACATCGATTACAAGTCTGTGTACTTTTACATAAGTATGGCCGTCCAGAAAGTTTCCTAATCAATCGATTAGGGAACTTCCGCTTCAAAAATCGATTGTTGCGCGAGCAGTATGATATGTTGCGCATTCCTGCTGAAACCAGAAATCCACCATGTCACTTTAATCAAGCTCAGTTGCCAAAAAATTACATACCATTGTCGCGCCATTGTCGTCCTCGAAAAGTACGGGCCAATAGCTCTTTTCGAGCATACACCATAACAGATAATAACTTTTTGTGCATTAGTATTAGTATTAGTTGAGGATTTTGAGTGTCTCAATCAACAATCATTCAACGTATTAAATCTTCTACTCAACGTAAAATGTGATTCGTCGCATTAGCGTAACCTGATTTTGAACTGAGTTGATTTAGCCAAATCCGACCGTCAGGTTATATGAAATAACATAGAATATAAAAGCTAGAGACTTCAAACTTAGACATTTAGATTCTCCTTGACCATACGCAGTTTATTAAATTTTGCAGATGCCACGCCATGTCCGACCACACTACGGCCGTTTGAAGATTGATATACAAGTATGTTTTTTAAGGTCGCTGAAACATAATTCGATATGCATTTTATCCTTCAAATCATGCTTTTCACATAACCCCAAAAAGTCTTTAAAGTCACACAAAACTATAAACTAATGCTGGTCTGTGAGTCAGGCCTGACGTGATGTGGTAAAATGGACTTCGGATTCGTTATATAAGTAAATTTTTATTTATGTGGCTGTGTAGTTATTGATAATTAAAATCCTGTATTGCCATAGAGTATTTTGCAATTCAGATATTTTTTTTTTTTTATTTTGTCTCTCTGTCAAAAAGTTTCATTGAACTGAAAAGAAATTTTCTTTGATTTTTTCAAGTTCGAACTTTGTTTTGAACACTGCAGAATAGTTACGAAACTAATAAAACAAAATACCGAGAGTTTTATATACATACTTGCATATATATTTCTTTTTTAGTTTTACAACAGGAAGCTACGCATAAATTTATTCACACACAAATACCTTTTCAGTTCACTTCTCATCTGTTTGCCGGTAAAGTTTTTTCCTTTATTGGCAAACGAGAACACAGGAAGACTGCAGTCCTTTTAATTTATTCGTATTATTTTCACCTCCGCTTCAGATCTTTTTCTTTTATCAATTAAAAGTTAAAATGCCAGCGGAAAAGTTTTGAAGAAACTGTTTCACTAATTGTTAACGAAAATACAAATTTATGTTGTCTTAGTTGAGAATTTATGTCTGATAATGAATTGTACTTGAAATTTTTTTTAAAAATAGTGAACATTTTCATATACTTTATGGGTATTTTATTCTAACAACAAATTAATCAGAGACAAAGCACATGATGGCTATTTGAGATATTTAATGTTCCATACAAAATTAATGAAAATCAACATAGGTTTTTACAAAATTCAATATACAAAAGATACGTTTAGAATATTTAAGTTATTACAATTACAGAATGTTACTACTGTAATGCTTCCAAATGGAATGCATTAAAAATATATAATCCAAAAAGTTCCCACATTGTTTAAAATATACAGGCCCTCAAATTACCGTGTCGAAGAACGGTCAAGGCAAACATTAGTGGGAACCGGTTGCTGGTTCGATCTCCGTTTGATATGAGAACTTGCAGCTCAAACTGATGTCGTGCACCGTAACCATAAATTATACATATTGCATCGTATTGATTCAAATTTGATTTTTAGTTTTATTGTATGAAAAATAGTTGAAATATGTGATAAACATTTGAAGCGCATCATTGATTTTTACTGTAAGAGTTTTACATAATTTTTATTTGGTTTCACGCGTGATCTATTCGTATCCCTATCTTTATTGTTGTACGAGTATTGTATCTTTGTATTCAATGGGGAAATCTGCGCGAAATCTGCTGCTTCAGTGAGCACATTCATCAAATTGAGATTTAATGAAGCTGAAGGCGTCAAATGCTACGTGCGAATGAATCAGTGTTCGTGCGTGCATTAGTGTTTGTTTGTGTGTGTGTTATGTGGCGGGAAAGCGAGTGAAACGCATATAAAATGAGATAAAATAAAAGAAAAATGGATCAGGATTTCATTTCATAAGTGTCACCAAAACACACATATGTTATGATGCTCTTTATACCCTTCATACATAGTGTGAAAAGACTATTACATATTAGTTTGTCTGCATGCCTTGGTGTTCTTTTTATACTCTTCACACAGAGGGTGAACAGTATTATAATTTAATTACAATGTCTAGGATGCTACGTAACATTCCAGACGACATTCAACATTCAATCTCCGCTCGATCCAAAATTATTTTAAACCTGTTTTAAATCCTTTTTAATAATTTCATGCGCATCAAATTCATCCACAACCCTATATCCCATCTTCAACCGTCAAAAAGGCGAAATTCATGCCAAACACTAATTTGAATAATTTTTGTTATATTCAAAATATTTAATTCTAAACATCCTTTCAAAAATCGAATACCTGAAGTAAAACTCTAGCATTACCGCGCAAAAAGGGCAAGTGTGAAGAGCAGTCCACCTAGGTTACCGATTTTCCTTTTTTTTTATATAATTTTGTTTAAAATAATTGCTTAAGTCAGAGCATAATTTTTTAGTTAGTGTATCCAAATATGCACACCCCCTACACCCTATGGACCCAAAACAAGTTTTTGTATAAAAACATTTTTATTTTTTTTTAACTTTTGTTCTGCGAATGTGATCCATATGTTTTTTATATTTACCCCTTTATACTTCCCAACGTTGATTCCCATTAGATCTCTATAGCAACTTACCATAACCAACTAACGGTTGCAGTGCCACATAAGTAAGAAAGTAAGGACTACTTTGCTTCCGTTATTAATACTACCAACCCACTTAAAATATATTGGGCCAGATCGGAACGCTATAGTATATACATATATTATTTATAGGTTGATTACATATATATTGCTTTATAAATATTGGTAAAATAAGTTGATGTGACTTTTATTTCTTTGGTTGGGATATATCAAAGTTTCGGTTAAAGCGAACTTTATTTTTTGCGCTTTTCACGTGACACTTTGGTTATGTGCACGTGCCCGTTTTATTGCCGTTATTATAACTATTATTTTTTCATCTGTGTGTGCGTCTTCTTTTTTTCGCCATGTTAATATGTATTTGTTGTTTTGTTGGCATTTCCGTTTATTTGCTTTGCTGATTTTTCCGTGTGGAAAATGTTTCTCGCTTTGTTTTACTGTTGGAGTTCCCTTCGTCTGTCTCTTATTTTCACTCTTTATGGAGTACGGGTCATTTCCCCTATTTAGAGTGTGTATGTGTGTTTGTCCGTGTGTGTTTAGTGTCGATTCGATGGCTCTTTGTTCTCGCTGTAGTTGTTACACTTTCACTTCAATTCGGTTCCGTATCATTTCGCCAATGTCCTCTTCGCTTCGATACGCCAAATTGCCAACACTCAAATGCGATTCACTGGATCACAAACTCACACATACACATATCGTTGCGTGTACGTCCTATTGCAGTCCTTTGGCTCAGTCTGATTGTTTCTATTTGATTATTCATTAGCCTCATTTAGATATTTACATACTTCTACATTGTTCATTATTTGTTTCTGAATGTTTGTGTATTTCTTCTGCAATTCAATTCAATTCGTGCACACTCCCCTGTGTTTTGTTAATGCGATTGTGACAGCGGTTAAACACAAATATAAAACAAAAGTTACAAAATGGCTGTCAAGAACAATCGCAAATTATAACAAAATTTATTAAATTCATTTTCATTAATGCTTTTACAGCATCAGTCGACAAATTTCATTTTGCCAATTCACTGACAGCTTCAATTTCTTGAACAAACTTTTCTTACCTTACCACATCCGTTTACCGACTCTTCATCACCTTTCGCTTCCTCAAATGTATTTTTCTAGTATTTATTTTATTTACTTTTTGCTTCTACATATGTACACCCTATACCCTTAAGGTAAACGGTTATAGTAAGTTTGTGCAAGTGTATGTAGCATCCAAATGCAGGAGAAGAATAAAGTAGATCAATATCGAGCGCCGAGTTGAAATAGCCATCATCGTCTGTCTGTCCATCCCGAAGTATATTTATAATGGAACCACCAAACTGGAACATTAAGATTAAATACACACAGATTAAACATATTTTTACCAATGATTTTGCACCAAAGGGTGAAATATTTAATCTAAAGTGCGTGCACCTTAAATTTGAATCTAATTTGAATTAACAATTTAAATAACGATTTAAATAATTTTCATAATTAAATCAAAATCCAGATATTAGATTTAAAGTTTGATCATATTTGATTCAAATATGATCCATATTTAATTTAAGAATTAGCCATATTCAATTTACATAATACTCATATTTCAATCATATATGTTACATTACAAATTTTCGTGTTCAATTGTACTATTTTAAAATTTAATTTTTTCGATTTTTCAAGCTCATGCAAAAATAGAAACCAAGCAAACTGGACAATAGCAGATTTTGGTTTTCTGCCTATACTTATATACTTCTGACTTGTGTTAGGTAACTTTTCAGTATCAACATTTTATATATCATAATGTCTGCTACTGTAATAGCAATTAAAATCAAATTTAAAATGTAACCATAGTTAATTTGAAGTGAATCCATAGTCAAATTAAATATGTATCTTATTTAATTGAAATTTCATTCTGATGCATCGTGTTTAAAGCGGGCTCCTCCAGCTTGTTAAAGCAGGTACTCTGCTCAGCTGTTTGCTCGTCAAAACAGCTGCGATTTCCAAAAAACTTTTAAATTAAATATAAAAAATACTTATTCAATTTATGTTTTTAATTTCTAAATTAAGTGTGGACCACTTTGTGTTTGTGGTATTTGGAGTTCTGTTTTGCAGCAGATTCCAAAGGTAAATTAGTGAAAAACATTCCTTGGGCTTTTCACACAGAAAAGATATTTTGAACATTCAGTGTGTCAATGGCGATGCGGGGAGCTGTGAACCACACATTTTTCAACTGCAGTAGGCATATTTCTATTAATTTTTTTTGCAGAATTTAACAATTTTGCATAGGCGAAATATCAAATTCTTTGCTAACTAGTGTAATTTTGATTTGGTTCAATTTGCCTATGTTTCACTGTTATTGTTCATTCTTAAAAGATTTTAGAATTCAGTCGAATTCATGACATTTATGGCTCATTTTATAAAGCACGCATTCAAACAGTCACCGATTCTTTTACTGCTTGACAACTACACTTCCCATCTCAGCGTGTGATGCATTCTCATCAGAATCACGGATGCATTCTCATCAGAACACACGTCAACATATTCGGCCCTTTCAAAAAAAAAAAAAAAAAAAAATTTCATCGGTGGAGTTCTCGAATTGCATCACGTAGTGCCTATCGTTAATAAAAGTTCTCCGCAGTCACGGTAAATAATATCCAACGTGGATTTAAAGCAAAGGGGATTTATCCATTTATCCGAATCTATTCACGGATGAAGATTTCTTGGCGCCTGATTTGAGCGGAGAAACTCAACGCTCTGAGGACGGCGATAACGATCTTGCCGTTTGTCGTATTGTAATGGTTAGTACAGATGCCATCGAGGATGACTCCGGTGCAAACGAAGGGGACACCACTTCAGAAATGGCCACTTCGAGCATTGCGAGTAATTAACCCTCGGAAGAGTGTTACACTGATCAACAAATTTAAGCGTGGCCGCAAATCTTTGGCATCTACCATTTTTACTTCCCCTGAAAATGTGACACTCATACACAAGAAAGCTGATGAGGAGCGGACAAAGCAAGCAAGAAAGGAAGAGAAGCAACAGAATAATAGGAAGGAAGAGGTGGCAAAACCAAAAAAGCGCAATCGTCGTACAACTCCCATACTGCAAGGGCACAATGCCGAAGAATTTTATCTGGAACAACGCAATTGCAATGTATCCGATTATGCTGCGCCCTTAAAGTGCGAAAACATAAGAACCGGCTATTACATCTGACTTCATTCCGAATCAGACTATTTTTTTTTTCATCTTTTATTTAATTCAAAAAATATCTTAATTTTTCATAACTTTAATAACTATAAATCACGAAAATATGTAATTTTCTCATATTTTTTTGCATGGTTCAACAAAAACCATTTGCACCAATCACGCAATTCGCAATATTTTCAGCACGACGATAAATTTTTTATATTGTTTTTGCTAGAGGTCCTACTACAAATACAAGTTTAACTGTTGACAATCTACCGATGTTCATGGTAGTTATGTCTCGAAAACAAAACTATGCCCACAACTCCCCACTCTTCCCTACATATTTAATTCAACAATGTGCATACTTAAAATAAATATTGTCCATCAATATTTAAAATAAAATGTGTTGAACTTTAGCTGTTTAATATTTTTTAGTTAAATCAAAGTGATTCAGAATTAATTTAAATATGTTTTATTGTATAGTTTTTCCAGTTGTGATCATTGTTGTTTTTACAATGCGTTTATTCTCTGTGTGTCCACTGTAAAAAAGTATAGCCTCCCGTACAAATAGGAGTATTTTGTTAAAATAAAAACGTTCTAACTGAGTAGAGGGTATATCGAAGTCAAGCACACTCGACTTTATTATACTCGACGTTATTTTTTGTTATATTCGTTTTTCGTAGAATCATATTCCTTTAGTTAGCCGATTAGCTCTCTGTATACCTCTCCGTAAATTTCTTTCTATCAACCTTCTCTCAATCGAATCTCGAACGTGCCATTTTCACTTTTAAAGTTGTTATTTGAAAACTATAAAGCAAACAAAAGTGAAATACATAAAGTTTCGTAAAGTTTTTCGAATGGAACTGCCAAAGATAGCTGACTTAAGAAAAGTTACAAAATTGTTTGATTTCATATTTGATGTTTTTAGTTTTAAAATAATGTATTGTTCATAAATACGATTAAGCAATGTAAAAGCAATGAGTTACTTATACAGATTTTCATCAAGAGAGAGGAAGCTTGTTGGTTACAACAACAAATATCAACCATGATTACATATTTTAAATTTTAAGTTTTTCGGGCAATACTTGAGTATGCACTTCGACAATATTATATCAGAGTCATTTTAACATTGAGATATATTTTGCATATTATTCTCTATGTGAAGAGAGAAAAGTAAAAACAATTTTTTGTTACACAAAGAATGTTTAGCCACGGATACAATTGTTTCATCACTCTGCTGGACGGACATTTAAAATTTTGCTACTTATATCTTCTTAGGTTCTTAGGAAAAGCAACAAAAATTGTTTATTCTTCTCTCTTCACTTTGAGAAAAGTATATAATTTTTTATGTTATTGTATATAAACTTTGATGTTTTCAGAAACTAAACATACCCTGCTGAATAAAATTTTTTCTGCCAGGCATAATTATTTACTTAGTGCCGTAATTATTGATAACCAGAAAATCTATGCCAAATGTTATCGCGTATAAACACTAATGCGTCTTAATAGATGCTACGTATTATAGAACACGTCATTCTAAATCGCCGCCCTTTGTCTTTCAACATGACCGAGATCCTTTAGCCCTATACAGTACAATATTTACTGATTTTAAATCAAGGACGTTTATATAGAATCATTTACATATCTTTAATACGGCAAGAATAACATCGAATTTCCTTTCGTTACATTTTAAGCGATTTCCACGTCGACGTCAGAGTTTTCATTTGCCTAAGTTGCTAAAATACATACGAGGTGCACTCAAAAAATGTATGCTTGCTGCTTCTTCTGCTGCTTGTTGACTTTTTGAGTGATTTAAAGTTACTTAAAGAACTTGCATAATTTCAAGCCGAGACACCTTAGAATGCTATTTTACTCTAATTAGATACACTGCCATTTTTAAGCTTAGAGATATTTAAACAAAGAAACAGAAAATATATCAGTTAGTCCAGCTAAAAGCAAAATTATTGTAACCCTAAAAGGATAGGAAAACTGGAATTGTGCTCTGAGCTCTGTTTATCAAATACTATAAGCTATACTATATAGCTGCCACAATAAAGAAAATATAATCTTCTGAGTTGTACTCTCATTCGTACCTATCGAGCTGCAGCGATGTACTCATCTCAATTCAGGTCATTTTTTCAAATATATTTACGAAACATCTGAAATCTATTTTTCTAACATACTCATCACCACTCTGAAGGTGTAATTTAGTAGAAATTTCGAAAAATTAGATAAAGCCAAGTAAATAATGTGTAAAATATATGAAAGTGCAGTAAGATCAAGAGCTATAATTCATTTTGAGATGGTTAGAAAAACAGAAATTCAATGTGAAACGGCTAAAGCATACATCTGGAAAGTACTTTTTCGAACATGCCAAAGTTCTCATTAGCAGATTTTATTTGCTGCTTGACTCACACTTTTGATCGGCTTTTTGCGAGTTATGAAATTTGAAGTTACTCTTCTAGCAGTGTGGTACTTAGAGAGTCTATACCGTGAGTTTAATTTCTCTAAGTCATCTCTAGATTGAGAGCTTCTCTCTGGCAAGGTCGACTCGTCTTGTCGCTCTGATCAAAAATATATATACTTTACTTTACACACATTTAAACAGTACAACAAACCCAATATACCCTGTTACAAATACAAGGGATAAAAAAATTTCTAAATTAAAAAAGAAATTAAATATATAAAAATGAATGATAAAAAGAAATTAAAAAGAAATACAAAGTAAAACAAGAAAAACCGTTAACTTCGGTGTAATCGAAGCTTTGCACACTTGCCCTTTTTGCTCGGCAACGCTAGGGTTTTACTTCAGTTTTTAAATTTTTGATTGGTTGTTTAAAAAAATTTATTTTGAAAAACTTTAATGTAAACAAATTTATTCAAATTAGGGTTTGGACCGAGCGAGTTTTGAACCCGCACACTAGACAGTTGAGCTATCGAGACCTCGAATATTTTCTCATCAACAAAATAAGTACTTATTGTATTTTAGCTACACTTTTTATTGGATAAATCTCGATAATTTTTGAACTTGTGTTGCTTCTGGTTGTAAAAAGTTTCCATACCAACTTTCAAACCAATATTTCAACGATATTACTTGGCTATATCGACTCGCGTTGCCATGCTGATCACGGATATATATATAGTTTATGGGTACTTCGATGCTTTCTTTAAGGCGTTGCAAGCATTGTGACTAAGTTGTACATACATTATGGGGTCTATCACGCCTCATTCTGAATGTACACATATGTGAATGAATATAAATCGTTACTTTATGATCACATCTCGTTATGCATGTGTCAAAACTTTATTCGTGTAGGGTTTATTTAAGAACTGTTTTAAAATAGCTTTAACCTCATTAAAACGTTCAACAAATCAAATGAACCGACAGACACAAAAACTCTCTTACACACTCATGCACTACACTTCCTTTGCCATTTTGCATGCGAAGGTTTAAAGAAAAACGGGTTTCAGTTTTTGTTTTGTAGCACAAAGAATTCGAATTTGACGAAGGGTGCAGGCAAGAAGTCCAAGGACTGTTCGGTGAGCGAAAGAAGTAAATGGTTTATATTCGAATCCTTTGCTTTGCAATTTTTGTTTTTGTTGCTTTGAATCGATTTAAATGAGTAGTTTGCATGTTTGCGGCCGTCATTTGACGCAAGCTCGTATCCTTTCTCCTTCTTCTAAATATTTCCAAATCTTACACAGCGGTTTCTTTCTATCTTATTACCTTAAGCATATGCATAGATATCGCACGTACATATGTGCAAAATAGGCGTGTATACATTGGTGTACGTAGGTGTAACCAATAGCATTTCTATCAGTCTGTCTATTTCTTGTTATACCCTATATCTATTCTATAAACCTATATAACCTATATAACCTTCTTACCTGGATGCTTAGATGCTCATAAATGTAATTTAGTTTCCGAGTTTTTGTATGAATATTTTTTTTTTTTTTGGTTTTTCTTAAATTAGAAAAATCAAATTATGGGTGTAGGTGTCTCCAAAGTTAATCCTGATAAAATTATTCCATAAACATCTAGATCTGACGACTATAAATTATAGCCCTATGCGATGAGGATCCATTAAAAATAATTGTTAGAATTTGTACAGGGTATCTCATAGTTAAGTATTATTCTTTCGTATTATACCATTCACACAAACATCGTAGATCCCATAAAGTATGTATATATTCTTGATCAGCTCAATGAGACGAGTCGATCAAGGCATCTCCGTCTGTCTGTTTGGATGTTGTTTCGCATGGTTTAAACACCAATTTTTATGCTCTCCAGTTGAAAATTGTCACATATCTTCTTTTTATTGCAGTTTAACAGAGTATCAAGATTGACCCGCCACGCCCACTTCTTTATTAAAGTCAATATTAGCATAAAATTTGATGTGGTGGATTCTTATAAATAGCTGCATACATAAAAAAGCGGTAGCCTTTTGAGATAGCCTCCATACAAAAACACACCTCACTTTTATGTATTTGTATGAAAAACGTCAATAGCAACTTGAAATTCGATATGGTAGCATCCTATAGATTGTCGCTTCACACACATATACATATAGTGGACGTGTACGGCCCACTTTTTGGGGTACCACCTATACAAAACCACGTTTATGTTTTACAATACTGTTTAACATTTCCTGTGAATGTTATTAGAGCTTCGGTTCAGCCGAAGTTAACGTTTCTTCTTATTCTTCTTCATAACTGCTAAGTTCACAACTTGAAACTTCGTGTGAATGGTATTAAAGCTTCGGTTACACCGAAGTTTTTTGTTGTTTTTTTTTCTGACTTTGATAGACCTAGCGGTTCTGTTTCACGGAAATCAAATCGCCTCAACGCAACGGGATTCATTGAAGGCCACGTAAATGTTTCCATATTTCGCTTACGGATGACATTTGATTGACATTTGATAACAACAGCAAAATAGTGGAAAGTAAAACTTTAGCAAACTGGCTTTAATTTAGTTCGGTTTCATTGGGCGCATCTCAGCATTTACTCGCTTGCTCGCGTGCCTTTATGTTTGTGTATCTGCGAGTTCGTGTTTACAACTGTTGTATAGTGTTGTGATTATATCACTGCAGAAATTAATAGACCCACAATTACATCATTACATTAAATTGCCTATACTCTGGGAACTAAACGAGGAAAACTTGTGTGTGCGAAGTGTTGAACGAAGGACGATAGGACCAGGCGGCAACGAGTTGTGCTGAGCAGAAAGAATAATTAAGGTGCAGATTAGAATTTAATTGGTTACCAGGTTGCCGTTTCCTGTGGTTCATGTTGGTTTCGTTTTGAAGTAATGCCATCCTTGTTGCTATTGTTTTCTTTGTTAGTTGTATAGTTCTTCTTGTCGTACTTGGTAAAATATTTGCTATGCGTATAAAATCACGACATGTATCTTCAAATAAACAGCATTTTGCCCTACATAACCTACAATGCCCCAGCGGCCTGCAATTGTATTCGAAGTTTATATTTGAAGTGCTGATACTCGTAATTAGGTAAAACTTTAAAGCAGATAATATAAGTTCAATTACTCATGCTGAGATTAATGGTTTTAATGAATACTTTACAAATATATTTTTATACTTTTCACGCAATGTGAATAGCATATAGATTTTGTCGCAAGGTTTGTAACACCCAAATGGAGGCGTCAGATACCGCAAAAAGTATACTCGTATATATTCTTGATCTGCTCGACAAGACGAGTCGATCTATCTGCGTCCGTCTGTTTGTCTGTTAATACGGAAACTTAAAATGGGTATGGAAACTGTCTGGGGCTGGCATTCAATCAAGGCGAAATGCTATGACCTTTTTTCGGGTTACCGTCCTTACAAAGCAAAACCCATTTTTAGGTTTTTCTAGGTACTAAAACCTTTTTGTTACAGTCAATTTTAACTTGAAATGCAAGTTGGAGGGTTGTATTGAGCTATGTTTAACATTTAGATATGTGGGTGTGGTACGTTTACTATACTGGGAAGCCGCACTTTCTTATTTGTTGAGCTGACTACTTTACAGGTCATGGGTCTTCGATCGAAATAGGTAGTAATCGGATGGAACGATGTCTGGAGAATACGGCGAGTGGGGTAGAATCCAATTTGTCCGGTTTTGAACGTGCAGACGAGCATTATCGTAAAAATGATGGTCGTGGCCGTTTTTTTCTTTAATGTACATATGCGTAATATTTTATCAGAGTTGGCATTAGATCTATTTGTAACAAATTTGTTTTTTTTGTTTTTTTTTTTTCAATAAAATATATAAAAATGCTGACGATGAAGGTCTTGTATCGAGCTTATTGTGGTGTTAACAGGTTCATTTCCTATAATAAGTGTATCTTACCAGACCGTAAAAGAGTTAAAATATCCAAGTTTGGTTGCTCTATTTTGTAATGTCCCTGAGATTTCTGCATTCAAATGTATAAAGGGCCGAACAGAATGATATTGCTAAGTCGATTTAACTTTTGATATTGATCCATAATATATACCTAATGGGATCTGTTAAATCTACTTACGGTTGGTACTTACTTTCGAACAAAGTTATAGGTTTCATATTCATATCCAATATAAACTACTTGCAACCGATTTACTATTGGAAGAATTTAGTTTTAGTTTTTTTATAGAATAATGTTGAAGACGGACACTTCCGCTATTGCACTTCTATTTATTTATGATCCTATTATTTTAAATAAATGTACCAGTTAATACAGCTGTATTGATATTTACTAAATACTAATTTAATTAGTACTTAAATTTGAATTGAACATTAATTGATAACGATAGCTATTTACAAACGTAGGTGACTAGTATACCTACTGACTCTTATGATTATTCGAATTGTTTTGAATCTAATTCAAAAGTTCCAGAACATTGCATAGCTACTTATGCACATATTAACTTTATTTACTATTATAATAAGTTACATTAGAGGATACGAAACGTTCACTGTATTGCCTTAATAAAGCAAATAAGTGACTTTGATTTTAATAAACTTAGTTAATTAATTCTTAAGTGGAAGTATGAATAATTTTTTGACAATGTCAAATGGAAACGACCTAAATAAACTTTTTAATTGCATTCAGAAACTTAAGGTCTAGCTTCATGGTACTATCCAAGTTAATTACCGACAATTGAAAGTTTTTCATTTCGAAATCTTAATCGCTTTTAAAATAAATTATACATGAATTGCTATAACTTCAATCGTGAGTGAAAACTTCAATGAAAATTTCTATATTTTAATATCTTTCAAAGTTTCGAATTTAATTCGTTAAAACAATTGACCGCTCAATGCATTACTCAGCGCGGTGCTGAGCAGAGTTGGGAAACTCGATTTGATTTTGTTTGGTATTGATTTTGGGTTCTGTTGTTAATTCGAGAACGATTCCGATTGTCAATTCAATCGAAAACTTAGAAAAGTTAAGCACAACTGACTGCTGCCGCATGTGTGTCACTTTTGAAGCCAATTTCGAAATTGTTTCGTTTCCAACTCGCTTCGAATCCGATTGAATTGAAGGATGTCTTTAATACTGCGGCAGGATTAATACAGAAAGCGAAAACTTTCGTTCGTGAACTTTTAGGCGTGAATCGATCCAAAAACGCATTCACTGGAGAATATACCACACTGCCGTATATACATATGTATTGCCGTATCATTGTTGTCGCCCCCTGTCTATTCCGATGTAGAACTAAAGTTAGAATTTTTCTTATTTATTTTTCCCCAAAACTGAACTGAAGTTTGTTGCCACTGGATTTTCATTCTGCCTTCGACGAACCGATTCACTTCGATTGCTGTGGGATTTGATTCAAAGTTGAGCACGGACTATCGAATGCCGCTTGGTTTTTGTATTTCTTTTGTTGGCTCTATTTTTCGTCTTTTTTCGTCCTATCAACAGTTTTCTATTTTTTTTTTTTCTTTCTTTTTTTCATTTTTATGCCGCTCAAAGGTCTTAAACCTAACGTGCTAAAATGATGAAAACAAAACTGAAAGCACGCCGGAGGTAGCTGGCGGCGTATAAAATTGTTAACACGAACACTAAAACATAATGACACATTCGAGACGCCTTTGCCGAGGGCTCACAAGGATAATAACCAAAGGCGTATTACTTACATGAATAGTTTCGCATAAAGTTTTGTTAAACTTAATTTTTTTTTTTGTATTGTATTGAATAAAGACGAGTTTGTTAGAGCAAATTCGTATTGGCAGAGACTGTCATATCATAGTATCCGTACGGTTGGAATATTTTGTGTATTGCAAGTTCTGATTTGTAGCTGCACTGATATTCGTACCAGACTTTGATATAAAATTGTGCCTGGCAAATTGTGCACATGTCTCGAAGTGCATTCAATTCTCTCATTGTAACTTTGAATTGAATACGGAAAAGGAATATTTTATGGCAGTAAATAGCTTTTGCCATGGATTAGCATGTTCAAAAAGAAAAATATAAGAATGGAGCAGTCGTGTTTTACAACTACGAAATACCCTGCACCCTTGTTAATGAAGACCTAAGCAGACTGACTTTCAAACTTTAAATCACAATAAAACAATAAAAAAAATATTACAAAATAATTGAAAAGTGTGCATTTGTAAGTCAAATGGTGAGCGTGGCATTTAATATTATCGTTTGGGCAAGGAAAATCTAACTGTCCAAGTTTACAGTTCCTGAGCTCTTTTGTCTCATACATCCAGACGGCTGGACGGATGGACATACAGATGGGCATAGCTAAATCGACACAGTTTCCCATGATGATCAATAATATATATACCTTATAGAGTCCACCACGCCTCCTTCCGCCTCTTAAATACATTCGTATAAACTTATTATACCTTTGTCTCTTTGGGTGCAGGGTATAGCCCCAATACAACCACACCGCTTACTTTTATGCGGTGTATGTCAATATCAACTTGAAATTTGACTTTTTATGAATAGTCGTTTCACACTCACATGCTGACCACTTTTTTGGGGTAGCCCCTATATAAACCTACATCCTCGTTTATGTTGAAAAATTCCATGTGTTAACGTTTTTCCAAGTTTTTTATTTATTAGCGTCGAGAGACCAACGAGCTCAAGATAAATAAAATAGGCAGATTTGTGTGTATGTTTATATCCATACTAAACTTTCATAAGTTTTCCAAAACGATGGATTTTTGCATGAAAAAGCAACAACATAAAAATGGTTGTCGGTACAGACGATAATTACGGACGATAAATTTACGTGATAACGTCATAATAAAACATTGTTGAAAAATTGCATACTTTTGAGAATTGAATTCTAATGTAATTCCAATAATTCAATCAGTACACAAACGACTTGTCATATAAAAGAGTTTCGTTACCAACAACAAAGAGTGAAATATACGCTCTCTCTCTCTCTCTCTCTCTCTCTCTCTTCGACTGACCACCAGCAACTTTAAAAGCCTTTTAGTGTTGTTTTTGGTACTCAAATACAAAAATAACTGTTATTGTCGTCTTCCTTGATCTATGGTGTGCGTGCTTTGTTTACTTTGTACATGTATTTTATTTGAAACAATCTTTATTATACACTTACAATGTTATTATTCATACATTCTACCATGTACATACCGCACCCCACCGCGCGCTAGATAACACTAATTCGCAAACGCACACACACACATAACTATAGCTTTCAACAAGCCAATGCACGCTGGTCTGTCTATCGCTTGCTTGTTCAGGCGGAACGACACAATCGTCACATGTATTCATATGTGTACGATTACATGTTCCGCCTTTTGCTTTTCGTTCGTTTAGTGTCGTGTCGTAACGGTAAACGGAACGTCAGAAATGAGTCATGATTCTGCGCTAAACCACCCGATTTAATAGACGTGATCACGTCAAAAAAAAAAATACATAGATTTTAATTGGCTACTATGTAAAAATAAATGTTGAAAAGCATATTTTGGACGATTTGCCGAAAATTGACACCAAAACTTCGTGCTCATAATGGGTAATTCATTTAGAGGTTTTTTTTTTTTAATTTTAAATAAAACACTTAAAATAAATTTGGATGTCGGAATCTTTATAATGACCTGGAAGAACACTCTGACATTTAGTCCTCAAAGATAATTTCATTCAAATGTCTACGCTGTAGGACGTCCGTTCGGAAGATACAATTTTCGATCACTACTTCCAGCATTGCTACCGGTATCTCGCGAATTTCGTGAGTAATGTTGGCTTCCAAGTCTTTAAATACTCATTATTTCGACCAATTATACCTTGTGAGATGATACCAATATTAGCTATTTGTCCTACTGCTTCATACTAATGGCTGTTACATGTGTTATACATAACGTGGATGTAAAACTGTTATACTCGTATAGTCTTTATTTATTTATTTTTTTTTTTAACTTTTCGTTTGTATTCATATATATTAATATATGCGTGTATGAATGTATGAAATGCTCATATATTTGGATGTATACCGCCAAGAAAAGAAATTATTATTTAATCTGTCGCATTTGTTGCCATAAGTTGAAATGTATATATTATATATTGTAAAAAAAAATGTATGTGTTTAATACCATAGCATAAAAGTGTATATTTAGTTTGGGCAAAAGTACGTAACAAGAAGAAGGAAGCCTTGTATACCCCATAAAGTGTAAACATTTTTGATCAACCTTAACAGACGAGTCGATATACTCGTAGACCTGTCCATCTGTTTGAACGAGAGGATCTCGGAGACTAGGAGCGAGTTCATTATATTAATATTTAGATTCCTATTTTCCTCATCAGATAAAGTTTATAAATAGAATATGGCAACCCAATTATAAGGGGTAGTCCCATACAAATCTAGCCCCATTTTTAAGTTTTTGGATGAATATTTTTTGTTTTTTTTTCACAATTTTATTGTAATTTTTTGTCAATTCTATTGTAATGTCCTGCATATGTTCATATGAGGAGCCTTAAACAAAGTACAGGTTTCATTTACTGTTTTAGAGAAGCACTTTCTTCATTTTCTTTATTAAAAATACTGATATCAAATAAAAACAAACAAAAAAAAAACATCTTGGCCAACAATACAAATTAAAAACAAAAATCTTTAGTCACAACATTGGTGTCAATAGTTTTGTGAGTTGCAGTAAGCTTTCGTCACTTGGTTTTTACCACATCAAGACGTTTTTTCATTCGATTAACTATGTACCTCTAATTGTAAATATTTCAGCAAAGTTGCTTAAATTGAAATCTAAAAATATTTCATCTTATAACTGAAAATATAAAAACAAAAAGAAACTTCCCAACGTAAGTACAAACAATTCTTCGCACGTTTTCACAAATTCCCAAAAGCGCAAACACAAAAATTCAGCCGCAAGGCAAAATCATAAATGCCAAAAAGGATATAAATATTCCAAAATTCGCCATTAATTAGTCCCCAGGTGTTTTTGGCCGCACGTAAAGTGCAAAAATTGACAGCGAATTTGACCATTTTTACGACATTTTAGGCTTTGAGTAACTGCGTGCGTGTTGCCAATAAGGACGTGACTAATGGAAGAATGGATGTGCTGTGCGAGCTTACGTAAATTTTTATTATTACTCGTACAAAAAAAAAAAAAAAAAAAGCCGAAATGCTGTGAATTAACGATCGATTTGTGTATTGAGTAGACGACTTTGGCGATGTGAAGGTGAACAGCGACTACTATATGACTAGCTGCTTTACTGTGCCGACTGACGTTTGGGCGCGAACAGAAGATGCAGGCCTCAAACCGCTCAAATGTCTAACAAACCGTCTCGCTAATGATGACACATTTGCGGCACGTGGTGGCCACGACGACAACGCAGATGATGTGGGCATGGGGCAGCGCCTGTCCATTGCCTTCTTCGTCTAATGCGCCAACTATTGAGGCGAGCCTTCGGCGCTTAGACGCAGCAGGCAGGCATTGAGTGACCTTGCTAACATAATGGCAAAGTCAACGTTAATTACGTAAAGTGACGTCAGACAGGCAGCGTTGCAGAAAATCTAAGAAATAGTCAACAGCTCCCATCACTGAAATCCTCGTTGAACATGGTTTAATTTTAGACCTAGAAGGCGACTTTAAAACATTTTTGAATCGTTTAAATAAATCGAGTCATAACTACCGAAATAATAAGAGACTAGCGACAAAATTTGAGAAGCGAGGCATCCGAGCATGGGTCTGACCTGAGCCAATGTACAATGGTAATTGTATTTTTATTAATTTATTTATTTATTTTATTTTTACTGCTTAGAGAACAAAAATTTAAATTTAAGTGGAGCTCCCATACAACAGACTTGATTTTTTTTTATGGATAATGGTACGGAATCCTTCGTGCGCGAGTCCGACTCGCACTTGGCCGGTTTATTATTTTAACTTTTTCCACATTTCTCAAATTCAGCGTTTCATTTTACGTCATTTGACTCAAAAAGGTTTTAGTATAGCTTAAGAAAGGTGCATGCAATAAACATAGGTTTAAGCGTCGAATAATATTTGATATTACTTCAAGCCTAAAAGTAGACACTAATACAGAAGGCTCCTATAAATATGACGCATTGCATTTATCACTCTCGCACATACAGACCTTGATTGGTATGCGCGAGAGAGAGAGAGAGCGAGAGAGAGAGAGCGAAATAAGATCAAACGATCGCGTTTGTTGTATTAGAGCCCCCTTAAATATTTATTTTATTCTATTTTTAGTATTTGTTGTTATAGCGGCAACAGAAATACATCACCTGTGAAAATTTCAACTGTCTTACTATCAAGGTTCATGAGATACAGCCTGGTGACATGCGGACAGACAGACGGACGGACGGCGGAGTCTTAGTAATAGGGTTCCGTTTTACCCTTTGAAACATCTCAATTCAATTACTCGAACAAGACGTAACACTTGTGTTATAAATAATGGACCTCTAACTTTATACAACACTTTAATAAACACTCCCATCAATTAAGTATAATGATTTGAAAACGAAGAGTTAATCAAAAAAACAAACAAAAAACAGGAAAGAACGTTAACTTCGGTTGAACCGAAGCTCTATACCATTCATACGAAATTTTAAATCGTATTGTAAAACATAAACGTGAGGTGGTCAAAAAGTGGTCAGTATATGTCCACTAGTAGATGTGTATGAAGCGACCATCTAGAAGATGTCACTATATCGAATTTCAAGTTGATATTGACGTATTCCATACAAATGCTCAAAAGTGAGCTGTGGGTTTGTATGGGCCTACCTCAAAAAGTTGGCCACGATGATTATTCTATAAGTATCGCCTTGAGGTGAAAACAAAGTGAGGAAAACTCGCAAAACTTATGATATAAATATTTTTACGAAAGATTTGTACTTTACATTTATATTGTTTAATTGGTTATACCTTTTTATTGAAGTTATGTATAATTTTTCTTATATTCTTATGTTGGTGTGATGAGATAAGTTTATATTAAAGTTAGCAGACCTTGCCGTTCGTCTTATTTAGAGACGAGCAAACAACTTTTAACAATTACGTTCACAAAACTGCATTTTAACATGTACTAGTATGTGCTTTGTTCTTATATTTTATATTGGTCTGCTAACTTTTTCGTAAGTTAGCGGACCAAACAATTTGCGTTACTTAGACAAGACCACACAAATTTTATGCGTCCTATTTATTACAATGTAACATATTTATAGAAAAAACATTTTTTATTTGGAAATATTGAACTTTTATTGTTCACAGATATGAGTATTAGATGCAACTACTACTTTCATCTTTGACTTCCAGTGATACATAGGGACTCAAATGTTAATTAAATTTTTTAAGTCCAACCAAAGCTAGTTATATACTTATATGGATGTAGGATATAGAAACGTGAGCATTTTGAGCTGTAAAACAAGAATACAGAAAAGAACATTTTTTGTGTAGTATATACTATATACCTACTTATTTTAAAATCGATATCACAAATTGTTTTCTACTTGGTTTTCTTTCAACGTACATATCTCTTGTCTACGAAGGATTTACTTTTATGTACGCTGCTATTCGCATTGTTACATTGTTATTGTTCTCTGGATTTAGATGTTTTTCCACACCAACAATGCCATTTTTCATATAAAAAGTTTGGTACTTCACCTGTTTGCATACCTTTGAGAGTTATGACTCGTATCTTTTTTTTTTTTCTTTCTGGAAAATGAAAGTCAATGACTGTCTCAGGAAAACATAAAATTATTTTTTATAAACATATTTATTAATAACCTTCGAACTTCTATCGTGAGGAGTATATTAAATTAGGAAGAGTGAGGGGAGAGTATTTTTAATAGTAATGTTTTATTTTTATACTGAATATCGTATACTTTTTAAGTGCGAACTCTTAGAGAAAAGCACAGAACATGACTAGAGTTTGCCCTGTGGTTGAAATTCAACCGTTATAGCGACTATACAAAATAGTTCAGTGACATTTGATAAAGCTAAGAGAGTTAAGTATGACCACTCATAAGGGATCCGTTGTGTCGTTCACTTTGACTTTTTTGTTCGAATTTTTTAACAAATTGGGAGAACTGAGAGATATAGAGAGCTCAAGGCGTTACCTAATTTTACCTATCTTAGACGCAATATTTTAGAAAAAAATAACATACGTCCCTACTCCTCTGCACGACCTGTCCACCAAAAAAAAAAAAAAAACAAGCGAATATGTTGGATTTAAGGGGGTTAAAAAGGGTTTGCACTTGCCTAGTTATATATATATATATATATATATATATATATATATATATATATATTTTCAAGACATTTCAAATAATAATTATACTCTTCACACGGAGTGTAAATAGTATTTTAATTATGTCACGGAGTTTGTAACGCATCAAAGACCCCTGATGTGGATCAGCTCGACGAGACGGATCGAACTAGCTATGTCCGTCCGTCTGTCTGTTTCCTGTCTGTGTGAATGAAAACTAATCCCTCAGTTTATAAGATATGGATCTGAAATTAGGTATGGAGACATCTTACGTTCCTACGCTGAACATACAACCCCACCGCACAATCGGTTTTGGTATTTTATTACAGTCAATATCAACTTGAAAATCGATATTGTAGGTTTATATGGAGAGAAACTTCACTCATGAATTAATTGGCGTATCCGGCCCACTTTTAGGTGTAACCCCCATACAGACTCACCGTCCACTTTTCTAATTTTGGATGAAATCCTTTTTTATTGTATCTACTTGAAATTTAATATGAAGTCTTCTTATGGGCTGAAACTTCGATGAGCGTGCCCCGTCCACATTTATAGATAGTCCAACCGCTCACTTTGTGATTTTTGTAGATAAAATGCTAATATTTTTCGAGCTAGCCACCTTAAAAAGTCTTCTAATGGTCCCTATAGCATTGAAAGTTAGTAATTTGTTAGATGTTTATATATGTATATACATAAGCTACGAGTATTAAGAATTAAATATTAATTAAATAAGTGTAAACCGGAGTAAAGTATCAGAAAATAACGTACATAAATTTCAAGTATCTTCTGAGTCGAATTCGCGAAGAACAAATATAAAAAAAAGTAGATATTATGCCCATTTCGGTAAAACACATGTGCATTTTTTTCAAATATTTTTGTAAAAAAATTAAAATTATTTAAATCTCCTGCTCTGCTTTAAAGTTTTAGTTTCAGTAAAAAATCAAGTTGCTTATATCTATCTAAGTTATCGGCTAGGGTTGTCTAATTACAAAAATATACGCTAAATGATTTAACTACAATAATATGTGGAATATGCCATATAATGATTATATAGGCAAGGAAAATATATTTAAAACCTTTAAGTGCAGATTAGGCATTTCGGTGAAAGCGATACTGAAAACGATGCTTTCGGCGATGGTGATTAACTCGTTTGTCTCTAGGCGTGCCTTATTTAAGTGTGCACCTTGAAATAAGCTGCTATCAAATAAATTACAAACAAATTTAATTTTCAACCTCAAATTATGCATTAAGCTGTTTACATTTTTGCACCCACACACACACACACACACACACACATACACATGCACAGCTACCACTATAAATCGTTGGCCAAACAGACACACATGTATACACTTGGTACTCTCAGGATATCCCTCCGCCAAATAACTATCGTTAAACGTGTGAGCAAATATTTTGCAAACGCATTAAATTTACCCAATTTTCGGTTTATCCTGGCTGTAGGCACTTTTGCGCTTTTTCAGTCCTCGTTCATAATATATGTGTGTACAATACTTGTATCTCGCGGTTAATATTAAAGCTTTTCACTCGGAATTTTCACTCGCGCACGCATTGCATTTATATTTAACATGCAAATAAATTGGTTAAAGAAAGGCATAAAATGTTCGTACATGCGGAAATCTACCCCATATTTTCTCTCTTTATATCCCCTTTATCTGTCTGCGGCTGTGAGTTGTTGTATCTGTTACGTAATTAATTTAACGCAAATTAATTAAGTAATCTTAGCTTGCCTCTTTGCATACAAATTGAAATTTATTCACTCGCGCCACAAAGTATGCTGCAAAAATTTTCGAATAATACCGTTAAATACTTTAAGCAATTTTAGCAATTACCAACACTGTCCTGTCAACTCTTTAGCATCGAGCGCCAAGGCTTTGCTGTGACCGTCTTGGACGGCTTCTTGGAAAATTAATTGTAAAAATGTTGCAAAGTAATGCACTGATTTGTCAAAAGTCTTAAAAGTCAGCTGAAATTATGTACTTGAAAAGACTGGCTGCTTGACTTTTTGTACAGCATTCGCTCAGCATGTTGCTCCATCAACTATAAATTATGCCACAATTTCAACAGATTTTCCTTTCTTTTTCCACCACACCAAGTTAGTTCGTTCGAGAAAAATCGCCAAATATTTTCATAAGCCTGCGCATTGGTCACTTGGCGTCAGCCTTGTTCTCGTCCTTTGCGCCATTGCTCCAAAATAATATCATCGTCTCAGAGCCGCGTCATGATAAGCAAGTGCTTCTTGAACTCGTATTTGTTTTTTATTTCCGTTGCTGCCTCAATGCTCCCGGGATTTCTTTGTTTGCTCGTTGAAAATAAATTCCTGCTTAATTCGTTAGCCTTTTTAATTTTGAGTGCGAAAATTTGTGGCGTTCGTCCGTCGGTTTTGGCGACTACTGCTAAAGAGTTTAGTAAATTTCGGAGTTATTCAGAGCATAGAAGAAACATGCATATAGACCAATGTATTTCTATGCTGATAAGTTGGTTTTTTCATTTTCTGTATTATTATTCTGTATCGTAAAATTTACATAACCATCACCTGAAAGGATGAGCATCAACCAATTGACGCTAACTGTAGGCTATTTCGCAAATCGTCCAAGCGTCTACATAAAAAATATTAAATGCTTTATAGAGCACAAGTTTTTGTCATTCGATAGTCTTAAAATACGGTTTGTGTATTCTACACAGCAAAAAATTAAGCACGTGTTTTGACGTGTGAACGCAAGGAAGCATCAGAGAGCCCATAAAGTGTATATATTCCCGATCAGCATGACGGGGCAGAATCAAAACTAGTTCCTCAGTTTTTAAGATATACTTCTTAAGTTCCTAGACTGAACATATATCACAATGACCATGCCACGCCCACATCTATGGGTTGTCCCATGTATGAATATGTTATTATTACAGATAATATTAATTTGAAATTTAATATGATGGCTTCTTATCTCAGGGAACTTCACAAATATATTAATGAGGGTGCTCCGCACACTTTTCATCTTTACTAAAACGGTGTTTTCCATAATCTGCCATTAAATATCTTCTTTAATGTTACGATATTGTGCTTTTGACTTAAATGTGACTGAAAGACTATGGTCCACACACCTGCATTAAAATAATTTATACTCTATAAATGACTCCAATTTTTCTGTTTAAATTTATTTGAAAAAAAAAAAAAATAATGTCCTTAAAAGCTCCCCTAGTGCAGCTAATAGGCAGGAAGTATGAATATTATACTCAGATCACAAAGAATGTCTCTCACTGTTAGGAATGTGTATGAAAGAGGCATTTTCCATTATCCATCGACATAAAATATAAATACTTATTTCGGAATCGCCATCCGCAGTCAACTGACGCATTTCATAGTGTATTTTTTTTTTTTTTTGATTTTTCTATCATCAGCATTTGTTTGTGGTATGCTGCCAGCAAGGACATTAGGGACATCCTTGTGTCATAAAAATTGTTTAGACTTTTTCCATTCACAAATGCAAAAAGCAGCAACGAAAAATGTCTGGACCGCTGAAAGGTCAGCGTTGAAGATAAAAATTTTATAAACATATTTGCATCATTTATTTTTGTCTCCGCTCGCGTTTTTTTTTTTTGCTGTCTGAAGATTGACAAACTGTTGCATTTGTATTGAATTACTGAAGGGACTCTGTGTAAGCATTCAACATGATTTATGCATTACAACGTCCTACGGCAGGACAAGGACAAAGGACTTCAGCGCAAAAGATGCGGCATGTGACCGGAATTCCGCGCTGGTCCACTCTGTTTCATAGTAACCGCCCCTGCCGCCTACGTATGTGTCTTTTATGTGGCAACACGCATCTTCTGTGCTCCGGAAACTTTGTGCCACGCTACGTAACGTCTATCCTGTGATGTCGTCGCCAGGCGCATAAATTTCCCAGTGCTCGTTTTTTTTTATTGCGAAATTGTTGTAATTAGAGCTTGTTAAATAAATTTAATTAAAAAATTTCGTTAAAATAAATGTGGGTACCTGTGTGGGCTCTCGACAGTATTACCTACACTTGTCTTCTCTTTCTATCGTAGTCTGTTTCTTTCTTTATCGCACTTTCGTTACATTCATTTCACCATTTGTTTGCATTCCAAAATATTTGTCTTTGTTGCAACTCTGTTTGTGGTCCTTGCGAGTTGATGTGTGTGTGTGTGTGTAGCTTTGAGGGCGTTTTGTGGGCGTATAAGTATGTAGAATTTGAGTTTAGCTTATTTTGATGTTTAAATACAGATCTTCTTCGTTTTTCTGTTTGAAGGTAATTGCTGCTTTCGAAATTTATAAAATATTTTACGATAACATTTAATTAGTTTGAAATGTTTTCTGTATTTTCGCGTCGTCGTTTATCTAATTGAAACGTTTATATTGCATATTCTAGTAAACAAAATGATTTATTTGAATTGGTTTAACATTCCCTATTTTATTTTTGCTATGTAAATACCTAAATGATTGTTACTATTTAATTAAAATAACATTTCATTTCATTTATTTAACAACTTGTAGGTTCAAGTTACAAATTTCTATAAAATTCACTAATATGTTCACTTCAGTAAAACTGAAGCTATAACGCTTTTCATACACATATGAGAGAACAGATCTCAGAAACTGTAAGTGCAAAGTTAGCCACTTAGATTATCCTTGACCACACGCATATGTCGTATATAAAAATTTGAGGATGCCACGCCGACTATGTTCACCAAGCCTACAAAACGGCCATTTGACTCTTATATGCACAACTTGTTTGATGTCGTGGAACTTCTGAAGGACATGACCATTCTTTATGAAATTTATTGAGTGGGTTACTATTGATATGGGGAAGGTTTATATCTCTACATAAATGGGCAGTGCCTCGCCTTCCCATATAACAGAATGAAAAACTTTGTCATATATCGGCAACAATTTGACACAGATGGATGATACATATGCAAAGGGCAGCGCGAGTAAGAAGATCATTAGAAAAGTGGGCGGTGTTATGCTCCACATTTGAAAAAAAAAAAAACAACTCGGTCGGTACAGCACACACCGTGTAGTCTAGGTATTGATCGTTAGTTTATTCGATATTTTGTGAAAGTGAGCGCGGGGGTCAGCAAGTATATTTATAAATTGTTATGCACTAAAGATGAGTATTGTTCTCGGATTCAGGGCTGCAACTTGATATGGTATGTCTTTGTGTGGTATATAGAATAAAAATCTAAAATACAGTACTAATCTCAATGATGTTGAACTTGGATGAGTGAAACCAACTTTAAAATATTAAAATTTTTAACTTTTTGTATAAATAAATATTATGCCTACTCTCTCGGGAGTTGCTACAAGATTTGTCGGTTTTATAGCTAATAGGGAAGAGTGATCAACATTATATGTAACCTTCCCATTGCCATGCCATGCGGGACCTCCATTTTGTTTGCATATATCTCAGAACTTAGTTTGTCTATTGGAATAAATACAATTTTTGTTTAAAAGAAGAGCTAGGTGAACTGAATTCATAAAACTAGAAAATCATCGTTATTAAAAAACAGATCTGCAAGTACGGAGGTGAGTGAAGAATAGGAAAAGAGGACATAATAACAAACGACCTGAACTACTGCACAATTGACACCACGTGTACGTATACAAAGCAAACGAGAAACAATAAAATACTTTCTCTCTTACTTCGTTACTTTCAGAACCCTGTAGTTCGGCCGAGTAGTACAATGCAGAATATAATTGAGAGACACTTATAATTCACAAATAGTTTTTACATATTCTTTTTTTTTTAATTGAGCGGCCCAATGCTGTTGCTTTGAAAATCCATTAACTACGGATGTCCCGTGACACCTTTCTGAAGCATTTCCTTAAGTGTTTATCAACAATGAAATGCACTGTGGAAATATAATGAAAACAGATAGAAATTATTAATTTTTAATCTAATTGTTTTTGATATCAATTAATGGTCGCCACTAAGGTTGCTTATTTATATAAACACTCAAATACAAGTAGGACACATCAAAAAAATTACAGTATTAAAATTTGTATTAAACTTTTGCAAATAGATATGGAAAGCTTTGTTTACCTATTGCAAATTTATCAAAAAAAAAAGACCCTTATTGCAGGATATTAAAACCTCGATTTAACCCAAGTTAGTATTTTGCTTTGTCTCGATTTTGTCCTTGTGCTTAAATTTTTATGTAGGAATAAGCACATCATAGACCATAAACTCCTAGTGGATTAAATGTGCGCAACGTATGGCGGAGCATATTTTTTTCACCAAATTTTTAGAAATTAAGGACATACGATACACAAAGTTGTAAATTTTGTTGTGGATTATTGTAGCTGAAAGAGACAAATTTATGTAAGGCAAAATACTTAAATGGCTTCAGTCATAATCATCCATAAATTTTATTCCATTAGCTACGAACAGACGTCATAACACTGATGACAACATCATAAAAGCTATTATGGCAAATATGTGTGCTCCGATCAGTCGACAGAAATTCAAGTACGCGCAGATTGCCAGTTGAGGAAAGTTGCCGGAATGAAGTTCGAGCAGAGCAGTTAAAAATTTAAATAGGCTGTCTGTCGACTTGCTCAACGCCCCAACCTTCTCCTTCTCACATATCTCAAGCATACGCACAAAGTGGATGAGGCTGAAAAAAAAAAATCGCTTTACATGTGGATTTGAGGAAAGCGAATAAGTATCTACGACAACGACAGATACATTGCGAAGTAATGGGAAATGAAAAACCTCTTGCGGCAGTTAAATTAGCATGTGAATGAAAAATTCTGAAAAAAATCGCATAAATTAAAGAGTTAAATTTGCTGTTAAACGTTCTATTGCCTCGTCTGCAGATGATTTAAATTGATATAGAGAAGTGGCTCATGGAATTGCTCCTTTGACACTGTCGTTCCTTCAGTAAAGTGAATGAAATGTAATTCTCCGTTTATATTTTACATGAAATAAAAAGCGGATTTTGACAAATTTTACGCATTCGTGTTTGTCATCGGCATTTCATGCGGCTCATAAAAAAGGATCAGGATGCGTTGCTGGTGCCAGCGGGTGAAAAAGTGACAAGGGGCGGCAAGTGCGTGCGCGACATGAAAGAGGACCTACGACCCTCGGCATTCAAGCTCCTGGCAGCTGTTGAGATGGTTATGCAGTACGTGTACATTTTTTTGCTATCAGACAGAAATTTAAAATTGAAAGCTGAAAAATAAATACAAAACCTAAAAAAAAGAATAAAATTGAAAATCCGATTTTCATATTTGGTGCTCGATAATCACAAATTTGTTATGTCAAAAATAAAAGATATCTTCATTCAATATATATACTGTATGCATATACTCAATCGAATGAAAAATTTTAACTTTATCTTCTGACAAACCAAAAAAAAAAAAGAAAAAGATAATAGCAACTTGTTCGTCCATTTGTCATAGACACTACCAAGGAAACTAAAATAAATAACCTTTCAAAGTGTCAAATTAAATATATTGTATAGTAATGAAAAATGTTTGCCTTTTTAACTACTCGTAGATACGAAAGCAACAAATGAAATCAATCGAAGAAATAGCAAAAATAAACTAATCGAATGAAGTACGTTCGAACGAATGAATGGATGAATCAATGTTAATGACAACAGTTAAAAGTTTATTATTGGCTTATGACATACTCGCCAAAAGTTCTTTAACTGTTCGCAGTCTGTGCAATCAATACTAAGGGCATCCCACAATGACAATGGCCAGGACAACCGAGCGTCCAACCCTCCAAACGTCCGAAGGAGCGGCTGGAAAAGTAGCCAAAGGACTCGGGTGGTAAGTGGATTGCTTTATTCCACTGTTGAGGGCATCAATAGAAGCTCATAGGCTGAGCCAAATGGCGAACAATAAAGTCAAATGACAGCGATAATGTTTATTAAACACTCCGTCAGAATGTGCGTAGAAAGCTAAACTGGGAGTCAGTGAAATTCTTTGAGAAAATTGTATAATAATGGTGTAAAGTGTGTTAGGGATTGGAAACTTTGTGGACCTGCTTGCTTTTTAAATACATTTATGAAAGTATTTTATGGCGCAGAAGAGATGTATTAACGCTGCTGTCGAGTGTAATCGATTACGAAACATATCTATTTGAACCAAAGAATTGTATGGGAGCTATGATTTTTATTGTTCCGGTCTGGAAACTATTTCGAATATTTTATCAGGATTAACGTAGGATCCATCTTGTTGTTTCTAGCTTAAAGCTCAATACTGAGACCAATGAAAATGTTTGATACCGATAAAAATTCATATAAAAAAACGCTGTCAAACAACAATAAAAACATTTTCGGCACGTACTATTTTTCATAGAGTACTCAGATAACAAAAATGTAAGTACTTTATATACTCAAAAACTAGTGACAAATTCCTTTTAATTTCCATCAGAAAACGCCAAAGGAAAATCTATATATGTGGACTTTTCACCTAATAAATATCTGTATTTAGTATTTCATGTTCATTTGGGAACACTTTTTTTTGCTTGTTTGACATAATAATTTACAAATTTCGGTAGCACAAATTTTCATCTATCTCAGTATTGGGCTTGAGTAACAAATAGCATTTACGTTCAAAAACTCGATAATGTAGCTGAACGTATATTCGCTACTCCTTCTAGTGAATTAGTAACAATACATTATACCAGATCGATTTTTAGTTCAGGTGGAACTATCTTTTTAGCCTCTGTGTTTCGTCTGTCACGGCGTTTATACATAAGTTCATGGCTATATCGACTTGACTTTTGAAACTTAACAAGAACATTTGTATTTGCTTGTACCTTTCTCGCCTCCTTTGACTGTTACACACAGTTTTACATACTTATTGTGTTTTTTTTTTTTTTTGATTAGTGAGGCTTCATTATGTAAAAATGGTTTCAAATGGATTATTCCATCGCTAGCCACTACTTTTTCCCATCTTTCTGACAGCAACGGTTTCCGCGTCAGAATAACGACTCGTCTTTAGAAGGAATCAAAGAATCAACCCAATTTTTAGTTCCAGGCGAAATTAATTTTTTTCGGAACAAGTCGTAAGTAATTTGGCAAGGGGCAGAGAATTTTCGTGCTAAAAATCACTCTGCTGGAATTGCGGACGTTTTTTCGTTAATACTCGGCACAAACGCATTAATTGTTGTTGGTAGCGATCTCTCGTAATGGTGTGATTTGCCAGTGGACTAAACCCAGCTGATCCCACCAAATACAGAACATAAACTTGGATTAACCCATGACTTTTTTCGTTTGGGATTGTTTGTAGCGGATCTACCTTTCAACGCCAGAAACAATTCGTCATTTTAAAGTAATTCGTGCCAATAAAATTGCCTTTTTGTACGACAAAATACGCGCTCAAAAATTCACTGCGAGCTCTCTGTTCTATCTACAATAAGTTTTCGTCTTATTTTTCTTATAACTCTTCCTTAAACTATGTAAAAAACTCTGTACTAACAAATCATTATTCAATAAATTTGTAAATTTCGTTTAGCAACTTATATTTTCTTTATTTTTGTAATTGCGCCCGCTTGGACCACCTCCCATGCTGTCAGTAGGGGCTCAGTCGGTCAACCTGGCGTGCCAGGCAAAAATTCCTCCAACGGGTCTGAGTGTCCGCAACTTCCTTCTTCTAGCTTTAAGTTAGTTTAGTTACATTTTTATATTGTACTTATTAAGCGACTGTTTTTTATATGCAAAAAATCTTTATCCTGCACAAAGTTAGGTATAATCAATGAAACAAAAAGTTTTCTTATTTGCGCTTCAACCATATGACATAGGTATACTAAAAACGACGCTCAATAACAGTATGTTTACAGGGGAATACACATTTGAAAGTAAAATTTTGGAAATTCACTAGTTATGCCATCTCTTAGGAAACGTTACGAACTAACTCAAACACCCAATAAAAGACACATTTACTCTACAGGTACAGGGTATTAAAAAAATACTTTTCACACATGTGATTTAGTTCAATTAGTTTACAAGAAGACAAGGACACCCTGGCGATTCAGTCGCTTATTAATTAGATCGGGTCGCATATACACATAAGCTTCAGATATATGTTAAATAAGCTAATCTCCGTGCACGTGAACGGCTAAAAAACACGTTTTTACAAAATGTACGTTATTTCTAGTTATCTAACCAAATAAAGTAGTATTTTAAATGTTGTGCATAAAGAATGTTGAAATTGTAAGAACAGCGTAAACAAGTCTCGAAGTAAATCGACGGAAAACTAAAACATTTACCCATATAAAGAATTACATACAATCACGGACGTATATACTATAATTGTTGTTTGTGAACAATGCAGAAGTCAAAAGCATTATATATCTACAATCGCTTGGATGCGAAAGTCAAATACAGATTTATTTTGAGATACAAGTTCAGATTTAAAAGTTCGTATGTACTATCATATTATTGTCCCATTACCATTTTCTTTATCGATGTCATTATTGGTAATTTGTTCCATCCTATAAACGAATTTTCTTTCCGACAACAGCCTATAAACTTATTTCGTGTTTATAACTTAGACTTATTTATTTGAAATCACAAAAAAAGAAAAGAAAAAAAACATTTTGCGGCATGTCATCCACAAGATTCAATATAAAACTTCTACGTATGGTCAAGTAATATCTAACTAACCAAGTCTGAAGTCTCTAGGTCTTATAGTACCTGAGATCTGTTCTCTCATACATCGAGATGTACTGATGGGCAGACGGACGCACAGATGGCTAAATCGACTCAGTTTGAGATTGATTTGACAATACATATACTTTATGGGGTCTACCACGCCTCTTTATGCCTGTTACATACATTCGCACAAACCTATTATACCGTTTGGGTACAGGGTATAAAAGTCAAAAATATTTGTATATCCGAAGAACCCAAACTTAGGGCTACCCCTAAAAGTGGTTGAGACACTTCCTTGATATTTATGTGAAGCGTACGTTCACAAAAAGCTATCATATCCAATTTCGGATTCAAAAACCGAAGCACGGCGGTTGTATAATGGTCTACGAATAGATTATGTGGTTTGATATAAGAATAATCACCGCCTATAATACGAGAACAGGCTGTACAGTCCTTTCAAATCATTATTTAATTTTTATTTTTAACATAATCTGCATTTTGCTCAAACACTTCGCCCAACGTTACTCCAATATTTTGATTCCCTCCATTATGCTGCATGCATCCCAAAAATCAAACTATCGCCATGACTTTGTTGGCTGACACCCTGGTGTTCAACTGTCCGAACAAATCCAATGTTCCGATATTTTTTTGGTCTCTGGGATGTTGTGAAGTATCCATATTTTGTCCATGGTTACGAAACGGCGCAAAATCTTGTGTAGATTGCGGTTAAACATCTCAAATCACTCCTTCAAAGTTGTCATACGATTTCGTTCGTCGTTAGTTGTGAGTAAGCGAAGCACATATCTTGCGAATAGCTTCTTCAGGCCCAAATCTTCGTGCAATATCTGAAATATTTCACGCAACTTCCCTCAAACTCGGCCATACATTTCGTTTCTTCAACAGACCGCATTAGACGTCCCGATATTCATCACTTGTAGATGTACGACCATCCATGTTTAAACCCGTGCACCCAATTCATTAAATTCGGCCTGATTTCTTTTACTGTTTCACCTTTCGCATGAATGTGTTTATTCACTGCACGAGACTCGTTTTTCTTTTCTCTTTGTCTGAAAATAAAAAAAGTTATTTGCTGCAATCGGTTGTATAAATGAAACCAAGCCATCAGTATGATAAATAATGATAAATGTTGTCAGAAACAAAATTCTTTAAAAACAATGTGTTCCGTAAATTAAACATTCCGTAACAAGTATGAAGCATTTCATTTACATTTCATATACACAAACGGTCCAGTTAAGCGATTGTATCAAAAGTACTTAGCCTTAGTCTTTCTTCTTAAAGATAACAGGAACTTTTGAATCGTAACTTTTTAATAGTTCGTAGAGAGAGGAAAAGAATGCCAGTTAGCAATGTTTGAATTAGGGTCACAAAATCGTCGCCGTCACTCCTACGAATACTCGTAACAAACACATACAAATAGATTGACCGATAGACTGTATATTGTACACTTCAAATGTAGTATGAATAGTGTGATAGTTTTGTCACACAGTTTGCAACGCCAAAAAAGAGCAATCGGAGATCTCAAACTAATCACTGAATTGTTTAATTAATTATACATTTATATATTTATACATTTTTCATATAATTATACATTTTTATATTTTTGGAAGAACAAACTTTTACAGACAAAGTTTGTTTTGTGTCATCTTAAAGTAATGCATGTGTGGTCTGTAATGATACTCTTAGCGCAGCATATATTATGCCACTTGATAAGACCTGTTAGATTACGAAAGTCTTTCCAGTTCGAAGAAAAAACTCTTTCCACTTCGGACAAAGAATATAATTACATCAGATTTTTATTCAGTACCCATATATTGGCTTTACAAATCAGTTCGGTCCGTTTTTTGTGGTCAAAAATACATTTATTTCGGAACAAAATGAAAGAAAAGATTATTCAAAGCATTGTGCATAGTTAGCTATGCGTTTCCCCATCTTTCAGGCAGAATTCCGCGTCGGTAGGATGACTCATCATTAGGAAGAATCCAAGAATCAATTTTTGATTTCTTCATATTCACGAGAGTGCTGCACAGCCAGGCCAAAATTAATCGATCGGACCAAGAGATAATCGAAAGGCGCAATGTCTGCTGAATACAGTGGGTGTGGCAGGACTTCCCTTGGAGTTCATACGGTACCCAATTTACTTGTTTCCTTGTATCCAAGGTCTTGAGACAGTTTGAAATCGCTTGGTGGTTTGAAATCCTTTGGTTTCAGCGAGCTCCTTTTTAGTTTGGCATGAATATTGGTCCAGTAACACCTGCAACTCAGCGTCTTCAAACTTTACTGGCCTTCCTTTGCGTTCTTTGTCACTGGTGCCACTTTTAAAACGCCGGAACCAGTACTCACATATTTTTATTTATAGACCATGTTCTCCATATGCATAAATTTAAACAAAAAAAAAAACAGCACTTCCCGCAAATTGACTTTTGTTGGTACGTAGGATGACATACGTGTAGTTAGACCACAAAGAAAGTATATTGTTTACAGTTCAGCGATTTTTAGAGAGAAATGATTAAGATGAATATAGTTAGAAACTGAGTTCAAGGGATTTAATACTTGCAACGACATCTTTTGTAAATCCCAAAAAAAAAAAATTGTTTACACCCAATGCGAGTACACCTATATGCGAGTATATTTTTAATCTGCTCTTAATGAATTCAATTAATAGCATTCACTTTGTTATCTTCACTACACTTCAATATAGGTACTCCATACTATGGAAATATGCAGCTCGACGAGATGATCAAATACTAATTTTTAAGATATCCAGTCAAATAGAGTATCAATATTGACATGCTTTCTAGGGTAGCTCCCATACAATCCACCCGCACACTTTTCACTTTTTGTATGAAAAACTTTTTTTATTAATATCGACTTAAATGAACCTAGTGGTTGCTTATGGACGGACGCTTCACAATAGGTGTGATCCCCCGTCTTTTGGGGTAGCTCCCTTCCATTGTTGAGTTTTTATATGAAAATAATCTTTATTTAAGACAATATCAGCTTGAAATTTGATATAGTGGCTTCTTATTGACAGCCATGCGTGTCCCGTCTACTTTTTGGGGTAGCTCCTATACAATCACGCCACCCATGTTTATGTTTTAAAAAACGATTTGACATTTCGTATGAATGGTATTAAAGCTTCGGTTCAACCGACGTTAAGTTTTTTTTTGTTTTTTTTTTTTTAAATTTTACTCAACCCGTTTTGAGTAAATTCATGGGTGGTACTTTTGCCTTATGTCCTTTTTCTGTTGTTGTTTTACTTTTGAGCTTTGAACATTTACTAGTTTATGTCCTTAGTTAAAATGGTTTGTTTGGCAGCTCAACTGATAATATGGCCCAGAATTGCCTGTAGTTATTTGAGTGTATGTGTGTGTGTGTGTGTGTGTGTCTGTGGGAGTGTTTGTTTGTTGTATGCATTAGACACTAAAGTACAAGCCGCAGGATATGTTCATATGTAACGAAATGGAAAAATGGTAAAGGAAACAACTAACCAAGCAACCGTGAATGAAAAGCTCTTTTCGGACGATTTTACGCATATTTGGCGGTACATTAAATTGTCGAAAAACTACTCATAAAATTGTCGGTTTAATGTTTCAATGGGACTGGCGCTCGTCATGCTTAAGATAACACAGAAAGAGAACGTCCTTTAACTCGATTCTGCTCTGTGATAATATCCTTTAATAATGTGTAGAACTCGTGCGTTCTTCAAATATATTTACCCGTGCATGAAACCCATTTATGTTTGTTTGTTGGTTTGTTTCTTGGCCTTAAAGTAATTCAATTTTCCATCCAGTTAGTTTGTATAGTACACGCATACAATAATATATCTTAACATGAAAAATTAAAACTGTGCGAATAAAACGCATAGCACCAGGCACACAAAGTAATGGTTTGACTGAATTTACTCGTCTCATTTAGCTCATCAAGAATATACACAGACACACATTTTTCGACACCTTCCTTAAAACTTTACAAACTTTCCGACAATCTGATAACATCTTTATTCGCATTACATGTGAAGGAAAAAAGCCAAGAAATTGAAATAAATTGGCAGCTCGAATTTGTGTTAATTGTCCTGTAACCTTTTTGCTAATGACATCGAGTAATCCATTTCTTTCTTCTCAGCATTCGGTTAATTTGTTTTGTCAGGTATTCCACAAAAATGTAACTCAATCCGCCTACCGTCTACGGCCGATCAAAAAATGGTCGGCAAATGTATTCGCTACTTAGGTTGTCAGCCACAAACGCGTAAATGGCTTTAATGCGGCTTTTCTTCGGTTGACACTTTAAGCAAGCATCTTTTTTTCAATCTCTTTTACCAAATGGAATATCACAGAATGTTCAACATTTCGAGATGATGGGAAATTCAAATGTTTGGTGTTTACGTACGGCATTAAAAACACTGTGTTTAGCAGTGTCGGTGATTTTATGTGAATCCTTATATTTAATGATAATTACACAACATGTTTTTCATTTTGGTATTCATGTTAGGTGCATGCATTACGCGTCACTGAAATTTGTTTCCGTGCATGTAAACTGTGCGACCTTAGCTTTAATCTTCCTTAATGCAAAAATAAAATGGTATATTAAGAGATATACTAAAATGCGTATATGTGTAGGTGTAACAATATAAAATGTATGTTATTCAAAAGATACTTGGTGTGAGTGAATTCTTATTCTGGAAGCATTTTTGTCTAGTACCATGGAATCAGTGCAGGTATCAATGTGAAGAGCAAGGAATCATGCAACACGTAATCGCTTTGTGCTCAAACATTGCATGAATTAGACCAGCGGTTCTCAAACTTTTTTTGGTGACGGAACCCTTTTTGAAATCGAACTACTTGACGGAACCCTACAATAAAACAAAAATGTCTTTATGCATTAATAAGCATAATACGAGTATGTACAATGTAAGGTAACAGTTACTTATTAAAGCAAATCTAATGGGATGTATGAAACTGTTTTTTATTTTTCATTTCGCGGAGCCCTAGGGTCCCGCGGAGCACCACTTTGAGTATAGCTGAATTAGACTATCAATCCTATATTAACTTAAAAAAGATAAAAATAAATAGAGTAAGGGACCATGGACCATATCCACCTTTCCACACCGAATTAATTTCTTTATAAACTCACACTTTAGCGTAACGAGTGTAATAAATAGTCCAGATGTTAAATATATTGTCTCTTATTGGATTTGTATCTATAATATATAGTATATGAATAGATTGTATTGTATCAAAGTTTATTAGGGACATTTCGGATATAATACCGAATCGATTATTATCTTTATTCATCTACTTGGTGCCATCCAAAGTAAGCAAAGCAAAGTAATAGTCCATTTTCTGGTGGCACCTCGTATGTGACTTAGTGCTTTCCCAAATTCCATTCACAAATTTCATGACATTGGTCTACCGACCATCGGCCGGAATATCCTTTAGGATGTCTGCAGTCCTGATTCAATTAAACTTATCGAATGACTTACCACTAATTTCTGGCAACTAATTTATTTTTAATTTTTTTTTTTTCATATTTCTCTTCAGGTATGTTTATATTTTATCATTTTGAACGTAGTAGAAAAACGGCGATCAAAGTAAGTTAGTGCAATTATCTGTACTTTATCTATGAACTAATGTTTTGTAAGGTACAAAATACAAATTATTAGGTATATACTTATTTATGTACATGTCTATCATACCTCTTGATGAGGAAAAAGCAACGTGACGAAAGCCTACCTGCAACTCAAACTTTAAATATAAATTTTGTATTGTACTTTTGTAAGAAATTTATGTAACCCTATCGACAGTTTGCCATAGCCCATTGATGTTTTCTACGCCTGAAACAAATATTGGTGGAGGCTTCTGAGCCTTGCTTACCGAAATTTGAACTTCTTTGGGATCAGATGTGCCTACCGGCTCCTCTATTTCAGAAAGGATATCTTTCTCATTATCATCATCAAGTGTACTAAATTTATTGGTTGAAAGTATGCTCTATTACTTCGCCCAAGTAGTAAACTCAGCTTCGAAAATAAACTGCTTATTTACAAATCAATCATTATGCCTACCTGGATGTATGGAATACAAGTATGGGGCACTGCTGCTGGCACAAATATAAACCGTATACAAGTACTTCAAAACAATGTCTTGCGTAAAATAAAAGATGCTCCTTGGTATATGCGCAATAAGGTTTTACATCGAGATTTGAAAATACCAACAGTAATGGAACATTTGAACTTCCACAGCAGCAGATATAATGATCGACTGGTTTCTCATGTTAATCATTTAGCAGCGGCTCTGGTCGTTAATACATGTCGTAGACGGCTCCAAAGATTTCATCCAAATGATATACAAAATAGGCATTAAGCCTTATTTTTTTTTGTTAGTTATGTTAATGTACATACTCTAAGCTAAATGCCTTAAATTCACTTTTTTTTAACATACAAATGTAGTTTTTAAGTAAACTGATCGACATTCACTTAAGATAATAAAAAATAAATAAATAAATTTATGTTACATTAGCTCTACCCGGCGTGCGTTGTTACGCCCCTCTTCTTTTTCTATTATAGGTGGACATGACTCATCTTATTTACACACAACTTATTTGCACAATCTTTACACGACCTTATTTTTCGAGTGCTCTTTACATACGAGGTATGTTCAAAAAGTAAGGTTACTTTGTATTTTTAGGAAAAAATATTTATTTATTCATCAATATTTACATTCAAAGCAATCCCCCTCAGATACAATACACTTGTGTCAACGCTTTTTCCAATCCTCGAAGCACTACGCCTCGGTAATCGAAGAAAACAGTGAGCAAAACTTGGCGTTCTTTTTTCGGTCTTGGCTCTCCTGGGCTCTTCTATTGGGACGATTGGGCTTTGGCCCTTTTGAGCAAATCTGGATCGTTGTTGACGTCATTCAATAGCTCCTCAGCTCGATAGCAGAAAATCGCTAAGCACGCAAAAACCTTCTAACCGTTATGCCTCTCACAAACAAACTAAACATGCTTCATAGCTGAAACTATAAACATATGTTCGTGACGAGTGTACCAACACAACAAAAAAGAAAAATCGATAATCGAATGTACGTTGCCCGCGAAATTTGAAAAGTCACCTTACTTTTTGTACACACCTCGTATGTAAGTCTATCGCTGCATATGCAACGACTAACAATTCAACTTGAGCACTAAGTCCACCAATTTTGCTGTCAATTCGCCGCACAGCTCCGCTCTGCGAGTGCGACGATCTCCATTTCATCGTGTGTGAGGCATTTTTTTAACTTAATTAAAAATCAAAATAATCGCAAATTTTACTGAAAAGTTAGAAAAACGAGTAAATAAATGTAAGAATGACCATCTGCAAGAACAGCTAAGGCGGCCATTTGGTAGACAACTTATTTCATTATTAATTCAGATTCCAATAACAATTTCATGTAATTTCCAAACTTTTTTTTCGCATAGACAAATTTTTATCAGCTAACTTATTTTCAATGAAATTGAGTTTATCCAAAGGATCCAAACAAAGGAACACTCAAATTACACGCGTGTATTTCATTAATTCGCCACAAACTTATTTTGAACACCCAACAACCTCCCCCCCCCCCCCTCTGGATGTGGTCTGTTATATAATATATATTTATCATTTCAAGACCTTTTTATGTTTACATTTCAAGACCATTTTAAAAATACATAATCGATTGGATTTATCAGTCAAAACACCGGTTTTTCGCACGCACATGAAGTATTTTTTCATCACTTGCGCGGACTGCCGTCCACTGTGACAAAATTTTATTCGCATTTGAGTTTGCATTAATGTGTTAAAAATTAATCTTTGTGCCAAAAGCACTTGATTCAGCAGCATTTGCGTCTAATGAGTGAAATTTCAATTGCAATTAACACTTAATTTAGCTCAATTATTTACTCATGAAGAATTAAAAATAAATCAAAAGTTAAAAGGACGAAACGAAAGGCCACTTTACTCACCAGTAGCTACAAAATGTCAATAATTATGCTATAGAATATTGAATTTAGCAAACGAGTCATCATCGCTCATTCGCTGATGTTGTCTCCCTTTCTCTTCTTCTATTTCACTGTCTCATTTGGTCTATAACTCGCTTATTCGGTGAGTCAATTTGGCGGTCAGTTGTCAGCAGTCGATAGTAATCAATGTCAATACGACCCGCACCCATTTAATTCCCTTCAACATGCTTGCGCCCTTCTACGAGTGTATACATATCGTATATCTATCCGCCCACTCGTTTATTCAATTTCCCGCACCTAAAGCATCGAGGACGTCGATGCTGTCGCCGCACCCAAAACACAAATCAAATTAACAACTCGGTTTCGCTTCTTTCTACTCTCTTCAAGCTTAGATACAATGTGATGATTCGGTTTGGCACACATTCACAAAAGTCCCGATCGATGGGAATGGTTTGTAACGCAACGACGAGTAGTAGGGATAGAACAAAGTTGATGTGGTGGCATCATCAGCGAAATCGAACGGAATAATATCGAATGAATGGCAATGTTGATGGAATAATTACCAAAGTGGCGAATGTCTCTCGTATAAATCACACTTTAGCGTACGAACAAAACTTCAAGTCCACTCCCATCCTCTTCCTCCCACGCCAAAGTTTATAAAACAATCTGGCGTTTCGATTTGCGGTTGCTGTAGTAATTTATATATGGATTGGGAGCTTTCGATTTCAATTTTAAAACGCTAGACAGCCAAAAACGCGCTGTGGTCACCGTAAAAACTTTGCTGAACATTCGTGTATGCGTTCAGAATTTTTTGGCATTTGCGCTGACCCTCACTGTGCTGAGCAAGTAAGATAGATTTTGTTTCGCTTTTGTTCCTAAAGATGTAGACAGGTAAAAATCTGGGCGTGAAAACTTAAACGCAATAAAATTGTAAGAAAATTAATTTTCTTCAAAGCGTCTGTCTTATTCGGTCGCATTCTATAAAATTTTTGCTATTTTAAGTTTTTTTTTTTTTCAAACAATGAAACTTTTGTGGGATATGTGATAAACAACATTTTTGTTTTCGCTTATTCGTTTGCTTTAATTAATCTTGGAACGGACTTTTTCGTTGTTGCTAGTAGCTACCCATTTGATTTATAGCTCCAAATAATGACAAAATTAATTTTATGGCTTTTTCCTTTCCTCTTAGCACTTAAAGAATTGAAAACATATCCTTGAGATGTTGCTGGTTTATGGAAACCAGAAATGTTTGCTTTTTTCCGTTGACCGTTTTATAACTAGAAGCCACAAAGGTTCAAAAATGACCGCTGTTTATCCACTAGAAGGTATAGCTTCCATTTGTATTTATTTGGTTGCATCGAACATGTTTGAATTAAAGCAATAATTAACGTTTTTTTAATTTATAATGATGAAGAAGATTAAGCACAGTGAATGTTGTATTAGAATGAAATAATATAACAACATTTATTTTACGTATGAATAAATTCACTGAACCGACATAACTTTGCGCAGTAGCTTAATTTCATGACAGCAAAAATGACGTAAGCGACAAAAATGAATTAAGCTGACTTTTTCAGTGTTTAAATTTTTACGAAATTCTCGTTTACAGCCTTTTGGCAGTTAAGGTCAGACACAGCTACTGCACAAGTTAAAATTTCACGAGAATGGTATTAGAGCTTTGGTTCAACCGAAATTAAATTTTACTTTTTTTAAATATTTTTATTTATTTTAATTTTTTTTTTTATAAAATATATGTATGTGAATTGGTAAACATGTTAACAAGCTTATTTGCAATCATCGACCACGGAAATGTCTATTTAAATCGATTGGGGAACTTCAGTTTTAAAAGTGTTTAGCTTCTTCCACAGCTGAATACGAAAATGATAATATGCAGTCGCCTGTAACTATAGACATAGACATTTCTTATTTTATTTTTAACAAGAAATGGTACTGAATTTTCTTTCGACTTTTCACTTTTTATCGCTTGCTGCTCTCTTCCTTTTCATTTTAACTATTCCAATTGCATCGAGTAAGTCGAAATAACTTTCCTGCGCTTTATTACCGTGTAGAAATTAGTTTTTATACGCTGTACCCATAGGGTAAAAGGGTACATTAAGTTTGTGCAAATGTGTGTAATAAGCACAAGGAGGAGTGGCAGAACTTGTAATGTATATACATAATGCTTGATCAACATCGGAAGAAGAGTCGATATAGAAATATCCGTCTGACCGTCTGTTTGAACGAACATATTTTGGAGACTTAAAGATCAAGTATCGATATTTAGACTCTCCTTCTCTCTCTTCACATTACTACTTTTAAATGCTAACCCCACTTTAAGAAGTAACTCCCATACAAATATGCCCCATTTTTAAGCTTTTGTATGAACATTTTTCTTTTGGTTTTGTCGTTTATTACGATAGAAAAGCCAAATATCCAAAAGCCAAATATGTATCTAATAAAATATTACGCACATGTCCAAATCGGACCACTGTAAGGTGTAGCCCCCATAAAAAACTTGACCTTCAAGTCTTTTATTAAGCTAGAAATGCCAAAATAGTATATACCTATATATTACCTCAATCCTTACAAAATATTCCTTAGAGGCCCGTATCGGACCACACCCAGAGGTAGCTCCTTGCAAACCTGCTCTCATTTTTTAGTTTTTGTATGAACAATTTTTGCTTTTGTTATTAATGAATTCTAATTTTTCATCAATTTTAATAAAATAATATGGTATATGGTTCATAGTATAAGGAGCCTTAAACAAGGTACGCTCAGTCAAGTGTGTACTTTCTTGTTTCTTTTACAAGAGTAAAACTTCCTTTCGAATTGACTATGTAACAATTTTTGTTGCATACTTTTGGGCTACCGTATATGATACAATAACTTCACAAACAAGAAATTGCTACGGCCTCGTCCTTTCCAGCACGAAAAGTGGCATTGCGGCAATCGTTGCTATCGACAGGAAGTCTCTGCAGTACTAAACAGGAAGCAAAAGGAGAAGTCTTGCTGTTTATTTTTCGCGACTCGCCTACATTTGGACTTTGCACAAAGTCCTTACGAAATGCGCTAAAACTTTTAAAAGCTGGCTCTAAAAATAGAGGAGAAAAATCAATTATTTTACATAACTCTCGTTTTTTTTTTTTTTTTTTTATTTTGACATGTTTCTCTGAACGAATAAATACAGTTTTCAATATTAAATTCGTGCATGTTACATACGAGTATGTAACTTATGAGTATATTGAAAAAAAGTTATTATGTATGGTTGCGAGTATTTATGTATATTAACATGACCCTTCATTTTGAACTATAAACTTAATTTATTGTTCGTTATACTTCAGAGTTGCGAGCGCGTCATGCTGGCCTGATTACTTAACTGCGCCATAAATCTGTCCATCAACATCAACATGAAAATAAAAAGGGAAATGAATTATTCTGCATTGCAGCAGATTTCGTATCAAGAGAGTTACCCAGGCCATTGGTCGTTCGTGGCGCCAGCATTTTGTGGCGGGCATTGACTATGTGTGAATGGCAACTGGTTCGGGATGGCCACAGCGCCGCTGAGACACTTCGTCGCAATTCATACGAACGTCAGTTTCAATTTGTTCAAACATCGATCGATGATATAGCACAAATTATATACAATATACTTGTGTAGTATATAATGAAAGGTGCATCACTATTGGAGGACTACTTATATATTGAAAGTACATATATTGAAATTAAGTTAATTCTCATAAAGTATCAACTTTTGAATGCATGCAATTCAGTGGGTTTCTCATAATCCAATAATTTTATAATATACCCTACACACATATAGGCGAGTAGGATATATTACGCTTTTGTAGAATATGCAGAATCTTCTTTTCATAGTGAAGAAACCGTCTCACGGCATCGAACAAAGAATTCCACGATTAAAAATCTTTCTTAAAATACAATTGATTTTAAATCCTGAAAACATAAATCTAAAATATTTAGATTGCAATTTTCGGGAGATAGTCGGAAAGGCAATCGTAGGTGTATTTGAAAAAGAATAGGAACAAATGAATTTCCTTTTAGTAGAATTTAGAAATAAAAATGTGACGCCAACAGAATATTCGACAGATCAAATTTTTGGATGAAAACAAAAAAATAAAAAATAAAAATAAAGTCGGCGCTGTAATCTGTTCTAAAATCAGACGCAGGACAGCTGATAACTCTATGCAAAACAAACTTCTTGATGTTTTGTTCCAAAGAATCAAATGTAGCATAATTCTTACCACCAAATGACTGTTCCAGCGAATCTATGGAATTTGTGCTGCACGCTTTCTTCTAGTCGAGGCGCATCATTCCTAGATGATTTTCGAATATCCGTTTACTCCAATGATTGGTCATTCTCCGCAGGCGTTGGTGTAGGAGTGAATGGCCAGATGACAGTTGCAGCATTGCAATTAACAATATGTACCACTTTGAAAAAACATTTTACTGAAACGCGATCTCCGTCAGTACCTCGCCTTTCGTCATGGGAGCCTAACTAATGCTGCTTTTACGTTCATTTAGAAGTATTTTGCGGTTTGATTTCATTGGAAATCAATCATTGACAATCAATTAATATTCTCAACATGATGTAAAACCAATTCGCAAAATCATTTTGAAAGGGACAATACGAAACAATTTAATGAAATCGATTTTAATAGATCAAAATATAGATCAGCGGGACTAGCATCGTTTTGTTCAGTGCCAAAATCTGCGTACAGATAATATTGAAATTGAACTCTCCCGCTTTCAAGGCGAAAGCAATATAAATGATATATAAACACACACGCAGTGCTTCCTGCTGTAATCAAAATGGGTCATCACTAATTTCAATTAAAACATCATAAATGCATCTCATAAATCAAGGATTCAAATACCTATGCATGGATTTTGGCTTTGACATACTGTTGTGAAAGTTTGTCTGTGTATACGCATGTGTAGGTAAGTATTTCTGCGTGCACGTGTTAAGGATGTCGCTTCTGTAAATTTTGAACCATATAACGATTTTTTATGTCTGTGCAATAAATTTACAAAACTTTTAGCATTGTGCGTTAAGAAGCAGTTTGACGATAAGGAAAACTGGACAGGGAGTTAGGATAAGAAGGAATGCGTCACGTGTTTTAGATACGAAAAGAGATATTTTCAATAAAATATGCAATAAAATTAAATTATTGCCTTGTCAGAACAAAAAACTTTATTAAATTGATTCATTTTATTTATGCAAATACTTTTTGTCTCACAACGAAAGTAAGAATGAACTTTTTATTATATTGAAACGATTATCGTCCAAAAACCGTTTCTAGTTATACCATTTACACACAGTGTGAAATGGTCCTACCAGATTGTCTGAAAATTTGTAGCACATTAAAAGAGACATCCTAGTTCGTCGAAACATTCGATCTAGGGATGTCCGTCTGATAGTTTCTGCTCATTTTTCTTCTTAATTTTTTTCGGTATCCAGTTTTATGAAAATCACCCATAGAGACCCACCACTCACTATATAGCTGCTACACAATTTGAAATTTCATGGGAATGATATCAGAGCTTCAGTTTTAGCCAACGTTAAAGTTTTATCTTATTTATTTGTTTTAAATTTTGTTCAAAATGAAGATAAAGTTAAACTGATTGAAACCAGGAATGGCTTTTAAATTATTCACTCAAGCGCATAATGACAATTTCCTCGAATATATCAGTATATGTACAATTAATTGGAATATTACTCGTATATGCACACACCATACACTGATGTGACATTTCTTTACATATTTACTCAATTTATAATTAATTTAAAGATAAGAGAAAACGTAAACCTCGGTGGAACCGAAGCTTAAATACTCTTCACACCTTTCCTTTTTTGTGGGCAGCGCTGGTGATTTACTTAATTTTTTAAATTATGGAAAAGATGCTTCGATTTAACGAATTGCAAAATAATGAAATATATGTATTCATATTGTAAGTAAGTATATGTATTTATCATGATATTTGTCTTTTTGGCGGTTCTGGATAGGATCAGGGGTTGATTTGTTGCTTATGACATAATTGGAATATATAATTTGAATACATAAAAACACACAGACAGACAGACAGATAGACAGATAGACAGACAGACAGACAGACAGACAGACAGACAGACAGACAGATATACCGACAAACATTGTGACTAAATTATAATACTATTTATACTCTGAGAGAAGAGTGTAACAAGAATAAAAGCTAGCGTTGAGTGGAAACAAAGTTTAGATACTCTTCACGATTGCACTTTGCTCGGTAACTTGAATTAGGGATAAAATTAGTTTAGGTTTCAACGTACCACTGTACACTGCACAGAGATTATGAGTACGTGGAATGAAAAGGATATGAGCTAATGCCCTGATTAAAATTGTTAAGCGAATACCTTAAAAATAAACTTATTTTATAGAAATCAGATACCTATATAACTGGAAATAGTTGGCTGACCGGAATACACCTATTTCGTTCGGAAAGTTCAATAAAAGCTTTCAATTCAAAGGTGGGAGACCATTGAGTTCAAAGGTTGCGAAGAAAAAAATGTTGAGGTAAACTTGTAGTAATGTGTCTATACCATTAGCTTCGTGTCAGTATATTGTAGTCTTTGCAAATCAGTCTTTTGGACAAAAAAAGGGACGAACGAACAGTGGATGGCTAGATTGACTCCTTTGGTCAAAATATAGATGCTACGTGTTAAGTTCCGAGAAAGATCTTCAAAGAATTTTAGTGATTCTTCTTCAATTTTGTCATTTCATCTGACAGCTTGATGTAAATAGAAGTTTAAAGACTATGTAGTTTTCCTTTAGTCACAGTGCCGATTACAAACCGATGCACAGTGGTCTGAAAGGTAAATTTAGGCGTCAAAAATTTTTCTTTTCTCGAAAAAGTCGATATTAAATTTAGTAACGAGAGAAGCTCTACTAACAAATGTACTAAATTTGACCTTTTAGTTGATTTTGATGTGGTTTAATTGTCAAAAAGAAATATGTAAGAAAAAAATTAGAAGAGAATTGAATAAACGTACAAAATTTTAGACGATAATCGAATTTATTTGGTTTGATATTCATCTTCTTGATTTATTAAAATTCATTAAGAAAAATCGGTATTCACATAAATTTTTGAATATTTACAATGATAAGCACGTTATAGGGCATCAATGAATGTTCAGAGTTTCGAATACACGAGGTGGCTACAGAAAGTTGAGCATTCGTATCTTCTTCAATAAATAATCCAACAAATATATTGCCAAGTATTTTTTGTACTCACGTATATCCGTACTACACACTTTTGGCACTGATTACCACAATTACATTTACGAAACACTTATTTTAACACGGAAATTCCATGCTTCGAACAATAACAATAAAATGCATTTTTAACATTTCTTTAAATTATTTGTTGTGACAACTATGCACTACAAAATCTTTATTAATTATCTGTTCAAAATAATAGAGTCATGGAATTACGTTTTTGATGTTTGGATTTTCACCAACTGTAGAAAAGCTTCACAAGCGGCCAAATTGTAATAATTTAAAATATACAGATGTAAATATGAATGCAATTTAGTGATTTTCAGAAAAAAAAAAACGTTTGCTGTGGCATCTCTGAATATTTATAAACTTATTATGTTTAAATACTCAGACGATTAAACAATTAAAATTAATAGTAATACAGGGCACAGTGATCGAACTTTCAACAAACCTCAGCTTCGTGCTTAAAGAATTACCTTCAATCATTACTTTGAATCTTTTTAACAGCTGTTGTTGGGATTCTTGTCACGTTCAATAAAAATTGTTTTAGTTTTAAGGTATGTTTCAAAGGCTCCCAAATAAATACCAAACTAATTGTCGATTTTAGTTCAAATTGTAACTGTTTCAAAACACTTCAAAGTAATTTATTCATAGGAAATTTGTAAACAAGTGTATAGGTTGATGAATTTTTCTTATATTTTCACAATACATTTTGTTATTCCAAATTATACATATTTTTTTTATTTTTTCATTTTCTCATCAACTAAGCTGTTAATCGACTAGGTATCAATGTCTTATAAGTTTATTTGATATTAATTGAATCTAAATGATTTATCGCATTGATGAGCTGAATGTTATCTAAACACAATAATAAAAGCAAAGCGATAATTCAATTTTTAATTACGATATATTTTTCCACTTTCTCTTTACAAAGTAAATATCTCTTGAAAATGAACGATGCGCTTCTTTGCTTTACTCGTTAATTTTTTTTTTTAAATAACACTGATTTCCTTAGAAATAATTAAAATGTAGTGTAATCAGTCATTAAATGATGAATTTGCAGATTAATAAATATTGTCGCCAACTTTGAAGAATTATCAAACAAAGAAATAACAGCAGGAAATTAATTTTGAGATTTTTACTGCCATCAGAGATTGATTAACGAGCGAACAAAGTAGAAAGTAGAAAGTAGAAAATGAGAGGAAAAATGTGAAGGGAATTGTTAGAGGACTTTTTAAATACAATAAATATCCTGTCATCATACTGTATGTTTTTTTTTTATGGCTCATCATTAATGCAAATTCATTCATATTTAAAAAAAAAGCTGCGATGGATAATAAAGTAGATCAGGAGAAAACGTTAACTTCGGTAGAACTGACGCTTTCATATTCTTTACATTCTTTAAAAAAAAAAATAAATAACGCTGAAGTCAAGTATGCTGGACTTCGAGATACCCTGTTCCCTTGCTCCTTTATTTAATTTTTTAAATTAAAAACAAAACTAAGCTCGAGTTACGTATAGATAAAAATAATCAAAATATCCAAGTTTGCTGGCTTCAGCTTAGAGCTAGATTCAAATCTCTGGGTTCATAATACCATAGCGACACACATGACGATCATGAATATATATAATTTAGAAGTCTACCACGCCTCCTTCTGCATATTACATACATTTACACAAAGTTATTATACCATTGTCCCTTTTGATACATGATAAAGTTAAATGCTACTTTAAATTTTTTGAAGCCATATTTATCTGCAAAAACCACAAAGTGGGTGGTAAAGCTGTATGGCAACTACACCTATAAGTGGGCTTTTATACGCATAATAATATATACTAGAGTTGTCCCAGTTGTCGAAATTCTAAATCAACGTTTTCCAGCCATAGCCAAATGGGCGCGACCCCCTTCGTGTTTTCACACACGATCGAACGCATGCCAAAGTCGGCTGTTTGATGCTAAAGAGACGCAAAAATTTTCATTTGTTACGTTGCATTGGTTTAGTAATTTGGTACACTGTACAAAAAATGACTCAGAAAGATTCGCAGTGCAAATCAGACACACTGCACTCCTTTGAACAGCTGTACTCGAAATTAATACAATCGTAGTATTATTTACTTGAGCACTAATTAAATTTATTCTGTTTAGTTAGAGTAGTTAAGTTTGGTTAAGTGCCTGTAAGAATTTTTGTGTTCACAGAAAATAAATAAAATCAGTCCAGCCCAGACAGAGAGCAGCAATAAGTGAGCAATGTATGTGCAATAATTGATGCAAAGTTATATTCTCGCTTTTTTGTTTTAAATATTTATTTCATTCCCCTCCTTTTAAACTTTTTCCAATAAAAATATAAAAAACACAACCAACTGATGCTCGCCAACATGTTAGCAAGTGCGCCCACAACAGTTTCCAACCTAACGTCGATCTTGTCGAATGACATGCTCTACAATGAATGACTCACCCTTTAGAGCACGACATCGATAGAGAATATTTCTCTATTCTTCCAACTGAAAGAAACCGAAAGAAACAAAGACACATAGCAGCTATGCGGAATATGTAACAATATTATATAGTATTATACCATGGCCTAAACGTTAAAGAGCATAGAAAGATGTAAATAAGGAAATGGACAAATCGAATTCCTCTTTTCGTCTGTTGTTTAGTACTATGGCGTAACTCACTTTGGTTTTTTGTTGTTATTTTTTTAGCAAATTAATAGAGCTGAGAGAGGGTGAGCGCTTAAGTATTTGTGATTGGCCGAGGAAGTTTCTTGGTTTTTACCTACGTTACTCGCAATACTTAAAAAAAAAATGCATTCGTCCCTGCTCCTCCTCACAACGATTCTATGATTCAATGTTGTGTTTGAGGTGGTTAAAAAGGGTGTGAACCTTTTGCATTTGCCTATTTATATATAACTAAATATGTGTGAAGCTTCTATACATAAGAATTCACTTTATCGATTTTGAAGTTGATATTGGCAGCAATTAAAACATTTTCTCACAAAAATCAAGCAGCCTATGAACATAAGAAGTCTTCATATCCAAAATCAAATAAATATCCTTAGAACTTAGAGTCTATTTTTGATGCGACAGACTGGAAACAGACTGACAGACATGGTAAGTTAAATTCAACTCTTCGAAGTAAACAGGAATATATGTGTATATTCGTGTACTTTATGTGGTTTCCGATGCTGCCTCTAGTGCATTACAATCTTCGTGTCAAAATTATTATACTATTCACTCTACGTATGAAGAGTAAAATAAAATGGTCGACGGGCGAAAGTATATACTCTTCGACTGAACACATGAACAAAGGAAGCACAGTGAATACCAGTTTCCGGAAGGATGTAGAAACCATTGTAGCTAAAGAGAGAAGAAAAATAAAAGCGAAACGAAACGAAATTATGAAAATTCCTGAATTGAGTGTTTGCAAAAACGAAAAAAAGAAAAAAAAATGCATACATTATTTATTAATATTGGCTTTTAATTTATTTCTGAGTCTTTTATGTTGTCATTATACGTTTATGCCCTTCACATGCACGAATACTGTTGAAAAGATATTATCACTCGTATTGGAAAGTTTTTAATACATCGAACAAAGCTTCGAACACACAAAATACTTTTAAAGATTTAAAAATTGCTTATCAAACTGAAATACTTATGCTGTTATTTAACTTTGATGCAGCTAGATTTCCGTCAAAATAATGCTAAGGAAGGACAAGTTGGATTGATTATGTCCCTCTGTATATTTCTAGTCGATTTTTACTCCCTAAATATTTAAGATATAAAGTTGTGCTGAGAATAGTACGTGTGAAGGGTGTAAATACTTCGGTTACATGAACGTTTCCATTGGCTTTTGTTACATTTCGCCTTTATTATTTTTCCAATATCGAGATGCAGGTACCGTAGTTTTTCCTTGTCTGTGCAAAAATATATGCCCATCACAAGGACATGTGAGTGTTTGCATATGTGTGAGTGCGCGTATGTGTATATGTGTATGTAAACAAATTTCATTATATCGAAGTCAAGAGCATTTACACTCGGAGGAGAGATACACGAGATAAATTATATTTATCATTGAAACTCATAAATAATAATTCAACGCGAAATGACGGCACAGCCAGACATATCTCTACCTGTACCTGTATATACCTGTACATGTACATATATAATTACGTGGGGTCTAACAAAAGTCTGTTTTCTAAAGCTTTTGGTAAGCAGTTTTCAGTATACCGTTCTGCAGTTACTGTCTGGCCAGTATTCAGAAGAACAGCAGTTAAAATGTTTGATCTGATAAAGTAAATAGGTATCATTACTTTTGTTGCTAACTTTTATTGGGTGGATTTGGTCATTTTCCGTGCCATAACATAGATTGCAATTTGGTTTCTAGGTAGTACTTAAAAAACTAAGCTTAATCACCTGTTAATAGAACTGTCGTCTTGGAATTCTCTTAGGCATTAGGAAATATGTGTCAAAACGAACTCGAGTCTCTTTTTGGTCCTCATTTAAAAATGGATCATTTTGCAATATCCGCGTATCATTCTAGTTCTTCAGCAACCATTTCTTATATCAATTATAGATGTTTGCCAACTTTCTCCTTTACCATCGGTGAAATATTTTAACCGACGTTTTTGAGGCTTGTTCTCTATCGAAAAATATAAATCTTCGAAACCACTTGGAACCAGTTTTAAGAGATGGTCCATTTGTTTCATATGTAGTGTGGCATTCATTGAAAATTTGCACTGTCGAAAATTTGTTGTCGCCGTAAAGAATTGCATAACGAATTTCTTGCTTCGTTGGTGGTGGCATTTCTTCCGACCTGAAATCAGTTATTTTACGTTTTTTCGTCTCCATGCCGATCAATTTTTCTAAAGTAAACAAAATTGTACAAGTATGTCGTAAGGGAATTGTTGAGCATCTACCATTTTAGAATTTTTGAAAACAAATAAAATAACAGCATCTCAGCGGACATTTGTTAGTCTCCCCGTATGTACATACTCGCACATTCCACGATTTCATAGCATTGTATAGGGATATACGAACATCTATTATTAGGCGCACTACATCAATCAATGGAATTAAAAACAATTATAATTGTCTGTCATGCTGTCGCAATTCAAAGCGATTGAATGTTGAAGATTTAACGTTCACCTAATATTTGCAAAAAATTATTTCAACTCAGTATTAGATAAAACTATTTGTGGATACATACATTGATATTTATTGTATGTAAACACACTATCTATGGAATTACAAGCAATACTGGCTTTCTTTCTTGTCCTTATAGTTTCTCTAACTTGTCTAAGCGGATTAATCAAATACTTACGCAAATGGCAATTTGTGTCAATAATAATTCGAGAACAAATATTATGAAATTAGTAGTACGTATGTAGGTGCATATGTTCAATCACAAATTGAAAGCTTTTAATAATATAACTTGAATTCGCGACATAATCAATTATAGCTATAGCTGTGATAACAAACAATTAATTCTTCTTTGCATACTTCGAGACAGTTGTTAAGTTGCCGTTTTCATGCCTTTTGCTAGGATTCAATCTATTTTTTTCGATTGTGTTCATTTCCAATTAACTGATATGTTATCTAATATATTATGTGGTTGAGACGTCCACATTTCCTTATATGTAAGTAATAATCGGTTAAATTTTTCAAAGCAACGTCTCGTTTTAGTACCCTCACGAGCACTGTTCTCGGACATACAGATGGACATAACTTAATCGACTCAACTTTTGATACCACGCCTCCTTTTGGCTATTACATACATTTGCACAAACGTAATATATCCCATTATCCTATGGATATGGGTTAAAAAAATGTATTAGTGAATGACAATGTAAACTCCATAAATTAGGAAGTACGGTCTCTCAGAACAATACTCAGTACACAAAACAATTTAACAAAAAACTATTTTTTCTTTATTTCTAATATGTTCCCCACGCGTTTTTGGTATTTTTAACCTCTTATATTTCATGCCTGGGTGGATAGACTTTCTATTCGAATTTTTTACTTTCCTTCGAGACCATTTAAACGGTTTATAACATGTCTTCATTGGTAAAAACTTCCTCCTGCTTTGGGCGTATAACAAATTGCTCGTACAGCAGAAAATTTGCCTGCCTTCACTGGCGTGATGATGCCTTTGGTAAGAATAAATGATTTTTCAAATTGTTGAGTTCAGTAGTCATAAATGAAATACTAAGAAATTGAATATCTTTTTCAATTTTGTATATTTAAGACCACATTAATTAGTGCATAAATCTTGATAATGACTAATTACATCTCAAATTTGGAAACATTGTTCTAAATAAAATCCAACAAAAAATAAAACACTCAGAAACGTTTGGCGTATGAAGAGGATCAAACAATAAGGACAGCTACCGATGAAGGACTCTGCTTTCTGATACCACTTCACCTTATGGCCTTGGGTTTGTATAATCCCAGTTTTTGCCACCACAAAATGCTTTACTTGACTTGTTTATAATCCGTTTTTCGTAATTGACCAAAAATAAAAGCAGAGAAAACTTGGTAGCAAATGATTTCAACAGCAAAAGGTCAAAATAGAATCATCATCGTCATCTTCAATGAACTTGGCTGTAGTTGCTGATGTAGTTGCCTTGGTATCCTGCCTCCTGCATGCCATGCTTGCATACAAACTCTCGTAAGCGTTGTCATGTTTCATATATCACAAAGAAGTCACGCAGCACCGGAGCATCCTTGTTGCTGAAGTCTCAGTTGGAGTCCTTCCGCAAAAGTGGGATAATGCTTTAAGCGAAGCGGTGCCATGCGATGCGATGCGATACGATGCCTCATGACACTCAACGACTTTGTTGCGTTTCTGTTCGAGATAATTTCTCCAGCCCCACAAACCCGCTGCAATGCTCAGTTGCTCTGATGAGTTACTCGAGCATGTTGCGCGTAATTATTTCATGCTATTAAATCGATTATGTCGACATCGCTTACTGTCGGCAAATCCGACCCCAAGTCTGCTTTAGCTGCGAAATTTAAAGCGTATGGATAACAGCAAGGATAACAACGATAGCAACAGCAGTTAAGTACGCTTTATGCGCTCTAAAATATGCTCAAATGATTTGAGCCAAAATGAAATGGTTATTGCTAAGAGTCACTAAGCGAAATTTTACGATTATCTTTAAGAAAAGCATAAATTTTGTACTTGAAGCGAAAAACGTGTAATTTGTTGCTTCGTCGGAAAAGATTAAGAATAAAAAGTGCTAATTAAAATATCAGGAGTTTAACAGGAGTCACTAGCGATTTGACTACTAGTGACTTGCTAAAAAATTCTACCATGCCACAGAACTTCGAGGAACTCCATTTTTGTAGCTAAAACTTTCACAAGCCTTTTTCAACTTGGCAACATTGGGTAGCCACCACAAGAATAAATTAATCTAATATTTGTTTAGCATTAATATAAATTTTTCTCTTTTTTTTTGTATAAAATTTACATTTTAAAGCGTTATTTAGTTAAATAAAAAATTAATTTATTTGATTTAAAAATTCTACCCGGGACCTGTAGCAGCTGTGAGCCAATTTTTCGGTGATACGTGAATGGAAAACCAAAACTTATACAAACGAATCGCGGTGAATTGCAATTAGCAAGCAACTAAAAATTTCGTCAATTTCGACAATAAAAAAACGATTGCTTAAGGTCACAATTATTGCGATTAAACTTAACTGTTTTTAGCTTTGTTTTAACATAAACAAGAGCAAGCTACCTTCTTAAAAACTAAGTTCGTAGTTATTTTAAAAGAAAAAAATGGCAACAGTGAAATGCAGTAAGTTTTGACTGTCGGCACTGAATGGCAAATTTAACTAGAGATTTACTAAATGGTGTAGTAAAATGCTCATTTATTAATTTAAACAATATAAATGATTAATTGTTTTCATGTAGAGTAATCAAAAATTGTACACCCTACCTGCAATGATAGGTCTTTTTATTTAGAAAATGTATTTTAGAGGCGTAATTATATTCAATTCGCCGGCTCAATTCCAGGCGATATGCAATTCGCTAAACTAAGGTATGTGGCATGGTGAATTTGAATTGAAGCGAATTTCAAGTGAAAGCGATTCCTATGGCTCCTCTGTATATAGATATATGTAACTACAGCATACAGTATATAGTATGTACCTACAACGCAAGATAATAATAGAATCTTTCCATAGTTTTCATGGATTCCGTGTCAAATTATTTACGAACTTAAGAAGATGCGTCGATCTAGTTGTTTCCTTCGTCTGTTCCTACGGTATCTAATTAGTCGATTTTCTGACTTGATTTTCAATTTCAGAAAGTTTTTGCGAAAGTGTATTCGTTCGACTGAACTGGCATTCACTTTTAGGATAATTTCGAGATTCGAATTCATTTGGTATTAAACATGTCAATTGCAAATGCTCAATTTCAAGTGAATTCAAATTGCAAAACCATCCTGAACGCGAATTTCAGACCAGTTGAACGAATTTACTTTCGGAAGCGCGGCTGATTATCTCGAAAATCAATGCAGAGATATTGTATGGATATGTTTTACTACCTATGTATACAATTAAGTATTGTATAATCATGGTCAGCAGTCTGTACCATCATGGCTTCAATTATTTCGATAAACATTGCTTTTGGCTACCGGCTTATGTTTTGTTGAACTGTGTACGATAACGGTAAATTAAAAAAAAGCAAATTACGTATCAATAGACAAACTAATGGGTAATTCCCCATATCCATCCATATCCTGCAACAGGACAACGCATCATGTCCCGGGGATAAATTAATACAAAGCCCGGACTTAACGGTGTTCTAATGTTAAACTATAGCCGTGTTTTTCCAGTATTTTATCAAAATAATTGTGCATAAACAGAAATTTTTTTCTGCTCACATTTTTATTAGCAGAATGAGTATGCATAAAGTTATAGACTAAAGACTTTCCATGCATGTTCTTGCCCATATGCACTTTTTTTTTAGAAAACAAAAATTTACCGTTATCTTATACATCTCAACAAAACATTAGCGGATAGTCAAAAGCAGGGTTTGTCAAAGTAATTGTGCCCATGACTGTATGTCTGTCAAGAGAAGGCTTAGATAAACTAACTCACTGTATAAGCTCTCTAGGTACAAGTGTAACTTGAAATTTAATAACTAGCAACTGTTTTACCGCAATGGTAATAAATAAAATTCAGTTGGCCATTTTTTTTTTAAATTGGTACAATTTTATAGAAGGCCTTGATTTGCCTCAGAAATGTATTTGCATACTTTGTAATATTGTTCGTAGAGAGCAAATTTTAGCGGCAATGAAGGTCTACCTCTTACCATAAATTATTTAAAAAACGTTTTCAATTAGATTTCATATAAAGTGTTTTGTATCCTATGACACACAAATTATAATTTTAACAATTCCCAGAATTTTCTATACTGTAGGCTACTTAAATTGTCATTCAACGATGAAAAATCTCTCGTATTACATTTGTTCCCCATTCACGCAACATGCGATCTCACATTAAGGCACTTCGCTCTAATTATGTTGTAGCTACATCGTACCTTAATAAGAGAATGGCTCTTTAAGGACTAAATCTTAAACAAATGACAAGCCTAAGCTATCAAGTTTTAGTATTGCTAAAAGTATTTATTTCTTACTTTCTTCTCTAAAATCTTTATAATAATATAGAAATGTTACAGCCAGTGATTCACGCACGCACATCTTAATATAATATAAAGAGCGCATCCTATTTAGTATCTAAACTTGACTATATTATCATACGCACAGATACTTGTTCAGTAATGCACAACTACATACATGTATGTTTGAACAATAGATGTATACATATTTCTGCATCTATAGATCTAGATAATAAATGCTGGCATTGTTGCTTCAAAGTTTTCCCTTATTTCAATTCAAGCTTTTTTGGAACTTTCTATACATTCTGCTCTATATTTTCTTTTCTAAATTTCTTTTTAAATTTATAAGTGTTAGCATTCTGCTTGAAGTGCGTTCTACAATATCATTCTTAAAATTATTGTATATTGTTTTTACATATATGCAACATACAAAAGAGTTCAAAATTGTTTAAACAAAGTTCTTGCAAAGTAGTTATAACAAAATGCCTTTTAATAAGTCTTAACCCTTTAGTGTCATTACTTACTTTGGCATGGCCGCAAGACGAAATAATCGAACAAAAGTGCTAAACGCTACCAGCAGCCTTAGCAGGAGCTGACAAAGGCAGGCACCATTTATTTTTCTTCTGTCACCTATTTCGGACGCAATTTTGGGAACTGCTTACTTACGAAGAAAGTGTGGCATGCATATACACAATACTAGGCGTGAAATGTTCAACACGAATGAAAAACAGGTACTGCCTTATGGGGTGAAACGTTGAAAGTTACCCAACGAATCTGCGTCGAACTCCATATTTTTCACAAGAATTATCTGCGGATTCTTCAAACAAACTATCACTGCACTAACCAACGTTATTCTGTATTAAAATGCAATCAGATCACTCTGGAATGAGACCAAAAGTATTTCTAAAATTCTAGCAATTGCAAACGAATTCAGTCAATTAGCATCATGCAGATTCTATATTTGCATGTATCTGGACATTATTCTTATGCAAAATCTGTGCATTTATATCTATAAGATATGATAAAGTGTGAACAAACTATGAAATTCATTCTTTGGCAGATGTTTTCTGAATAATTTTTCACCATATGGCGGTTTTACGGTTTTAGACTTTTTCCTGTTACGAGCCATCCGCTTTAGAGGCGACCACTGGCACAATATCCTTTTCAAAACAAATTTTCAAGGTCTAAAATAATATATTCAATACTTTTCTTTAAAAAAAAAATTCTTAGTTAAAGCTCCACACTGAGATTGATGAAAATTTTTGATATCAAAAAAACTTCATATAAAAAAACGTTCCCAAATCAACATGAAATACTAAAATTATATATTTATTAGCACACATATTGATTTTTCTTTTTTACGGAAATGGAAAAGGTCACACTCTTTGTCAACAGTTTTTTGAGTATATGAAGTATTTTTGGTAGCAAACATTTTTGTTATCTGAGTACTCGATGAAAAACCGTTCGTTCCGAAAATTTTTGATTATTGTTTGACAGCGTTTTTTTTTTTTTTTTATGGTTTGTTTTGTATCAAAAATTTTCATCGAAAATTAATATTAAATATCGAATTCAAATAAAGATACGAATTATCAAACCAGATTTTTCAACAACATTTGTAGATTCTGACTCTACAAATTTAATTATTGTCGAAACAGTTAATTGCCTGATAAAATATTTTTTTGTAGGCAATTCTCGGATCGATGTGGAACTTTCAAATTTTATTTGGAACCAAAAAACATCGTTTCTGCACAAAATTCAGCTTTCTTCCACTTATTTCATAGCAATCCCTTGATTTTGTCCAATATCTCTGGACTATATACCCTGTTTACAAATGTGTCTGTGTTAGTTAAGCAAATTCAAAAGGTTAGGTCAGGCTATTTATACTATATACGTGGAATATACTCATTATACATTTTGTATATCTTTTGATTTCGTTGATTGCGTTTGCTGCGACGTTTTTAAGACGAGCAGTAGATATAATATACCATCTGATCAAAATTGACCCGGGCTGGTTAAAAAAAAACATTTTTATACATTTTAAAACAAATCTTTACTATGCCCTTCAAAATAGGTTCCTTTTGAGTCAATACAAGCATGCCAACGGTTAATCCAATTTTCCATGTACTTGTTATACGCCTCAGCCGGGATACCGTTTAGTTCCTTCAGCGAATTTTTTTTTATGTCCTCAATCGACTCATGACGCGTTCCCCGGAGCGGATATTTAAGTTTCGAAAACAGAAAAAAGTCACAGGGTGCCAGATATGGTGAATACGGTGGTTGTGCGTTGACTTATGTTCCATGTTTGGCCAAAAGCTCCATCACAATCAAAAAATGTTTCAAAAAATTCAGGTCATTTGGTACGTGTCTGGCGGCGATGCGTTTCATATCGAAAACATCAATCAAAATGTGTTGAGTCGATCCATAAGAGATTTTGAGTGCATCTGCTATCTTTATAATGCTAACACGACGATTTTCGAGCACAATTTCCATCTCTTTTTCGATGTTTTTGTCGTTAAAAGAGGTGGATGGATGACTTGCATGAGGCAAGTTTTCTAAGATTTCACGAATGCTTTATACCACTCAACTATTTGCGCTCTCGAGTCCTCAAATCACTTTTGTAACATTTTGAATGACTCCGTTGCCGATATTCCATTGGAAACACAAAATTTCAAGCAAACTCGTTGTTCAATTTTTTTTTCCATGTTAAAAATCCCCATACAAACTTTTCGCATTTTAAACAAGCAGCTGTCAAACATATACTAATTAATTGGAATGCATGTCAATGACAGTGACAGCCAACTTAAGAAGAAGAACCGAACCGATTCGGTTTACCGATTCGGTTTAAATCCACCAGTCCGGGTCAATTTCGTTCCAGAGGTAGGTATTATGTCATCTGAAGCAATTGACCTTTATCCGCTGTGGTCATACGATCTTCAACTTATTTATCGCATATTCAATGGAAAATTGTGCAAGTACTGAAACTTAGATCAATTAAGCGATTTGCTACCACTCACACACATATGCACAGGATACCTCCGGCAAGGACACACAATTTGTCTGGCGCTTCTTGCGTTGAGTCATTCTAGTAAACGATGCGAGTGAATGACGGAACCAGCCTGCATATATATGTATGTATATTCAACGAGCACGTCTCTTATCCCACTCGAATCCTGCTATTGCTAGACGCAAATTGAAGCTAGTGGATGACAACAAGTTAAAACAAAGACGATGCTGTTGATGGAAACAAACGAAATATGATATTTTTAGTCAAATGGAAAATCGAGAGTCATATGTCAGTTCATCCTTTTATTCATCAATGCCTTTTATATCTGCTATTAGTCTATCTTTGCATGTCAATTATACTCAATACTCGGTATTGTTAACGAGTCGTTGAGTGTATACAGATATTTGAGCCAGCATACAAAACATATTTGCATCGTTATAGAGCTCTATTGAAGCTTTAAGCGAAAATGTTTTGATATCGACGCCGTGTTTGTCGTTAACGCCCACATTCGTTCAGACATTTCTGCATACATTCAAAACTGCTTCGTTGATTAAATTTGAAAATTTTCACTTGAATTTATTTGCAAATATGTAACGGGTGTTTTTTTTATGGTAACCGGAGTTTTGTTTTTTTTTTTTAAATAAAAATCAGACCTCGGTTATGCTAACGCGACGTGGCACATTTTACACTGTGTGGAGGTGTTTACACGCAGAATGTTTGTTATTGGGACCCTCAAAATCTTCAACTAATTCATGAGATGTCCTTGAATTCTGAAAGACCTATGGACCCGTACTCTTTCGAAAGCGACGACGGCTGCTGAGCTGGATATAAATAATATGGAGAATTACTGGTTTCAGCAGGATGGTGCAAAATACTTTACTGCTCGCGTAACAATCATTTTATTGAAGTGGACGTTCCCTAATCGGTTTATTTCGACTGAAGTCTCGTTCACCAGATTTGACTACGACTGTCTTTTTCTTTTAAACTTATTTCAACATAGCTGATTATCTCGAGCAACTGAAGACCAACATACGCCAGAAAATCGCGGGAATCTCACCATAATCTTAACAAAAAGTGGTGGAAAACGCAGAAAAATTACCGATTAATGTGTCGCTGTCAACAAATTCTAAATGCCTAAATTTACATAATAATATTAGATAGATAATAAACGAATCTTAAAGAATTATTGACTTTTTCCAAAAAATGTTCAACAAAAAAAAAAAAAAACTTCGCTTACCACAAAAAAAAACACCCTGTATATATACATATATGAACACTGACCACTACAAGAAATCGAGAAATGTCTAGCGCAGTTTGCCTATCTAATACTGTCAATAAAGTGAAATGGCTGCAAAGCGAATGCTCTGTTTAATTTCCTGCAGAATGGTATAAATATGTATGAGGCAGAACGGTCTCTATGCTTGAGCGTATAACGATTTTACACTATGCTCTGTCAGGAAGTTCATAAGCAAGGAGGCACCTAAATATATGCAAGGAATGTCTGTGTCACATGCACACTTCCGGCACTTAGCTGGCTGACAAAAGGCCAGGCGACCACAAAAACCAACGACTAGCTCAGCGTAAGCACTTATACGGTGAACTCCGATACGTCTGTCCCACCAATAAGCGGTTTATACATAACCTTTGCACATTAAACATTGTAGTTCTTGTTACTACCTCTACCTATGATGTCCTTAGTCATGTCATTTTTGATCCACAAAACTAAAAAAAGAAAAACTTTGAAGAAAATGCAGAAAAAATTGCAATTTCCGGAATTTAACCGCTTTTGGACCACTCTACTCATCTGCCCACGCAATTTGTGCATTTATTTTCCTTGTTTTTTTTTCTTTATTTTATTGTTTTTTTTTTTTAATTTGCTGTATTTCTCATTAACTCGTGCAGCTTTTTGACAATTAAATGAAACGTTGTCTTCTTTTCCGTTTTTAGAGAATGTGTTCCAATTTGAAAATGCGCTTCGCGTTAATGTGGTTCCGGTGCTGCACAAAAGCGAAAATATATACATACATACCTAAGTTTTTGTTGCAATTTAATTCAGTTTGAAATAAATATATACACAGAATATTCAAGTTTTGTCAGCAATTAATTCTAAAATACGCTTCATAGCACATCGACTCTTAGAATATTCCCGATTGTTGCGGTTTGCATTGTTTTTGTAAGCATATAAAGTGTTTAAAATTGAAAGAAAACACTTTGGCCTTGGTTGTCATGCAAATAGTATAGAGTGGGCCAACTTAACCTGTCCCATAGAACTACTACACTACAACTTTGACATCTGTGACAGCCCACTTTCGACATCTCAGTTCATAGAAATCTTCAACGTGCTACTTTCGTACAGCTTTAGCCGGTCTGTGGAGCCTGTGGAGTTTTTTGAAGTCCAAAGTTTATGTCAACTTTTTCACCAATAAAATAGTGCGGCGACGTGAAAGCACTTGTGCAAAATAAAGTGGTACAACTTTGCATAATCAGCTGGTTTGTTGGTGGTTTTGTGAGAAAATTGTCACAAGAAAACAAATTATTGGAGTATAAAGTGAATAAAACTACTCAAGAAATATAATTAATTGAGGGTGTGTTAACTGCAATGAATTCAATCCAAATTTATCATCTTTATTTTCGAATTTGCAAATATGACGCCATCGTCAAGAAGTTGTTGTTGCCCCACAAAAACAACCAAATGTACAAAAAAATAAAAAAATTCGCGTTGTCACTTGCTAAAATTTGATAGCAAAGAAACTTTTTGTTAAGGGTCTGAGTCGAGCAAAGAAGTGCAAGATTTTTTAGTGCAACATTCTTCTTGAATTTCTGCACTGATTTAATGTTGCACGACCGAATACCTTAAATGATAGGGATTTGATATTAAGTCGATTATACCTGACGTAGAGGGCATATACATGTATATATTGTATAACCAGTGTACACGGCTTTGCTATATATTTTTTCTGAGGCTTTCTGAATAATATTACTTGGAAACTTCGCACTTTAATGGAACAAATGCGTAAAAAACTGGCTACTTACGAGTATATTTCGTAAGTCAAGGCATACTATTATAATCAAATTTTAATAATTCAGGTGTGGATCCAGAACGGAAGAGGGGATTTCTACTAATATAAAAAAAAAAATAAAAAAACAAAACAAAAACTGTAAAAACGCAAGAGAAAACAAGACTATTTTTATATACTTACTTACCTACTTAGGTGGCTCTACAACCGTCTATCGGTCAAGGCCGCATGTAGAAAAGCGCACAATTCGGTGTAGTTTAGTGCGCGCCGACGCTTCCTCAGGTCATCATAGACCTGATCTTGCCATCTTAAGCTCGGACGTCCTCTCTAACGCCGTCCACCAATCAAGTTAAGGTTTCCGTCGTAAACCTTTAGTGCTGGAGCTTCGGGGTTCATGCAAATGAGCTCGTGATGATACTCAAACAGCTCATGATACATACGGGTACTAAACTCGACGCAAACTCTGAGGGGACCAAAAATCCTACGAAAAATATTTCTTATTATTTTATATGAATTTATATTTTAAATGGAGCGAAAAAAATTTTTTTGTCCTAAACAAAAATGCTGTTGGGGGGAACGTTCCCCAGTTCCTCCCCCTGTATCCGCCAATGAATAATTGCACATATAAAGTGTGTGAAAACGCGCACATACCATAACCACCGATCGTGACTAAACTTTACATAAACTTTCCGGAAGATATTCTCTAAATGTAATCAACGTAGTTTAGAATAACTAAGCGAACAAATAGACAGACGCTGATAGCAATTTTTTTATACAATGTACCATTGTATCTCAAATATTTTTAAAACATTTAAGCTTTAACTATCAAATTGTTCGAAGGTTACGTACAAAAGGTTTTGTAAATATTTTTATACATCCTGGTGCTACATGACTGCTGAGAACTCATTATGCGCTACTGTTCTATCACTAAAAATAATTCTTAGTTTGTTAACATCTTTGAAAAAAATAAAGCATATTCCGATCGATTGATTGTTTAGAAATAGTCCTAAATGTCACAAATATGGTAACCATTGAAATGTAATCGTTACACTCAAAGTATTTGAGCACTCAACAATGATTGCCTGCACAATTTTATCTGTGTTATGTAAAACAAAAAATTCAATTTCAATTCAATTTATCATGGTTGATTACCTCAAAAGGCAACCCATTTATATGACAACAACCCATTGTTTCTCTCTCTCTCTCTCTTTCTTCTTCTCGTACAAACACATGCTATCAGTTTTCTTTCAACCTCCTGCACAATGCACTCGACGCCATTTTATTCGCCTTACATCGTTGCCGTTTACTTCCGGTGCCAATGATGCCATTCCAAACGTTTTTTTTTTTTTTTGTGTTTACCGCTTTGCACATTTTACTGTCAAATGTGTTGATTTATAGTTCACGATACGCTCGAACGTCATCAAACAAAAGTCGTTTAGATTCACCGACCGACCTCCAGCAACAGTTCAAGCGTCGTCCAATACAACCAAAAACTGAGCTATCGCTGAGGGAAAGTTGAAAAAAAAAAGAAAAAAAAGGAAATAGAAACTGATGACAGGCATGTGGCATATAAAAACCGAAAAATGTAGACCAAAACCGTTTGTTGAAAAATAAAAAATGAAGCCAAGCATGCAGATAAGAGCATGAAATGAATGAATTGGCAGTGCTCTGAAATTGGCAGCAGTCTCTGAGATAATCTAGCGCGATTTGTATGCACTCGAATATGTTCCAGCATCATCTGTTGGTTTTATTATTCAGTTTTTATTGTTATTTGGTTTTTTATGCCCTGAGAGAAACGATATACATTAAGTCAAAATAGTACCACGAAACTATACCTATGTTAACCAGTTCGTTTACATCAGCTGCTTTAGTTAGTCACGATTTTTACAACGAACAGAATTATTGAACAAAGAGTTTACCTTAAATATGCTATTTCGGCTACAATCCATGCATTCCTATTTCAAAAAATCAATATCGTTAAAAAAAAATTTTCATTATGTCATAATTCCGTGTTCTTGTATAAAAATTTTTGATATTTTGTGTGGTTTGGTCTTACGTCTTATATCATAACAGTTTTATGCGAATAATTGTATCTATAACTATCTATACATATATAAATTGAAGTCGCCTGTCGTCCATGTCTGTATGTTACCTCCAATCACTGTGGGAAGTAATCCAGGCATGTGACGAAAAGTTACCCCAGTGTGTGCAGCACGAGCACTATATTGTACGCGCAATAACGACGGTATTACTGATCGACGTTTTATATACCAATAAAATGGTCTGGAAAAGTACATTCAGAAATTGTTAAAACATATAAAATCGGAACACACCAGTTCGGAATATGGCGTTGAAAGTATTGGGGCTCGTGAAGAACCTGTCACCCCAAACTTATATTTATATATTCTTGGCATCGAGACGATTTTTGTTTTTCATTTGTATTTCTGGCATTGATTGTAATATGTATTTGAGCGTTCATCATGTTGTAATGTTGTAGTGAATTTTTAAGAAGATACTTTCAATTAAGTAGAGAAACGAATTTGATGTCCTAGAAGAAAAGCTATATTTTATAACATAAAATGTTTAACACATGACGATATTATCGATTACATATTACAATCAATCCCAGCAATACAAATGAAAAACAAAAATATCTTGTCACAAAATTTATATCAAAAGTTTTATGAGTTGCATGTAGGCTTTCGTCACTTGGTGTTTACCTCGTCAAAAGCTTTTTTATTTGATCTCAGAAACTTCTGCAGTAATTTTCAATTGGTCTTCACAAATTCGTTATACTATCTCAGCAACTATTTAATGCAGATGGATTAGATTTGGTTCATTTTGTAAAGGACACCGGGATAAATAAGATACACTCCAACCTGTAAGAGAACAAAATAAAAATGTTTATATCTCACAAACTATTGAACGCGGCTGGTTGAATTTTGTTACTTATGTAAAGAGCACCATTGAAAATAAGATCCATTAAAAATGGGCGGTGCCACGCCTCCATACAAAAGAAATACCAAATTCGTTGTATCTCAGTAACTATACAACGAACTAGAGAGATGAGATTTGGTACATATGTAAATGGCTCCGGGAGAAATAAGATCCACTCGAAAACTTTCAAAATATAGGAGAAAAACCAAATTCGTTATATCTCAGCAACTGTTTGACGCTGATGGATGACATTTGATACTAATTTATAGGGCACCGGTAAAAATAAGATCCACTGGAAAAGTGTACCACTCGAGAACATTGCTACGGAATAGACAATTGTCACCATAAACTTGTTTCAAAATTTGGAACGTTTCGGTGAACGTTTTACCAAGTTTAAAACAGAACTTAATATTTGCTCTTTTTTCGTTATTTTTTTTCATTTTTCGACCGATGCCCAAAAGATAATTTCACTTTTATCGCGATAACTTCGCTTGCAGTGATCCGATTGTCATACATTTTTTACAAGTCAGCTATTTTTAAAAAGTCCTGCGACGCACCTTGTACATAAAAAAAACAATTTTTGTATCGAAATATCAATCTTTTTGCAGTTTTGTGTCTCAATTACAGGCATAACGTCATGCTTTGTCTATGGTCCACTAAAAGTTCGTGGTACGTTTAAATGCAATTACCCCCAGTGGGCTTGCCTGGCCTACTCTAATGGAACGTCTGCTAGTAAGAAATCTGTATAAGAGAAATATATTTATTTTATAATTTCATAATTGTAAATTTTGTCGTCTTTGTTCTTGAACTGGTTTATAATCAAGGTAATTGATACTAATAAAATACATGATGAAAATAGTATGACTAAGTTCCTTTTTATTAACTTGGAAATATTTTTAAAACATATATTCGGCACACGGTAAAGCCATAGAACTCAACAAACTTGATTTAACTTCACCAATCAGATTTCTCGGTTGTTCGCATTTTTTGACTAGTAAATTGTAATCGATATTTTACAATTATATTTTTTCTTCAAGAAACGATTAGTGATAGTGATATATTGCAGCGAAGTTGCTGCTGCCAGATGAGCCTTACATGAATGGGTGGTATGGTATGGTGCTAGCAAAGCATTACAAGCCGTTTTTGTTTTTCAATTAAACATGCGCAATAGTGGGAAGTGAAAGAGCCGTTACAAATGCGGACAGACATCGGTCAGAACGAACAAGACTTGCATACATAACAACTATAACTATAGCAATATACCTGCTTGTACAGCTATAAAGTTACGCAGAATGGAAACATATTAAATAAATCGAAGTTCGTAATGATTTTTTTGCAGGGATGTACTTCACATTACAACGAAACAATCACGAAAAAGAGCTTTAGTCAACTTGTCCAATGAAATCATATCCTGTTCAGACAATAATGACGTAAGTCTATCGGATCTGTTCATACGTCATTCCATATCTTTACAACAAATGATAAACAAAACAAGAAAAAACGTTAACTTCGGTTGAACCGAAGCTCTAATACCATTCGAACGAAACTTTAAATAGTATTGTAATACATAAAAGTGGGGGTTTAAATAGGCGCTACCCCAAATAGTGGGTGGTACACGCTCACTAGTAGATGTGTATGAAGCGATGTAGTAGATGTGTAAGATGCCGCCATATAGAATATTAGGTTGATAATGACGTTTTCCATACAAATGCATAAAAGTGAACTGTGGGTTTATATGGGATTACCTCAAAAAGTGGGCGGGACACGCCCATTTGTATATGTATATGAAGCGGTTGTCCATTAAAATCCACAAAATCAAATATTGATCTAAATGAAGGATTTTTTTATAAAAAGCACAAAATTGCACGGTGGGTTTGTTTGGGGCTACCTCAAAAAGTGGGCGGGCCACGCCCAATTGTCTATGTATGTTAAGCGACTGTCTATTAAAAGGCACCATATCGCATTTCAACCAAATATTGAGTTTCATAAAAACGTTTTTCTAACAAAAAGTCAAAAGTGGACCCCAAATAGTGGTCGGGGCACACCCGTTAGTCTATGTATGTTAAGCGGCTGACCATAAAAAGGCCACATTATATTTCAACCTAATATTGACTTTAATAAAGAAGTTTTCTTACAAAAAGTCAAAAGTGGGCAGTAGGATTGTATGGGAGCTAGCCCAAATAATGGGCGTGTCTCACCCATTAATGTATATGTCAAGCATCCGTCCACAAAAGTTACTATATCAATTATTAAGTTGAGTTTGTATGGGGACTACCAGCTGTGAAATTAGCATGTGTAAAATGAAAATATTTCTAAGATCTAAACGTGGGAAGTAAATTTTTAGAAGCTTCCATGAAAGGGAGCATGACACACCCCTTTATAGTTACGCGAAGCGACCATAAGAAGCGATAAGAAGCGCACGATGTCAAGTGACAAGTTGATTTTTCGTGAAATGATAAAGTTTTTCCTCAAAAATCACAAAAGTGGGTGGTGGGTTTGTATGGGGCTGGCTCTAAAATGGAGAAATCACATCTGTTGCTCTACATGTGAGACGATCGTTCATAAGAAGCCACTATATTCAATTTTAAGTTGATATATACTGTAATAAGAAACTTTTCATACAAAATTGAGCGGTAAGTTTCTGCGAGGGCTATCCCTAGAAGTGGTCGTGACACGCCCATTGATATTCGCGTGAAGCATCAGTCCATGAGAAACTGTCATGTCAAATTTCACGTCGATATTGACTGCAATAAAAACGTTTTCATACAAAAAGGTATCACACCCATTAATATATACGTGTGTGTGAATATTACCTTTATCAGAAGCCACCTTGCCAATTTTTAAAGTGATATTGACATCAACAAACATTATTTTTTTTTAGATATTTATTTGAAAGACCATGTCGATCATCCCGAATTGTAGATACGTATATTGATGTGCCACGCCTTCCACTTATTTGGTTTTGTATGATAAAGTTTCTTATTGCAGTCAATACGAATGTGAATGGTATTAGAACTTCCCGAACCGAACACTTTTTTTGTATTTTTTTTTTTATTTCTTTTTTTAATTTCAAAGTCTACATAAGCAAGTGGGCAGGGTATATCGAAGTCGTGAACTCACAACTGCAGCATACTGTATAGTAGTTATCTTAATAAAGAATCGCAAATTCATTCAGATCGTACAAATAAATCTCTAAGTATATAGTATACACATAAACCAAATTTATGTTTTCTGTGTATAATGAGGACAGTTCGAAGAGATACTTTAAGCAGTGAACTGAACTCACGTGTTCGGTGGATTAAGCGCCCGTTTGTGTACTGATTTAAGGAAGATACTATGAAATGTTGAATGAATCAAATATATTTTCATCACATTTCAACTGGAAATTGATTGCAGCTCGCACAGCCATCGAATTCTGTTTGCTTGGCTAGTCAACATAGGGTTTGTTCACGCAGTGTTTTGTTGTGCATTTTAAGCACAGATTTGATTCGGAATTAATCCGGTGTCATCCGTGCGACTTAGAACATGTACATAGTGCGATATAGCTCGGATACACGCACGTGGATAAGTCCTGCCGGGCGCTGTGATTAGAATCCTTATTTTGCCTGGTAACAGAGTTGAGCTAACAAGGCCAACTTACTTAAGCGAAACTAGCTTAGCAGAACTTTAAATGAATTTATAGTACTGAACTGCGTGCGGATATGCAGGTGCACATCAGAGACAATTGTCTGGCAATTTGCGGTTCTTTCCATCATCTAATTTATTGCTTTTTCGACTGTTTCAGCCACGAACCCATTTCAGTGGAGAAAGGAGCCAGCACTGATAGATTTTGTTTGTAATTACCTTGCTCTTGTTTTAGCAACGAATGGACTGAAGATAAATTCGCTTACAATGTATTTTAAGCCATCAGGCTGGCTGGTGTCACTTAAATTATGGGGAAGGGGTCATTTGAAATGAAAAGAATAGAATGTGTTCAAATGAGCATAGTTAACCGAGTGTAAGCCTTTGCCTAAACTGAATGTCCCGACCAAATTAGGCAACTAAAGAATACACGTTTGCTGAATCATTTCAGGAAAATCAGATAAATTATCACTTATACGATTTAATGCTGTTGATATTATATTTTTTCAATAACTATTTGTTAGTGTGTACGAATATGCCCTAAATTACAAAAAAATTATAAAAGTTTACATTTTATGCTTAATACATTTCATAGATACTCATTGTGCCGTAATATGGTCGGAAACTTTTTCAATAAACGTAAACTTTAAATTAACTTAAAACTCTGCTCAAATTCTTTGTTCTGACAAAATGGCCAGACATAAAACTGCAAGGAGAGTAGTACGAAAAATGAATTAAAATGAAAATTTGTTTACAAGTACTTTTGGGGCAAAGTCGCTCACACAAAAGCCACCTAAGTTCATCGTCCACGTGTCCACATGACATATAGCTACGGTCTGTTGCAGCTGGCCGCATTGACGGCAACCTCGTAAACCGACCAACAACAAAAACTGCAATAAAGACAGCAACAACAACATTTTAAAGTATTTACAAAACAGCAACAACAACAATTGTCAAAGGAAAAAATAAAAGAGTTCTAACGAAATAAGCAACGTGTGCTGCCAACTACCCAACTACCCAACTCGAACTCAATTCGAGCACGCCAAGCCCGGCCCTGGTCATAGTGTAGGCTCCGTGTAATGGTTGCTCCACGTAGGCGTTCATTTGAAAGAATCGAACAGGCGCTTTCACACACCCGCTGCTCAGGACTTTCCTTACTATGCAGAAACTGTTCCAAGGTATACATGGGTGTCCGGTTCGAAAGCATTTTAAAAAATAGCTAACATAGAACTCGTAAACAAGTGAAAACTAGGTAAAGAGTGGTGAAGAGGGAAATACAAGCATGCACAATGTATTATAAATGATTATTTTAGAGAGCTTTGCCGCTGCCCAGCACTGTAATTGCCACCATTCTACGATGCGGTTCGATAAATTCTTGGGACACTTTTACGATGGCGCCAAACATCGAAGTGGCGTGTTGACTCCTTCTCTTCCACTTCATGCTGTTGTGACCGAGTTGATGAACGAAATGGAAAATAAATAGAACTTTGAACTGTACAATGAACAACGTCGCCAATTTCTGCATGACCGCACTAGGCAGCTAGATGGAGAAAGGAGAGAGATCTGACCTGCCTTCATGGTGACTGTCGTTAATGTAAGAGGGTAGTCCCAGAAGTACCCGATATGACGACGGAAGATGCATTGAGCACGGACAAAAAACGGACATAGGATAGAAAGTAAGAATGTGTCGAAATGTAATTTCGAAGTAGTGTTTGGCGTTGGTTAACCATAACGGATGAACTGAATCGATTGCAACACATTGGAGGCCAAACAGTAGTTCAATGACTGTTAAACACAAACTTAATGATACAAATTGCTCAAAATTTTACCGTAGTCTAATGAGTCGTTCTACCCCTCAGCAAAAATAAAATGTTTAAAATCTAAAAGAGCCATCCGACGTTAGGTTGGATACTTCGGGAACTACCCTCGTACCTCACTCGAATATGGCCGTGTACATTGGCTTTGAATTATTGTTCACGTTTATTTTTTTGCTCTTTACAATCATTTATTCATACAATCATACTTGTACATACATGTATAATTTGCTTTTATTGGCCGATACGCTTGTAATTTGTTGCCGCTCGTTCTCGAATTTAATTTTCTAATTGTTTTTTGAAAAGTGGTTGTTCCTCGATATTGCCATCCTTCCACAATTTCTGCTGCTTCGATCCGTTGAAGTTGATGTGAGTGCAATTGAAATCATCGAAATCGTTTTACGAGTAATTTCGAGTATTAAGTTGAATGTTTATACTTAATTAATACTTGAATGTTCCGACAAAATGTTTTTGAATTAAGGTTCTTTATTGTTGTTTTTGTTTTTGTTTTCGTTATTATTATTGTTATTGTTTTGTCTGCAATTGAAGGCTTTTAAAATTTACACAATAATCGAATAAATTTATTTTGTTAGCACTCAATATAAAATTAAGTGGTTATGAGCAACAGTTTGCTTTTTATATAAAACAAATAAAACATAGTGAGCTACAAAAATGTAAAGAACATTGTGGTAGCTCAATTGTTGTAGTAGTTCTACAACACTAGTTTGAAGAAAGAAAATATCACTTACACTTTTTTTTAGAGTATTTGGGTACCCTGAACAGGAAACACATAAAAGGTTTTCCTTTTTCACCAAAATAACGGTATATTTGATGATTTTACGCGAACCACCCTCCAGAGAGAACGGCAAGCCAGATCTAATCGTACCCAATTCATGTCGATCGAATGAAACATAGCTGAGATACAACTGATCAAAGTTCATATTTCATGCAATCTTTATCGAATTTCATACATTTTTCTCATTTGAGTAAATTTTTTTAAAAACAAATAATTCTAATACCCAATTTTTCGCATTTAATCAATTGTTTATTCAATTCCAAAAATTTCAAGGTCAATCAGTCCAAGATCGGTGAAAAAATAAAAATGTTGGTAGTAATGGTATTCCGTTAATTGATTAAATTTCGTCAACTGATTCTTGCTTACAAAATTGTGGAAAGGCACCTATTTGACAAATTGGATTGTTTTGTTGACTGCTGTTAGTATCGTCAGAAGCGGTTATCATTTGTCTTCTTCTTTTCAGTTGTGCGTTTCCTTCTCAATTGGAAGTCCACTGGCTTGCATGGCCGCAACAAATGCAAACACCGATGAGTTATTCTCCTAATTAATTATAATTCATTGATAATTATCAAATCAGATTGTACATGCTTGTTCCGCCATCATTATGAGCAAAGACAATTTAAACAAAACACAAAGTTGCTATCATTTCTGCTGGTGATTTAGGCAACCCTACTAAAATTAATTCTAAAAATCAAAAGAATCAGCCAAATAATTGATAGTTTTGATTTTCATTTTGTATGAAAATTGAATCGGTAATCAGACCAAACCGATTGGGTCGATGACGTTTACGAAGTTTAATCGAATGGGTATCTTATTTTGCTACTATTTATTTTTTATTTATTTTCAATTAATGAAAAATACAGGGAATAATTAAACTAAAAATTTAATCATATTTCGTTCATTTTGATAAGGAGTAAAATCATATATCGAAATATACAAATGTACCGTTAAATAGGTGAATGACCCAAATGCAAAAATATGTCTGTTTTTCGTGTTTAGCCCACCCGAATTATTCAAACCAAGAAACAACGCTGCAGTCAATTGTGTTTGAATTCGTAAAATACATTCTTTAGTGGTCCGATGTGGACATGCGGAATATTTTATTAGAATTGCTGAAAAATTAGTATTAATTATAAATAAAAATAAAAACGGTTCATACAAAAACTGTAAAGAAGGGTCTGATTTGGGCCTAGATGTAAATGGAGATCAGGTTTGTATGGCGGCTACCCTTTACAGTGGTCCGATCTGGCCTCTGTGGCTATTAATATTTATGTCAAATACAGAAAATATTGAATTTCTAGTCTAATTATCAACAACAACCAAATTCATACAAAAACTGAATAATACGAGCCGGTTTGTATGATCGTCAGTTGTACATTGGACTTTGTCTACTCTGGACATTGGACAATTTTTTGACATTTTTAATCTCATGTAGCTTTGAAATATTCAGTCTGCATTGCACACAACATGTTTTGTAACACTGTTACTGGCATTTTTTTTCTTTAATAACTGACAGTGCTAGAGAAAATTTTCTTTCTCAGTAATAGAAAGGAAATATTATGCAACACTTCTTTAGTCAATCAATTTCTGGTGAATTAAGAACCTGCGTAAAGCACGAATTACATATAAGTTATTCACAACTACTTAGTTGCTTAGTTAATGAGAAAAATGCAATTTCCAAAAACAAAATGTAAACACTCTCATCGACCTCTATTCTTATTAACATATTTCCTCTAAGATAATTACTTTGAAGTATTTTAAAACACTTACAATATAAACTTAAATCGACAATTAGTATCGCATTTAATAGGGCGGAACAATGGCATTGGAACCAAAATCACAGTCAGACGTTCAAAATGTATCGTGTTACATTGGAAACTTACCTCTGTACTAAACTAATTTAGAAATTCAGACTAATGAGGGAAAGTAATTTTGTGTGATTATACCATTCACACATAGTGTGAAATGGTATTATCAGTTTGTCTGAAGGTTGTAACGCATTAAAGGAGGCATCGTAGACCCCATAAAGTATATATATTCTTGATCAGCTCGACGCGACGAGTCGATCTAGCCAGTTGGAATTTTGCACATACACTTCCTATTATTGCAGTTTAATAGAGTATCAAGATTGACCCGCCATGCCAACATTTTGGGGTAGTCCCCATACAAACGCACCGTACAATTTTCTGTTTTTTATGAAAAAATTCTTCATTTAAGTCAAAATTACCTTGAAATTTGATTTGGTGCATTTTAGTGGACAACCGCTTCATACACATATAGAAATGGGCGTGTCCCGCCCATTTATTGAGGTAGTCCCATATAAACCTACAGCTCACTTTTATGCATTTGTATGGAAAACGTCAATATTGAAATTCGATATGGTAGCATCTTACACATCTACTACATCGCTTCATAACCATTTACTAGTGGGGGTGTATCGGGCGTGTACTTTTTGGGGTAGCCCCTATGTAAAAACCCACTTTTATGCTTTACAATACCATTTAAAACTTCGTGGGAATGGAATTAGAGCTTCGGTTCAAACGAAGTTAACGTTTTATCTTGTTACTTTTAATTTATCAATCGACTACATGTGAATACCTTGAAAGTATTAAAGTATTTTCTTTCATATTAAAAATTGAATATTTGATTGTGAACAAATTTTAAAAAGTTCATTCGGTTGATAAACTAATAAAATTTGGATTCATATGTGCATACGATATATTAAGAGGAAAAATTTAAATAAATTAATATGAACAAAGACGTATATATCTTTATCAGAAATTGTGTAACACTATTTAAAGTATGATGAACTACATAAAAAGTTTAAAAAAAATATCGTAAAAAACCTCAAAATTGTTTAAAACCTTCAATTGACACACTGTCTACATTAGACAAAACCAGTCGAACCAACTGTGTCCATTGTAGACAGTTTTCACTGTAAATAAACATTAACATATTATACCTTCTTATCGTATAATAGGTGTTTGTGTGTTAAGTTCAAATCTTGAAACTAAATGTTTTCCCACTTCGCCTTGAGTGACATAACTGAAGTTTAGAACGCGATGTCAATACATTATTATGTGACTTTAAATCAGAACAGTGGTTTACACAAATAGACAGACTCGCCTTGTCGACCAGATCAAGAATATATATACTTTATGGCGTTGGCGACGCTTTATTTAATGCGTTGCAAACATTGTAACTAATTCTTAAAACTATGCACAGTAGTGAAATTTATAAAAAATGGAACTTTATTAATTTAATATAGTTAAAACATATTTTTTTAAGTTTAAATTAATCAATGTACTTACATTTTACATTGTTTGTTCCATCTTTTTTCAGGTAACGACTATAATCTATCTTTTAATAGATGTAATACTTCAAAGCAACCATATACATACATTGTAGTACAATATCAAACAAAATCCTGAAGTTTTCATAGGAAGTTCAAGATTTTACGCTGGTGATATGTGAAACAAACAGTTCTTCAAGCTAATCAAAAAAAAAAAAGGAAATCCTGCAAATGTAAAAAATCGAAACGAAACGAGAAAAGAAAAGAAAACAAACAAAAAAAAAACCAAGAAAAACGAGAATTTAAAATTTAAGGTAAGTGCCGAAACGTTGTTCGTATGCAGCCTAAAAATATGCCACAACAATATGATAGATATATGTGTTTTGTGTTCTGTGTGTTTTTGTGTGTGTGTGTGTGTGTGTGTGTGATTACAGCTGGCGTCCTTTCATTTGAAAGTGGCTCACTTGATTACCAACTTGGCTGCCATTTTTCCTTGCTCCAACGCCTATTTGTTCTTTCGTTCGTTTTGTGTTTTTAGTTATTCATGATTTATCAAGCCAAGCCAAACGAGCGTCAGAGCATCCTGCAGCAAAACAAAGCCATTTAAGGCTGACGTTGACTACAAACGGACGCCAACAATAAAGCTAAGTTTGTTGCCTGAATTGAGTTTGTATTGTAGTTTGCTTTCCGACGCAGTGTCTGGCTATTGTGACGTCATTGTTTTGTTGTTGTTTGGTCCTGCCCCGAAAATGGTTCGTATAAAATTAAAATAAACAAAAATAATGGTGCAGTCAAGTATGCTCGACTTCGAGATACACTCTTCCGAGTTTGTGTGTCTGCATTGGCACCATATACCACGGAATTCTATGCAGCTATATTGTGTAGTGATCCATCTAGAACCCTTCTGGAACATTTTAAAAGTTTGGCGTGAAATCCATTCACGCAAAAATAAGTGTAACTAGCGTAATAAAAAGCAATTCCAAAATGGCAGAAGGTCTATAGTGGTTACCCATTGTGGAGGGTTTATTTCATTTTTATTCTGTCTGTAGCTGAACAGGAAAATCAAAATGTTCAAGATTGGTCAAGATTAGAATTATTGGCAACTAACATATAATTAATAAAAATGTTGGATAAAATTATTGTAGAAATACAGAAAGAAACGAAAAGACTTGAATATAGAACTGTATTATGTCTGAGCCTTTTGGACAAAACTTGAGAGTTTAAATTAAAACTGTAAAACTTATTGATTGACAGTAGAACATACAACACGAAAAGGATGGTTGGCTGCATATTTTTTTTATTTTATTGTACTTATTGAAGTAGAACAAAGTTTTTAATAAGATAATCTTCTGAATAAATTATACGGTCAGCTCTTTTCGATAGTTGTTAGATGTTTAGACGAAGAATATAAGGAAGTATTTTAACATTACGGTTCCAGTCTAAGTTCCGCAAAGCAAATACGTATGAAATTATTTATGTACAGATTCTATATATGCCTTGTGGCGCCAAACGCAAGAGTTGTATTCAATAATAGAGCGTATATAGCTTCGTAATGCATATAAGGATTACATAACTCTTTTGACCATCGTTTAATAAATTCTAACCGTCCCATAGAATAAGAGTTCTGATTGAAGTATACAGCTGTTAAAAGATTTATTCGAGAAAATGTAATAATTTTGCACTTAACGCAATTCAAACACTATTTCGATAATACCAGCTGTGCAGTAGAGCCTGTATATGTCAAACATAGTTTTACAACATCTGCACAAATCAGTGTATGACAATGTGGTAGAACATCAGAAATGTCGTGTATAAATAATACAAATAGTAAGGGTCCGAGATGGTTACACTAAGGTACACCACACTCTATGTGAAGATTATAAAAAACAAATTCAGTTCTCGATTTATTTGATTGTTATAATTTTGTTTGCCTCAAAAATTTTTCAGCCAAACTTGTAACAAATATAGTTTGTAAAAAGCTAAACTTAGATCAAATCAAGTCAGAAATATGGTATGTACAGGGTATAATATAGTCGAGCTCATCGACAACATCACTTTCTTGTTTTAGAAAATCGCCCTCGCCGAATCTAATATGATTAAGATTAAACTGTTTTTTGTTTGTGTTTGAATTATACGAATGCGAGCTAAAGCATTAAATCAATGCATTATTCTTTTAAACCAAATGCACTCGTGCAATGTTAAAACATGTATGTATCTCCTTCGCTCGCACCAATAATACACTCCCGAATGAGGCAGACGTGAGTGGGCTTTATACGTAGTATATTAGTGTGCATTGCACGAATGCAGTCGAAGGCATACCTCCAAATAACTCGTTCACGGCGTGAATGAGTGCTTACAAACGGTTCAAGTCAAAATAATTTAACTTGAATATTGTAGGAGTTATAGACTATATATATAACAGTGGCAAATCGTTTAAGAGGACATAAACTACTAGCAGTGCAGCATCTAGATAATCTAAACCAAGATTTTTGTGTCTTCAAATCTTTTACGTTTGGGAAACCAGCACTCGAAAAGATGGAGGACCTTAAGGACAAGACTGAATCAACTAGTTTCGTGGAGCTGATTACGATTTTATGTATTGGTACTTTAACAGATCTTCAATTTCTCGTTGGGTATACTACATATGATATTTTTTTTTTCTCGAAAAATATTTATGTATTCATCAATAACTATTTTGTCACCTTCAAAGTAATCCCCTTCAGTTGTGACAGCTCTTTGAAGCACTTGTTATGAAGAACTTGAAGCACTTCTGTTATGTGATTTTTTGTATGGCCTTGAGCTCTTCCAGCGATGCGGTCTTTATCTCCTCAATCGTGACAAAACACCATCCATTTATGGTTATTTTCATTTTTGGGAAGGGAAAATTTCACAGGGGTACAAGTTCGGTGAATATTTCTGCCCAAAAATTCACGAACAAGCAAGGTCATAATTAAGCAAATTCGGAAGAAACTTTGCTGCCACACGTTTGCTGCCCAATACATCCGAACAAATTGATGGCATGAGTCAACCGATATGCCTACATCCTCAGCAACTTCTTTAATAGTGCTTCAATGTTTTCTTCGGTTATTGACGTGGTGGGGCGTCCAGGACGGGCATCGGTATTAATTTCTTCTCGTCCTTCCGTGAAGAGCTTTTACCACATAAATTATAAACATTTTTTTTTTTTTTTTGCTAAAAGTATAGTCATCAAATTCAAAATGGCTGATCATGTCAACATATGTTGGAAAAATATGTGTACCATCATAAAAAAAAATTATTAAATCGAATGCTCGTAGCCAGCGAAATTTGAAAACTCACTTTTTTTAACGTAAGTGTTGATATTTTAGCAAGTCAAATATATTTCTGTGTAGGGTATAAAAGCCTAATAATAAAAAGAAACCAAAGTTGGGTATTGAAGAAAATGAAATTTTTACATAAATCCGGAGCACTTATTATGCGCTGCAGAAAGTGAAAACTTTAAAAAATCAATTTCCACTCTTCCGTTGTCGTCGTCGGCAACAGTTGCCGTCGTCGTCGTCGTCGTCGTCATATGTTCTGGAAACGAGAAGATGTGGTTAAAGTTTGAAAAGTGACTTCTGCTTCAATTCAAAAGCTCCATCTTCGTTTACTTTTCTTGGCTTTGACAACGCCGCCGCACATATTAATGAGCCTCAAACTTTTCAACTCCGACGCCTTTCGATGTTCGTGGGCACCTCTTGTCTCGCTCTAATTTGCTTTGTCACAGTCTGCCCGTTTTGGTTTCTCTTCCTTCTTCGGTTTTGGTGCGGTTTATCGATCAAACAAGGTTTTGCAGGCGCCTCTTCATACCGACGCTTTGCGGCCTTAAAGTATGCAGCACTCAAACTTGGTCAATGTATTTCTTTTTGCCTGCGAGTGTGTTTGTGTCGTATTTGTACTCTTTGATTACTCAGCACAATATTACATAATGCCACCTATAAAATTTCATGCAGACAGCACAAAAATTGAAAATATTATTTTCAACTCAAAATTTAACCAGGGTCGACAGACAAAACGCCACTCACGCACTTTGCTCCTTGAGCAATAAACTTTTGAGACCGTACGGAATAAATCTGCTACCATCTAACGCAAACACTGGCCCTAAAATGAATGGCTTTGCTTGCTGGCAACGCATTCCTTTACCAATGCCCAGGCTCGTCTGATAAGTGCGAACTAAGGTTATATGAGACCAAAGTAGTGCGTTTGTTGTTGCATACTTTTAGGCGCGAAGGAAATGAAGCAAAGCTCGCGCCTATGAATTGCAGCCACTTGGCGAAATATCGCCCACATTGAATTATGTATTTTGCGCACGTTTGGGCCACGATGCTTTGCATTTCGTTTCGTTTATGCCGATGACATCATAACAATAAAAATTAAATTGTTGATAGGCATAGACGCGCGGCTGCTGCTGCGCATCGGCTATAAGTACGCCAGATTCAGCTACCAGCGGAAGTACTCCATGCATTAGATATTAAGTAACATTTTCCAGTGCAGTTTCCGTACTACACGACCGTTCCACAGGCATCAAATTTTATTGTATGGCAGACTTTCTAATTAAATTTTGAGAACTTTTTGTATCTGATTTCCAAATGTTGCGGGTCTGTCTCTGATGCGTCGAAATCTGTTCGGTAAATATAGAAATGAAAAGCGAATTGTTTGTTTGCATGTTTCACTTAAAAGTAAATTATAAGTACTTAAATGTGAACCCCGCACACGAAGGATATGCGTGCGGGGTTCCGACATACACACTCACACACACTCACACTAATAAAAGCGATGACACAATGACAATAATGAAATGTCAGATGTTGTCTATTGACGTACGCACTTAATTCACAGAAAGCTGCTTTCAATTGAAAGCCAGCATTTATTGCACATTCAAAAGAGGAAGGAGCAAAACTCTGCCAAAATAATTATTTCGGCAATCGACATAAAAATTTAATTCCATTTCATATTTTTATTTAAATTAAAGACTCACGAGCTAGAAAGTCGTCAAACTGAAGACATGAGTTTTAAAATTTGTATCTATAGATTTTTATAGGTTATTTGAACACAAATACTCCTATATTTGCCCAGTGTAAATTCTGTTTGCAAAATTTTAAAATGCATCAAAATTAACGAAAAAAAAAACTCCATAAATTATATATTCGTGTTCAGCTGAGCCAAACGTGTCAAGTTGATCTAATTATGTCCGTATCTCCAATTGTCTCACAGTTTAGATTTTAGAGATTCTAAACCATAGACACCATCTACAATTTTTTGTTTGAACTATTCACATTTCGATCAGCTCACTAGTCAATCAGCTTACTAGCTGCAAAAAATTTAAGGATTAAAAAATGTATTTAATTAAGACACCAACATAGGTCTTCTCACTGTGTGCAGGGTACAATACAGTTTAATATAATACAGTTCTAATAGAGACATGTCGATCTAGACATACTTGAAGGTTGTTGTATGCAATTTTTAGACATGACAGATTTTCAGTATAGAGACGTATTTGTACTTTAAGCATTCTTATTATGCACATCAATGTACCACGCCCACTTTTAAGGGTAGCCCACATAGTATAGAGTCAATTTCAACTTGATATTTAATATGATTGTTACTTTTGGTAGACTTTCCATATATTAATGCGTTATGGTTATTTTGAGAGGGAGGGTCCATGCGAACATATCGCCTTTGAGTTATTATAAGATCAACTTTTTTATTATGGTCAATTTTATAATATTATAAACGAGCGAAACAAGTTCTGATAAGTGGTAAGTCGTGGTGAACTTGGTTCGATGCAAGGAACAGGGTATACAAATACTTGTAAGCAAAGTATATTGGATACTCTATAAAGTATATATATTCAAATTAATACATTTTCGTAGGCAAACAGTGTACGAGCTAGATATATTAGCTAGATAAAATTCTACTGGGTCAGGAAAATTGACAATAGACATGTCCTTATGCATGGCATGAAATTGTATAGAGGGCTGACTAGTAATTCTGTGCTGACAAAGCGGATTGTCGGAGCATCCATTTCCCTTATAATCTGCACGGCATTGGAGGATTTTGCTTATGTGATGTTCTGGACAAGGGAGCGACATATAGGTATGGTATCGTATTTCATAGCAAATAAGAAATGCAGAAGACAGGAAGAAACTATTTATTGGGTTCACTCAACATATTCCATTTCCACAACTTTCTTTAATGGTATTCCTTTACTTACTTACTTACTTAGGTGGCTCTACAACCGTCTATCGGTCAAGGCCGCATGTAGGAAAGCGCACCGTTCGCGGTAGTTTAGTGCGCGCTGGCGCCAGTCGCTCTTAAGCTCGGACGTCCTTTCTGTCACCGTCCACCAATCAAGTTCAAGTCTCCGTCGTAAGCCTTTAGTACTGGAACTTCAATGTTCATCCGGATGAGGCGACCTGCCCAGTGCAGCCGCTGGAATTTAATGCGCTGGACTATGTCAATCTCATCATACAGCTCATACAGATCGTGGTCCTAAAATCAATGCCTCAATTCAAATCCTAGGAAGAATCTTTTTCTAGAACTGTTTCTCAATCTCTGAGAAAGCCGCGCTCACTCGCCGTTCGTTGGTGCCGATGATGTCAATATCATCAGCATATGTTACTTCCTTATGGAAGATTTCGCCCGATCGTTCTACGTATAGGCATTGGAGTAGGATGTACTCCATCAAGAGATTAAAAAAGTCGCACGATAAAGCATCACCCTGCCAGAAAACTCTCTTGGTATCAAAGGGTTCGGAGATGTTCCTTCCTACTCTGACGACGGTTTGCTGCAGGATTCGGCGTCTGGTGTACCCAATGACCTCCTTGGCAGCCTTGGTTGCCACAAGGTAGTGGTCCGAGTCGATGTTTGGACCTCATACCGTTCGTACACTTCACCAAGTAGCCTTGTGTATATCTCGTGGAAATGTGTGGAAATCTGGTACTAATCTATTGCTGGATGTAGCGTCGTGAGGGCTAAATTTTTCGAAAAGATTCCTTCCCAATTTTGGCATTGATATCGCCAAAGAAGATTTTTACATCGTGTTGGGACAGCGCTCGTAGAGACGTTCGAGTCGCTCATAAAATTCATCTTTAACCGCGTCGTCTGCGACTTCTGTCGGGGCGTGCACAGATAAGAAACTGGAGACAAGACCTTGCATTTTTTCTACTAACCACGAAACCGCATCCAAATTCGTGCTTCCTCGCATGGCAACTATAATAAATGTTATAGGATGCCTTTTTTTGAGCAGCCCTGCCCAATTCCTGTATTGCGGTGATGTCAGCCTTGGATTTGGTCGAGGTCATCAACCAGCTGGATGTCTGCACCAGACCTATGGAGTGATATGACATTCCAGGTGCATATCCGTAAATCATGGTCCTTAAATCGTTTGCGGGGGTCGTCATCAATGGGGAATTGTATCCGATGCTTCCTTTGTGTCTTCACTGGTACGTTTGTTTTTTGCGGTGGCGGGAACCAAAACCAGCGCACCAACCCCTAATTAAGGGGAGTGATTGCCTTCTCATAATTTGCTCACCACTGCGACTCCGTTGCTTACCCAGGGGATACTTGTTCTAACGGACGTTGGTGAATCGTAATTTGACCGCTCCCAAGAGAATGGCCAAAGAACTTTCCACTTCTGCAAAATACACCATCCCCAGTATCCCTTTTAAACTGGTATTATTGGAAATAACAATGTGAATTGCCACCCAGCCACAGAAGTAAGAAAAGTGTTGATGGCAAATTTGATAGGTCAAATTTTTCGAGAAATAAATCAGGCTCTAAAAATAAAGTAACATCTTTGATGTTCATAAGCACTATCATTATTAACAACTAATCGAAATAGTATTCCAAAGAAAAGTAATTTATAAGAAAAGGCAGACTGATATGCAGACACAAGCCTTACGTCTTTGCTACCACCTACCTAGAGTCTATACCGTGAGTTTTGTAAATGTATTTAACAGACAAAGGTGTCATGATAGACCCTAGAAGTAGTATAAGTAATCTTAATCAGCGTCAAAAGTTGTGTCGATCTACGGAGACAAAGATATAGAGCCTTCGAGTTTTATTCTGATGAAGTGTAATAAATAAACGTGCCAACACCACTATAAGGGGTAGTCCCCAAACAAACCTGCCCCATTTGAAAGTTTTTGTTTGAACAGACCACTATACAATATAGCCCCATACAAATCTATGGTTATGGCCTTAGACAAGATACAGGGTATGTCAAGTGGATTTGTCTAATTTGTAAAGATCTTCTCGAGCACCAGTTTTTTTTTTACAGTTTTCACACACAGTGTAGATAGATAAAATTGGTATGGAAACTTTTAATAATCATACATAACACAAATATACAAATGGCCGCGATATAACAAATAGAAGTTATGGCACCCATACAAATTACTTTGTATTTATATTGTTGTATCGAACATGATTGAATTAAATAAATTATTTTTAAAATAATTATTTTGAAATTTGTCAACTACATGCAAAGGGCAATCCAATTAATAGTAGCAGATGATGAATAAATTATACACTTATATCAGTAATCATATGAAGTCATCGATAGCTAAACTGTCTTCGGTTCTGCCAAACATTCTAGACGACCCTGGTTCAAACCAACCCAAAATTTCTTTAAATTTTTATTTAATTTTTTCTACTCACAACCTTCCACAACCTTCAAAAATGCGAAATTACGGCAAGTGTGAAGAGTATTAAAGGTTCGGTTCCAGTGAATTTAACGTTTTTTTTTTTTTTTTTGTTCTGTTCTTAATTAACGTTGGTAAAGAGAGGGAAAGTTTCGGTTCCATCCAAGAGTGACCGGCGTCATCAGCCTATGCGAATTTAATTATCGATCCTTAACGCACGCCGGCGTCAGTCAAAACCATGCCCCCAAACAACAATTCTCCAAAAAACCAACGAACCAAATAATCAGAATAAATAGAAAGAACAGCAAACGCAACAACAGCAACGCCTTAATTAAGCAATTTCAATAGTCATTAGAAAATCCGTCACAAATATTAAATCATTAATATGCCAGCAAAATATGGCAAACTAATTTCACTAAGTCTGCTGTCAGACAATGATATCCTTTATGTGATTGGTTGGTAGGCAGGGCTCTCGATACATTCATGCATTTGTGCCTGCGTCAGGTTGACCTACATATGTACGATACATTCACGTATATATGTGAAATATGTAGATGCATTGACCTCACCCTTCACATTTGCCAGCCTGGATGCCTAGCCTAACCTTATGTTTCATCATATTCTCATGCGGCTTTTGTCGCTTTAACGCCTATTTGTGTGCCTTTGTTGTGCGTTTGTTTTATTGTTTTACTGCTCCTTTAGTTGATGGCCTCATCGGCTCAGAAGTCGTTGTTTACCATTAGTTTTGCATTCGTAGTGCTTGTTTACTCTATGCCTCCTTACATCGGAGCCGATGTCAGAGTCGGAGTCCATAACCATAACACAAACCGGAAGTGTGCTCATAAAACGAAACATAAAGCTTTACTATAATTCAGAGATTTATTTATAGAACTTAAGCAGGCCAAAGAAAAATATAACAAACAATGATCCTTATAAGGTAGATTCTTTTGCGTCAGTGTGCGTTCCACAGAAATGAATAGGTAAATAATAAATAAATCATTGCATATGGCGGCTAGGAACAGCACGCAATGACTTCCGGCGCGCCGGTTCGCCAGTATTGTCGCTGTTCCGAGCTCGCCGTCTCGTTTAATATGCGTTAATTAAGCAGATCGCAGGACTGACACACATTTAATATACACTTACGTGTATATTTGCACAGCTTAGTGGTTGAGGTAAAATTTTTAATAAAACTTGCAATTTTTCATAGTATAGTCGTACCTTTTGGCTCTATTCAGTTGCCGGAGCTGTCGCTCTCTGTATATTTCATACAGTTGAATAATTTGTCGACACTTTTTATGTCACAACGCCGACATTTTGCACACCCACACACACACACACACTCAGCCATGCACACATACGTATATAAATGCCATAGACACTCTATCTCTCTGTCTCTGTCTCTGTCTCTCTCTCTCTCTCTCTCTCTCTCTCTCTCTCTCTCTCTCTCACACAGTTTTCAATTATAAATTCCCAACACGTTCAAGCGGCAAGTGAGCAGGTTTCAACTCTTTCTTTATTCTTCTCTCCGCTCTCCACTCTCCACTCCTCGTTCTTGTATATACTGGCGCGAGCATACAACGGAGGATGCAGGATGTTATTCTTGTAGTTTTTGTCAGCTTTGTTGTTCACTGTTGTTCGTGTACCAACGAACGAGTACACCTCATGCCTGAATGTGTTTGCACTTGTGTGCTTCCATGTACGGCTTGTCATATTAACATATTACTCGGGGAATAATGAACAAGCGTTGACTACGTCAAGTGCGTTGTCCTTTTCAACATTTTGTTTTTTTTTTTAATCCTTCTTTTGTTTTTTACCTTGTTTAAGTGATTTTGGCGACTTTTTATATATATATATATATATTTTTTTTTCATTTAAAATTCACACATTCTACGATGTTGCATCGACCCTATTTTTAGGCTAACCAAGTGCTCTACTTAAATAAGCTTTTCATCATATTTTTCTTTTGTTGCAAAATGACTTTTTTATGCTCTTAATACATAGTGAGTGCGCATAGTTGGTATAATTTAGTCATAATGTTTGCAGCGCCTTAAATGAATCTTCGGATATCCCATAAAGTATATAGATATATATTCCTGACCAGCTCCACAAAGCAAGTCCGTCTGTCTGTTTTTTTGGTTGTTTGCTGCCTATTCCCATCAGTCATTGAGACACTGGTTCAAAACTTGGTACACAGACTTTTAATAACCAGAAACTACGTAGTTACATAGCTGCCATATAATTTATTTTATTGTATTAAACATGTTTTTATTTAAGCAACTATGTTTTAACAAATAATTGTTATGACAATTATTATTTTGCACACCAAAGTTGAATCCAATTAAGTTTGACGTTAAGTTTCATTTATCATAGCTCACTATTTATATTAAGAGCCTAATCTATATATAAATACGTAAATATAAATTTTGTTGTACCATTTTAAGATGTTTAACAAAAAATAAAACTTTTTGTCACCTCTTTTTTGAGTATATAAAGTGTTTTCGGTAGCAAACGTTTTTGTTATCCAAGTACTCGATGAAAAACAGTTCGTGCCGAAATTTTTTGATTGTTCTTTGACAACGGTTTTTTATATGAGATTTTTTTGATATAAAAAATTTTCATCAATCTCAGTATGGAGCATAAGTATCGAAATGAAAAATTCTGTACGCAAAGTTGGTCGAGTTTCACCCGATATGCTGCGAACCTAATAATAAAATTCCATTAATCTGGGATGTCATAGTTATCCCTTTCACCCCAATTCTGACCCAAATAAATTTTCTTAGGTGTCACAGAAATCTCTTTTATACCGTTTCATCAGCCTTTTGCTAGATGAAATTATTGATTGCATATGTAAATTCATCAAATCATAAGGCTTATGTGCAAGTTGAATGTATTTTTTTCGCAACTGCGTCAAAGGATTTTTAGTAATTAAACACGGCAGTTAATTTGTTGAATACTAACTTTAATTATAATAATGAATTAAATACAATAATGTATATAATGTATCGCTCAGAGATCAGCTGACTGACTAGTAGTTGCTTCGACGTCGAATCAATATTCGTGCCGATAAACTCTTTACACATATCAACAATAGGTTGTGGATGGAGTTGCCACAGATTAAAACATTGAGCACATTTTATTATTTAATTTCAATTTTTTAAAATGTTTATTTATTTGGTGAAATCTGACTAAGGGCCGTTCTCACGACTTACCGATAAATAAGAAAATACGAAACGGCAAGATATGCTATAGGCGGAATAATATTGAGTAATGCATGTCAAGACATCACAATTATAATAAATCAATTTTGAGTTGCTCGGAGAATATTTGAAGAGGTGGACAGTCCAATTGCAAAAACGTAAACACAATAAAATTATAAATTATCAGAAGAAAAAAAATGGATTTGAGTAAGCGCCGCTGCTGTAGAAAAATACGAGCCAATCTATGAATATAATGTGCACGTTTGCATTTAAAATTTTATCACAAAATTTCAATTTTGTTTGTTTTTATTTTGCTTTTGCTTTGGTTTTTTGTCGATCGAGTTGGCAGGTATCTTTGCAAAAAATTCTGATAAATTTATCGGCTCGCCGAACTCGGCGATATGGTTATAGGCTTAATAAGAGTCGTCACATTGAATACTAGCATATCGCCTGAAAAATATGAGCGGTAAAGTTATAGGCAGGTCATGAAAACGGCCTTAAATCGGTTTACGCATCAACAACTCGTATGACAGGTGAAAAATATTTCTCTGTGAAACTGAAATCACCAGACTGAATTTTGTGTAGAGATTTCCATAGATTAAAAGTGTGTATTAAGTTTGTGCAAATATATGTGACAGACAGAATTAGGCATGCATTGCAGGCGAGTCTGTATAGACATGGCAATCTGCCTGTCTGTCCGTCCGACCATCTGTTTGAACGAACAGATCTCGGAGACTATGAGAGACTTTAAGTTTTGATATTTATGCTCCCATTTTCCCTCTTCAAATAACACGACAATGACACGGTCAGTACAATGTGTGTGTAAATTGTAATGTTTGGCGCTGATGTCCTGAAGTTGATGTAATGGAAAACTTCACCTCTAACGTAGGAAAAGGAGGTTAAAAGTTATATAGTGGCAAATTTCAAACTCGATATGTATGTGGAAAATTTTAAATTGTATAATGATATGCCGGGCAATGCCGGGAATAACTGCTAATTCATTAATATTCATATGGTTCTTCTCATCAGGGCCGACTCATAAAAATTGCATGGGGCAAGAGAAAATCAATCTGTGCTAATTAAATAGTTATTGGAATCAAATTGCACTTGCAGCAGCTCGCTTTGACACAGTTTCCCTCTATACACAGATAAAGTGCACAGGACTCAAAGAACGCGGTACAACATATGCAGGATCGTTAAACATCTACAACATGACCACAGGATACATCGAATGTTATTTACTATGCAAGTCTATGCTATGCAAGTATGGCTTAAAGTGTTATTACAATTTATTCATTGAAGGATGACGCAGGAATACAGTCAAAACTGCATTGGGCTAAAGAGGAATGTGATGAAGCGCACAACCAAGACTAAGTTAGCGGACCTGAGTTGGAATTGTATATGTGTGAGTCATTTTAAGAATTTGACCCGCTCGTTAAATTGTTTGAGCTGTACTCTCAAATATATTTACATTGTGTTTTCTCTTACATTCAACTAATTTGTTTATTTTGTATTAAGCAAAATATTTTTTTATGCTACACTGTGCAATTCTGCCTTGTCCCCTCTCTGTATCCTTAATTGTATTATGTCTCTTACGCCTTTTCATGTTGAAGTCTTTCGCCCTCATTATACATACAGACAAGGACACTTCTCAGCATTTGCTTATTTACCAACTTGTCACTTAATGAGTCAACTTTACTCTTATTGCTCAATTGTCTCTTTTCATTTTTATTTGTACAAATTATATGTGTAAATGTTAGCTTTTGCCTGTTATAAGTTCGGTTCTTGCATAATATGAGGACATAGGAGAAACTCACGGAGCGACTTAATAAAATGTAGATATAAAAACCCTCAATCGATTTTGCATATAGTATATGTAGAAAGGTTTTTCTTGATTTTATTTTATTATTATTATTATATGAAATCAATTATTATAATAATAATAATTGATTTTATATAACACTGGTATAAACCAATGAAGGGAAGCTCAAATTACTAAGTCTCGAATTTCGTATGGTGACGAATTATAGTTATCCCGATATCAAAAATATCTATCAGTCTACGAACTGAAAGAGGGTAGTTGCACATTTTTTAAGTTCGTAAAAGTATTTTTCTTGGTAACTATTGATTTTTGATGATACTATTGATTATTGATATAAGATTTTACTGAGGCGAGAGGCCATTTGGTGGGGAAATTATATTGTAATATAATTAATCTATCTTTGAATCCAGCCAAGCCGAATCTTATATACTTCAGTTACAAAAGAACAATTTTAAACCTTTCGAACGGTGATGCCAGAAGTTTAAAAATTAACAATATCAAATTCCTTCGCATATACATTAAAGCGAACAACCTACTACTACAACAAGTCCTTCAGGCTCTTCTAACAGCCAAGAATCTTGCAAAAGTAATTGTATAGAATTAACCCATACATTCAGACGGACGGACGGACGCGAGGACATAACTAAATCGACTCACTTTCCAATTCTGATCAAGGATATATATATAATTTATGGGGTCTACCACGCCTCCTTCTGCCTTTTACACACATTCGCACAACTTATTATACCCTTGTACTTTTGGGTACAGGGTATAAAAAAATAAATGTCTGAGAGATCGAGGGTATCATATACTCTTCACTGACGGCTCGGTCAAGGGAGGAAGATCAAGCAATGATTTTTTTCAATTACAATAACGAAAATCTTCAAAGCGCCTTTACTAACAGAAATATATTCTTCATTTCGTCTAAAAAATCTTCAAAAATATTGTGTCAAAAAATTCTACTACTATTCTGAATTTACTTAGTTAAACTCGGGGGTGTCACAGAAATCTCTAGACAAAATTCCGTCCGGTGATTTGAATTTCACAGAGAAATTTCGTAGGTGTCATAGAAAGCAGTGTTTAATGCATATACGAATTTTGTGCTGCGCAGAGTTGTCGTAGATAACAAAAATATATTACAGACTATGTAAATGAAATTTTTGGCATATTTACTTGGAGAACATTGTAAACAACATTGGTGTGATGTGCCTGAACTACTTATTTTATTAATAGATTTATTTAAGAAAATATCCAAAATGAACTTATGTTTTGTGTTGAGAGAAAAACTTAATTTTGCATTGGCAACTCTGTTGTTATAAAAAGAGGAAATAGTTATTTAATCTCACACATTAATTGCCATGAATTGAAATGTATTTTTTTTTTATATTTGATTGCAATAAACAATAAACTTTAATCACAAAATTGATGTCAGATGTTATGTGAGCCGCCCCTAGGCTTTCGTAACTTGATTTTTACCTCGTCTATAGGTTTGTTTTCTTTGATATATACTATACGAGTACGATATAGGTACATATATACATAGACATGCCTATGTTGAAAATAGATTGCTGCATGGGAAATCACATTCGCATTATTTATTTAACAGAAACTGACCCTTTACTGTGAAATATTGTCATGAAATTAAATTAAATTAAATAAATATTAATTCATTTTTTGCAAACGCTTTAGTATTTTTCGATAAATTTGATTTATTACGCTTCCATCGCCAGACCGGATACACGCTTCGTCTGAGTTATTTCGCATGAATTCATGTTTTAAACGGAGAAAGATAAGAGTCAACGGAAGCATATCCAGAGCAAAAAAATTGTTATCGAAACTTTTAGTAGGGAATTGACATTTTTTCCTTCGTTCACTTTATTTACAACTCTTTATTAACGAGAATGAAAATGCACTTCGTGGTGTAGTTCTCGTACTTAAATTGGGATACTTTTCTTACTTAATTCTTTGTTGTGAGTTCAAACTAATTGCAAATCAAAAAGCCAGATTAGAGTAAATATTAGTAGTGTGAAAGGAATAAAAATGTAAATTGAGTGCACATATATCCGTCGCTACGCTGACTGGGAAGAAATAATACATGGTATGCACAAAAACTTTAACTTCAGTATGACCGAACCGTTAATACCTTTCACATGATCTTTCGTCAATGGTATATATCCAAGCAATAAACTTTTTGCAAATATAATTAAGGAACCCCAGTTTAAAATGAAGAAGACATATTCCATTATACTTTACCAACTTAGCAGCAAAAGCGAATGACGAAATGTGATCGTTTTTGGCATTTTTCATCAATTTTGGATGTGTTTCGAGCTGAATAGTGGTAGTTTCCCGTCGGACATTGTCTTTCAAGCTTTCTAAGATCCGTGGTTTGTTGATATAAACTCTGAATTTCAAATAACTATAGTGCAGTCTGGTGGATAGTGAAAATCAATATTTTTCGAGATCTGGCAATCGAGGAACCAAGGACGCAATAAAGCGATCGTCGCACGGGCTGAAAGTGATGTGGTGCCTCGCTGCTGGAACCAGAAGAGTACTGATCCATGGCACGCGTACTGAAAAGCCGACCGGGAAAGACATACGCTTTCTAGATGCAGCCAGTTACAGGTAGATATGCAATTGTGAGCGCGTTTGAGGCATGCTATTATTTTGGTGACTGACAGTTGGTGAATAAAATTGAGAGCGTTAGATTGCATGGAATTCGCGAAGCGAAAGATATTGTTTTTGCAAAGAAAGTAGCATCAACAGTAAACACAGATTTTTGGTTTAAATCGAAAGAAGTGTAGGACAAAGAAAAGTAGAGAGTGAGAGAGATTTTATTGGCGCGCAGTGAAATAGTAATAACAGCAACCAAAATGGTCAAAAATCTAATATATTGTCTCCAATATGCGGTCAACTTGGAGTGGCATACACGGAAAACCCTGACTGGAATATAGGTTTATATGGGTGCTAAATACTGTAGGGGTTTGGTATAATCTTATGAAGTAAATTTTATGGGGTTAATACAAAAAAAAAAAAAAAAAACGTTAACTTCGGTAAAACCGAAGCTTCACTACTCTTTATAAGCAACTAACACATTACTGTCATGTCTATGATTCCTTTAGTGATAATTTGACTTCACTACTTTTTATGGTCGTTTTACCTCTAACAGCGGGCGGGTCACCCCCAATAATATATATGTGAGACTTCTGTCAAACAAAAGGCACCATAACTAATTTCAAGTTAATTTTGACTGTAATAAAAAAAGTTTTTCATATACAAACCAAAAAATGGTCAGTGGGTTTAAATCAAAGTGAACATGGCATGGTCATTGTGACTTATGTTCAGCTTAGCAACATAAAAAGTCTCCATACCCGATTTCAGTTGTATAGCTTAAAAACTGAGGGACTACAGGGTACAGACAGACGGACATGTCTGGTTAGATTCGTCTCTTCGAGCTGATCAACAATATACTTTGTAGGGTTTGCGATTCATCCTTTAATGCGTTACATATATTTTACAGTGGCAGTTTCCGGTTAATTTTTATACTTACTGCCCACATGTGGGATGGCGAACTAGTGGCCTGGTGGCAGTTGTAGTTAATACCAAGTATGCGGAGGTTATCCCAGACTTGGTATTTCCAACGCATGCTCAGTCGTCCTGTCGGACGTTGTCCCGGGGGTCGTTCTCAACGGTGATCGTATGCGAGGTTTTCCCTGTGACTTCACTAGTAAAAGTTTTGCCTTCTCACAAATTGCTCACATCCGAACGGATGTTCAGTGGCTACCCAGGGGACACGTATCCGAACGGACGTATGTGAGATGCATGGGCCGTTTGCAAAAGAACCGTTTTTGGCCATTTCCAAGTGAATGGCAATTAATAACTTTCCCAACTAATTTGGATTTCTATAAACGACCCCAAACTCACTCTGATGGCAATAAAAAGAAGTCTCCATATCGAATTTCACTTAGAAATATATAAAACTGAGCAAATAAAACGTATAGCAGCACCCATACTGTCAGAAGTGACTAGATCATAGAACTGATCAAGACTATGTATATTTTATGGGATCTCCGATGCTTTGCTCGGTGAATTACAAACTTCCCAACAAACAAATAATACCCTTTCTATACAATTTGTGGATGGTATAAAAGAGATACGAAGCAAACGAACTCATTCGCATTCGAATCTATGTAAATGTATTCGCATTTTTTGTCTCTGTTTACTTTTCTATGTGTGTGTGTATATATCTTGAATTGCGAAGGTGTGCGACATTCCGCCGATATAGCTTTAATGCTCCGAGCATAGGGAATAGCACAGACGATATAAAGTTGAATATGAACACAAGCACCAATACATGTATACCAGAACAAACACTCAAACATTCTCAACAAGAAAAATATACAAAAGTGAGTACGTATACTTGAATCTAAGGATAAAGAATGACAGCGGCAGTCATTTGTTTGAATTTGTCTTCATGCCGTTGCACAACTTTAACTAAAAGTATCTCAAGCAAAGTAAATATATGCGCCTACTGATGTGTATATAGGTATTCCTACTTGTTTGTAACTCTGCTACGGATTACAACACGACATCTTCGCAATGATATCAAGGAGTCAAGCAGTCTTATCTAGACGCGATCTGAGCTAACTTTGCAGCGCCTATTTCTACTCCTACATACATATCTCCATTCTGCTTCACTTTAAGTAGTAGTGAAAAGTACAATATTTAAGTTAAAATTATTTTATTGTTGGTTGCGACAAAGGACAGCCACAACGAACATCTTATGTAATATTTATCAAGATGGAAAACTTCAAAGAATAAAATGTCAAAAATATTTTAATAAATAAAATGCTGTCTGCAGCTACATATAAGCATTAACTATACTAAGGACTTTAACCGAATAATTAACAAACTTTCGTCAATATTATGATAGAAGTTGGTAGCAAAACACTTGTTCCACTAAAAATAATTCTATCCAAATTATTTCGTTTGCAGCATTTGTTGCAGAATCAATGGGAATTGTTCTAGGAAATGGATATTCCTCAAAACAATTCGGTGATCTTTAAAGAAACATGCAAATAAATACTACATTTATTGTATTTTGTAAGTATTGTATATTGTATGCACAAATACGCTCTGTGTGTAAAAGTTTTTTACGTCCAAAATATTCAACAGAGTTTGAAAAAATATATAGATTGTGCTCTCTCCCTCGTCAATACCTTTCCAAAGAAAAAAAATTATTAAGTGAATAAGTTGTGTTTAAAGCAGGTAAATATATATTTATATATACAATAGATGATATTTTCCTTTAATTACATTTTTTAAAAACTCCTTCGCAATGATATCAACTGTTTTGATTATTGTACCCTGTACCCAAAGTTATAAGGGTATACAAAGTTTGTGTAAATGTATGTAACAAGCAGAATGAGGCGTGGTAGACGATGTAGCCATGGCCGTCGGTCTGTATGTATGAATGAAACAACAGATGTGAGGAACTATAAGAGCTAGACACTTCAAGCTTCGCCATTAAGATTCTCTTTGACAGATCGTGTATTAAATATTGTGGGTGTCACTCTCACAATATGGCCATTTTTTTTAGTTAGTATAGCAAGGTTGACCATATTTTTCTATGCTGTTGCGTTAGGTTTTTGTTGTTGTTTTAAATATTTCATCGCAGGCTAAGAGTGGAAGAGAGAGGGAGAAAGAGATAGAGCACTTAATTGTGTGCACATGCAATTTACTGACGAAGATGCGCAAGTCACATACATGCGCAAAAGACACTTTCGGCAAATTTTGCGCAGCAAAGTGTCTTATGTGAACAAATGCATAAAGAGACCGACAAAAAACTCTCGTTGGTTGAACAAGACCACTTTGGAAAAAAAACAGAGTTGAAATGTCTTTTGCTTCTATTTTAAATCGTGTCCGCACGCAACTGTTTTTATTTTTCGACTGCCTTTAAAAAAAAAACCACTTCTTGCGATCTTTGAAGAAAACATACAATCCAACGACTTCATATCCACGTTTCATTAATGCTGTAAGTAAACAAAACTAATATTCATTTGTGTGCAAAGTATTAAAATACATTAGCACAAGGATACCATAAAGAAGAAAACAATAGCATAGCGCTGTTTCTGGTTTTTAATATTCTCAATTCCAATTTATATGAGATCTATTTTAGTATTTGTACTTTAAACAGAAGAAACATTATCTTTGGTAGAAACGAAATTTTACTACTCTTCACGTACATGTAAAAAATTACTGTTCCTTTCCATGTTTTAAGTGGCTCAACATAAAAGAAAGTTTTGTATTCAAAAACCATAAAGTGGGAGGTGAGTCTGTTGGGAAAGGTGTATGGGAAAGGTGTATTAATATATATTGGAAGCTTCCATATATTATAACCCATCATACTGAATTGCGAGTTGAAATTGGCTGTAAAGAAATGATTTGCATCGAAAAATCGAAAGGTGGACGTTTAGTTTGTATGGAAGCTATATCATCCCGTGGGCGTGGCTCGGTAATTTTTATGTAATAAGTAGTCTACATGACATGGTTACTTCGGTTTGCTATCCTTAGCTGATCAAGAATAACTGTACTTTATGGGGTCTTCAAAGCTTCTTTTAATGCGTTACAAACTCCGTAACAAAATTATAATTCTACTCACACTATGCTTGAATAATAAAAAAATAAAAGTCCATAAACGAGTGTTGATCAATTGCGTCATTCAGTTTGTGTTTGACAGCCATTGAGCGCAGACATGAAATGGTGGCAGACGGACAGAAATCAGATGGTTGCCGCGCCGATCCGGACAAAAAAAAAACACTGTTTCATCTATTGCTTGGTCGCTGTTGTGATGCATTGGATTCATATTTTATCCACGTTCGCGAAACGGTGCTAAAACTTGACAAAGGCTACTCCGAAGTTATCACGCGATTAGGGTTGAGGTCAATTTCGAGACGGACATGCTTTCTGTCCGTCTGTCTGCCTTTCATTATAGCTTTAAATGGCTGTATAACACAAACTCAAGGACCACCCTCAAATCAATATAATTTGAAAATTCAGGGACTAGCCTCAAATCAATATAATTCGAAACTCAAAAGGTCAGTGACTTAAAAACTCCGAGACAATATTATAAAATTAATCATTCTACGTGAGAAGAGTATAAACATGTTAATTGCATAAAATACCTCATAGCTCCAGTATAAACACTCAGACTATTTGAATCATAGATTCCGTATAATCTGTATAAATTACTACTTTCATTACTATTTGTTTCGTTTCTAATGATTTACTCCATATTGGGTTTGATGTTTCAATATTGTTTCCAATTGCAACAGTCTCTAAAGTCTGTTATCTCTCCTTTCCAAGATGATTTTGTTAGAGGCAAATCAATTTGCACTAATATCTTAGAATTTTCTTTTGTTAAAAGTATATCGTAGAATTTTCTTTTGTTAATAATGGTTTCGATTCAGGTTGCCAAACTGATTTCATATATACATATTTCAGTAAAGCGTTTGATAGTGTATCTCACGAACATCTTAATTTAAATTGAAAACTATATATTAATTTGCTACCACAACTTCACCACATTTTGTTAGAGGGCATACAATCAAGTGTATTTATGTCTTGTATATAAGTAATTTATTTTTATCGTAAACGTCAGACAGAAACAATTTTTGTAAACAATTGTTTCAACTTTTTACTGGTTTCAACTGCAGTTTAATATCAAATGGCTGTATATCTTATAAAAATTAATCTCGCCTTCACATACTTATTTACAATATGTGTTTGCATTTGTATAACAAAAATCTCACTCTATACTCGTAACTCCGTATAAAACTTACTGACCATTTTCACGAACTTATGTTTGTGAATGAATTTTTGCTAGCCACCTCGGAATTCTACATTTTGTTCACTCTCACAAAATATTTAGACAACGTACAGAGGTTGTTAAGTCTCTCTATGTGAAAAATAATTAATGCAATCGTGTTTTACTTCTCATAATTATATAACGTCAAATATGAAGCGTATATATTCTTGACTAGCTTCAAAATCGTATTCGATATACTTCATGTCCGACGGGTACATATGAACACTGAACCTGGTTAAGATATCTTTAAAAAAGACTATATGAAACGAAAAAGGGTTTTCTCCTTACAAAATAACTGACGTTTTTGAGTTTTTGTATAAAAAGTTTTTGTTAGAAAAACCAAAACTGGTGTGGAAAGATCTTACGAAGATCTCACATTTATGATCTTAGAAATGGTGCAGGATAACTCAAAGACGAAGAGAGACTGAACTGTAGCGTACTTTCTTGCTATTTTGAGTTGAGAACACTGCAAACTCGAATAAAGTTTATTATTTTAGATCTAATGTTCTACAAAAATGTTTGAAAACTATATTTAAGATTTAACATTAAATAACTTTTATTTTATTAAGAGGTGGCATATTTTTAGAATGGATTTATTTTTCTATATATTCGTATAAAAATTAACGATCAGAAATCATTTTTTTACAGATAACTGCAACGAAGCAAACAAACACCATAACCAAATAAATTCTAGTGAAATAAGTTAAAACAAATTAAAGCAATTCGATCATAATTATATAACTAAAGTAGTGTTTAATCGTAACAAATACTATTGGGGAAAATCAACGCTTCTTAATAATACTAAAATAAAATAGTAATTTAGTGAAAAAGCTACTTTAACCATAAAATTAATCAAAAACTAACATTTAGTTTAAGCAACTCAAGCAATTTTGAATTTAAACCGAATCAAAAGAAATTAATTTTAAGCTGTTTAACAACACTAGATTATGGAAAAGAAATCAACACACCAAAATAGTGTTGAACAACGATCAAATGATAATAGTACAACGAACCAATCACCAAAAAAGCAAAGAAATAAATTAAAACGATCCACGGAAAGTTTTGGTAATACCTACGAAAACAGCAATAACGATAAAAGTACAACAACAACCACAACACCAATTAGAAATACTACAACAACAAAACGAGAAATATTTGAATATAAGAAAGAGGAAATAATAGACGACGAAAAAGAATTTATTGAGATAACTGAGAGCAAATCGCCAGAATCGCTAAAGAGAGCAACAAACGTAATGGGTGGCGGTTTTGCGGTGCCACCAGTTGCCACCAAGAAACTATCAATCGCCACCAACCACAACCAAAGACCAATAATCGAACCGGTCGCGACCACTTCGCCCACGGTTTTACCAATGCACGAAAAATTAATAGAGAAGGACGAAACTCGCAGCAAAGAAAAGACTGATAAGTTTAAACTGTTATCGAGCAAGCACAGTAACAAGGATAAAGAGAAGCCGGCAAAAGGACACAAGGAATCCAAATTTGCAGAACGGCTGCGCCGATCATTTCGACGTAGCGAACATAAATCTTTTGAACTTAAACGAACCACCGATAAGAGCGAAGAGTTTGACAAAGCGAAGAGTCGTACAACGCCGCCACCACAGTCAAGTTCAACGATCGCCGCTGAATTGGGCGGAGGACACGCCGCAGACAACAACAACTTCGTTGGCCGACCACTGAAGAAGCACAGCTCACGCTCATCGATACTCTCGCTGAGCAATCTTCCTGGTCTGAGCGGGCACATCAATCCGGCACTACTACTCGACAGTCCCGACGAATCAACGCCACCTGAGTACGCCTATCAGCATCTGAGCAGCGTCGCGACCACAAATTCGAGCACCTCACTCGAAAGCAATTTTGACTTTAGCGAGGTCTCCAGCTCGCAGACAAGTATTTACTACTGGGCCTGGCAGCAGCAGTCCACCTCCTCGTCCACGACTACTTCAAACTCCACACCAGCAATGGGCAGCGAAATTAGCACGAATGTACCCGCGGGTGAGTCACAGGAACGCGCCAAGCGACGTCTTGAAACGCAGAGCAGCAACAAAAGTGATAGTGTCCAACCACAACAGGCGCCACAGCTTGGAAGCGGAGCGGCGCATGTCGCCGCTAGTCGCAGCTGCAGCATAACGAGCGAGAGTAGTTCCGTAAAACTGACACGCCTTCAAAACTTTCTTTTTAAATCGAGCAATGAGAGCACGCGCAGTTTCCAGGGGCACTCCAACGAGGGATTCACTGCCTCCTCGCACAACTCCTCCTCCGGTGAGTGGGAACAGCTGGGTGCGTTGGGCGCCACAGGCAGCAGCAGCGGTGCCGACTTTCATGTCGGCTCTTTTCCCGAGGAGAGCATCTCGGACAATAGCGCGATCATACCCGTGACCGAGTCTACTGGCGAGGCGGGCAGCTACTATCAGTATACGCTCACTTCGCCCAATAATCCCTTTCTGCCGGAAATTACCGCTCGAACATATCACAGCACCTACGACGATGATCTGCACGAAGAAGCTGAAGAGGATGTTGAAGAAGAAGAGCTTGATGCTAACATGACGTCCGTGAAGTACAGCATTAGCGGAGGAGGCACGCGCTCCACACAACTGCCTACCCCCGCCTATAGCCGCGCTGGCTCGCAAGAATCTACGCACAGCGAAAGCGGTCTCAGCAGTTGTCACGCCCCTCATGGCCCTACACCCAGCCCTGCTTCGAGCTCATCCTCGACTCCTGGCCGACACAAGCGCAAACTTTTTAGCCTAAATTCTCCGACGCGTTTGTTGCACCACCATCAACAACAGCAGCACCAACAGCCGCATTACCATCAGCCTTCACTGGGATCGACACCAGCATCGTCACAACAACAGCCACCTTTACGCCCACAAAATGTTGCGCCCTCCTCTATGTCCGTCATGTCCTCCTCGCCAACGACCGCAGAAAGCTCGAAATTTAATTCGGCCAATTTGATGCGTAGCCTCAATCCGTTTCTGCCTATCACCACCAATGCGAGCTCATCGAAACGTGCACCCCTGAAGCAGTCAGCTGTCACCTCACCGGTCGCCGTGCCTCAGGATCTTAACGCTAGACGCGAGGAATTCCTACGTGCCACCATGAAAATATGCCTTGTCGTTTCTCCTCCCACGAGCAAACTTCAGGTAAGTGCAGCACTCACTCTTTGCGTAAATTTAAACCAAACACGAATTTTAATTTTACCGATTTTGTATTCAGTTTTTGTTAATAAAATTTTTGTATTTCAATAAATATGCATTATACCCGTATATACAAGTACATACCAATCTACATATATACTCCTATATATAAATTTTTCATTTTGTGGACTATTAATTTTATTATACAATTACAATCAATATTAAAAAATATTTTTTTAATACGAAATAAAATCAGCTTATGCGATACGTGCTGATTTATCTGTAATAACTCGAATTTCCATTTTTATACAATTCACACATAGTGTGAAATTTTATTAACAGTTTTGTCTGAAAGTTCGTAACGCATTAAACGAAGCATCGAAGAACCCATGAAGTATATTCTCTTTTGATCAGCTCGACTAGGTTAATTGAACTAAGTAGCCATGCCCATCTGTCTGTCCGTCTGTCTCCTGTCTGTGTGAATTGAAACTGTTTCCTCAGCTTTTAGGATATCTATCTGAATTCGGGTATGGAGACTTCTTATGACACATTGACCATGTCACGCCTCCATTCAAACCCGCCACCCACGTTTATGTTTTACAAAACGATCAGATCTTACAACTAGTTTCTTTCATGGTTCCAGACTCATGTCCAGTTAAACAATATTTATAGCACTCACACGTAGTGCGAAAATGATATCAATTTTCTTCATCCATATCCATGTGTCTGTCTGTTAGTGGTTGTCCATTTTTTGAAATCAATTTTAAAGATATCCTGCTGTAACCCGGCACCTACATATATTTATTTTTACTGTAGTCGAGAAGAGTATTCATATTGTGCCATGCCCACTTTTATGGGTAGCCCCTTACAAAACACCCGCCCACTTTGCCTTTTTTTATAAAAAGCTTTAGGAATATGACTATGAGAACCAACAAAATAATGAAAAAATATTCTTGGTTAATTCTATGACAAAAAGTTGCGCATGGAACCAATTCTCTATTAATTTTATTGATTTACAAAAATTAAATTTATACCATCGTATATAGTCGAAGCTCTCCCGATTTTAGGAACTAGCACGGATAACTTTATTTCGCGCATAGCATTTTTAAGAACAATCGCCTGAACTTATTTTTTACCAATTAAATGAAGACGTTGAAACAGTATTGGTGCTCCGGTTCTACCGATGTTTCGCTTGTTTTTCTGTTGCAGCTGGCTGGGATTGTGGCAATTTAAAAATTTGAACATTAAACATTAAAATCTTCAAATTAGTAATGTCCACATTGTGGACTCCAGAAGTTTTGTTTCGTTCTATTTTGTATTTACTGCAAACTACTTGTGTAAGAGCTGAGCTGTGGAATATTTGTTTAGAAATTAGGTTAAACTAATAACATTTTCCACATTTTCTATCAGAGACTCATCGCGTAGAGTAGTGAATATTGAAAAATACAAACGATTCGCCCATTGTTGGTGACTTTTTTATACTCCTCACACGTAGTGTGAATAGTATTTTAATTTTGTCACGGAGTTTCTAACGCATTGAAGAAAGCATCGGAGACCCCATAAAGAATATATATTCTATACCAGCTCGACGAGGCGAATCGAACCATGTCCGTCTGTCTGTTCCCTATCTGTGTGAATCAAAACTAATCCAAAACGACAAAACGAGTCGATCTAGCCATGTCCGTCTGTCTGTGCGTTCCCTCCCGACCTATTCCCTCAATTTTTGAAATATTAGTTTGAAAATTACTATGGAGAGATTCCGTATTGTTGTATCGAACCTTTTTGAATTAAAGCAATTATTAATGTTAAGATAATAATTGTTTTTAAATGGATCAACTACGTAGAAAAAGTAAGTGCAATTAATAATATTGGTATATTATATAAATTGTACACTGTCTGTAAATGTATAAGGACTCGATAGCTCAACTGTCCAGCGTGCTTCCTAACATTCCAGCCGATTCGAGTTCAACCACACCTCGATCCACAATTTCTTTAAACTTTAATTGAATTATTTGTAATAATTGCATGCGCAATAAATTTATCGACAATCCCATATACATCTGTAGAAAAAACGAAATTCAAGCCAAACACTAATTTGAATAAATTTGATTAAGCTTAGTACTGAGATAAAAAACAGGGTCAAAAACAAAAAAAACCTTCATATAAAAAAACACTGTAAAACAACCATCAAAATTTTTCGCTATGCATTGTTTTTCATTGTGTACACAGAAAACAAAACAAAAGCAAGCGAAATCCACATTAGCGTTGCCACCTCGATGCACTGTGGATTGTATTAAACAGCTGTTTTCTTTTTCAGCGCGAAATAATTGACATTCGCTTTTTTCGTGAGTATTTAAAAAACAACAATATGAGCAAAGATAGAAAAACCGCCTTCAAAGCTTCGGAAAAGATTAAAAAATAAGATGCATATTCACATGTATGTAATTATACAAAACAAAAAATTTTATAAATCGAATTAATTTATTTATTTAATTTATACATTTTTTTACAATGTTTTTTGATCAGATCTACTATATTAAAAATTAAATGCTATTACTTGAGAAAAGCTGAACCGGTTTGGCAAATTTTGATTAATAACCGTAATAGTCCGAACAATGTTTTTTGGGCAGCAAAACTTGGAAAAGTTGCTCAAAAAAAAATTAAAATTAAAAAAAAAACTGAAATTGGTTTTTTCCTCTGGATTTTTTGTATGAATTCAAAACCATAAGTCATGCTTATTTTTAATTTATTTCGTTTATTTATTGCTTTAAATTATTTCGTGTATATTTAGGATAGTCTTACAAGCGACCAGAGAAGCCTTGGACAGCAGTAAAAACAAATTTGTGGAACTATACTCTATTGGACTTCTTCGCATTAAATAATTGTGAAGCAAACAACACGCTGTCACAATTGTTTTTTTTTTATCTTTCTGGCTGACATAAAGTGCGCGGTACAGCTATCCACCTAGCACTGAGAATGCCGAATGCATCTCAATACAGCGGCGAGCTGGACTTAGTTGAACACTCGGTCTTCGTTTATCAAATTTCGAGACCCATACTGTTTCATGATGAGCTTGTTCAATGGAAATGCATCATCTCCAACAATGAGGTACAATGATCATGCTGGGAGCGGGAGAAGACATTCATGTCTCCCTCACTTCAATAAGCGGCAACATCAATGTAGGCGTGTAGTTCTTTTCGGTATTATTTGCGGCTCCAGCAATAAATATAAGGATTTGAAACTGTTAGTGTTCATATGAAAGTTTTCATAGAACACTGCCGGGTTGTGCATCAAGTTCTCGAACTATGAAATATACACGATATATAATATTTTTACTTTATACAGTTGCTTTTTATTAAACTCACATCATTTTCATATCTTTCTTATTATGTCTTTGCCGCAAATATGGGTTCACGCAATTACAGCGCCAACGTTTGTTTTCTTCATCTTTTTCTCCTTCGTGCTGCAGAACAACCCGAGCTGCTATCGTCACAACTAGGGCACTGCCTATTAACATTAACTTTTGTTTATTTGTCTACATTTCACTCTATGCACTTTTAACTATAATTTCATTTGTAAACAAAAGACAGCTGACATAAAGTGTATACCTACATACATTTACTTCAAAAACCAGAAAAAATACCTTATGTATGTGATTTTCACCTAAAAAAAGTCACAACTATACGTTTTGCGATGATTAGTGCACACTATTCTTTTTTACGTTCCACACCGTAAAAATAATTAACAATTTCGTCGTGAAAAAATTTCGTCGATCTCAGTACTAAGCTTTATAGTAAAATAATTTTTATTCAAAAATTTAAAAATTGCAGTGAAACACCAGAGTTGCTAAGCAAAAAGCACAAGTGTGAAGAGTATTAAAGCTTCCGATCCACCAAATTTAACGTTTTTAGGGTTCCGCACCAACGAGTTTTTTTTTCTTGTTTTCTCGTTTTGAACCAAAAAATACATACATTTTGACGTTTTTATTTAATGGGCTTAATAACACGCAGCTACAAATCTTAGCAATCGATGTTATTTCAGCTGCAAAAAGAAATCCAAATTCAAAACAAATCATCGGAATATTTTATGGGCTGCAGTGACCGTTGCAGTCACAACAAGGCTTACATTGGAAAGAAGCTGTACAGTCGATGTTTTTTTTAGAGGTTCCATTATCAATGTTTCAACTTTCATACAGATTTGGTAACGCTTTTGTCAATTGTGCTCAGTTTGGTTTTGTCATTTTAACATAAATAGATACGCCAGAAAAGCGCTTGCAAATTTTGCAATTTATTTCAGTTATAAAATGAAACAAAGCTTATATTTATTCAAAATACGATCCATTTATTAAAATTTGAAATGCAAACGTGCACATTATATTCATAGATTGGCTCGTATTTTTCTACAGCGGCGGAGCTCACTCTCATCCTTTTTTTTCTGCTAATTTATAATTTTATTGTGTTTACGTTTTTTGCTCTTCAAATATTCTCCAGGGCCACTCAAAATTGATTTATTATAATTGTGATGTCGTGACATGCATTACTCAATATTATTCCACCTATAGCATATCTCGCCGTTTCGTATTTTCTTATGTATCGGTAAGTCGTGAGAACGGCCCTAAAAATTAAATTAAAAGTTCGGTTATTTTTAGATCCTACCTTGTATGTCGCTCCATTACATTTTGTGTCGCCAAATGTGCTGATCCAATTCAAATACAGATAATTGTTCAATTAAATTAAAATCAATTTACAAATATAAACGCTGCTAATTACAAGTAAACAAATTAAATTTGCAAACTAATTGAGATATGGCAAATGCCTCAAACTGAAATGTAATCGAAGAGGCGCTCGAGAAGTATTCATCATGGTCATTATTTTTTTATATACCAAATACGAGTATACTATCAATGTATATTTTCCCCCTTTCATGACTAATAAGCGTTAATGAAACACTTGATAAAAATAACTGAAATAATGCCTTACTTACAATAACTTATTCAACAATAATAAAAGTTACGTGATTAAAATTATAATCAATACAAATTTTGCATAATAATTTTATATTGTCGAATGTAATTCACCGAGAATATACAGATATATTCAGTTGATCGCATTGCCAATGCATTTAATGAATTTTCAGTAATGTGAATATTCAACGTCATTAACTAGATTATGTCCTCCATTTTGCAATTAAGTAGGTGTGTGTATGTAAATGTTGAATTGTATTTAGTTGAAATGCGTTACGCACTGTCAACACGTCTTATGATGGATGCGCTGTAATGAATATTGCATATGCGCCAAGTGAGCAGAGTCAAGTTGAGCGCGAGATGGATATTAGCGTAACATTTATTCAATTTTACAAAGAGTTTGCTGAGTCAATACACAGACACACACAACGTAATATAACCTTGTAATAAACCTTCTGGACATTGAAGAACATTAGCGCGAGTGCAGCTGAGCAATAAATTGCATTCAATATTTCGTCCTTTGCCCTTAATTCAGTGCTGGTTTTAGTGGCTTACATTGTTGTGCTCTCACTAGTGGGACATAATCTATGTTCTTTGTCTAGTTCTGGCTTTTGGATCTATCATCATTTCCTGTTGTTTTGTTGTTTCTCTTGGTCTTGTTTATGTTACTGTCCTTACGTTTATTCTGCTTAGCTGTCAATGCTTCGAACCAACTTTTCTCCTTTTAGCAAAACGCTTGACTGAGTCAGATACTCAAATGCCGAGTTCAAAAAGAGAATGTATTACAAAAGGGACTGGGTATATTGATGTCAAGAGAGATATTAGTTAAATAGCATGACATTGCAAAAATGACAGTATGCAACAATAACAACTACTATAGCAGCATCAACAAAGTCAACAAAAAACTTGAATGTCAATGAAGATTTAGCGCTACGCCCTTCTTGTACTTGCAGATATCCATTAGTGCTGAATATAACTTTTGGCTGCTTTCACTATGGATTACACTGGCTACCGAAAAGTTCATTGTCCCTGATCATTAGTCAAACCGGAGACCCATTATTCAGATTCGTAATGTGTTAATTGCGTTTTGTGATAGTTTTTCAGATAACTACAATTAATATTCATTTTTTTTTTTTTGTTTCAGCCCACAAATTTCATTTTATTCTGTTAATCGTCCTTTACAATATTTATACTATGATTTTTGATATTATACTCGTATGGAGACATCGATATTTTTAATTTTCAATACGATAATATCGGTGCAATATTTTTAAGATTACCAATGTTTTTGGTCCGATATATCGAAATTTGATTAATCAGTTTCCTTCATTATTAAAAGGATGATGAAATATTGGTTGTACAAGGAACAATTCATGCCCAATAACTTTAAGGCTACACTCAGATTTTCAATACCACAGATAAAGTTTCCACAGATAATCGTAGTGGGATGCCTTTGTTCTATTCTTCACCAGCATCAGTTGCGTTACAGATGAACTCCATTATTTAACACATAATGTTTTACACCAAAACACTTTCTGGGAACACAAGTTTGTCTTACAATAGCAAATACGAAACTTCGTATCGTATTAGTTACATTGACTCGATGTAGTTTAAATTTTAAGTTTAAAGCTACAAAAATACAGAGAATGCCTCCACCAGAGCTTCTCGGGTTATAAGCTTCGATAGGCCCATTTAAGGCTAATATATGAAACATTTATCTATACGAACTTTCAAATCAAAATCTCAAAGATTGAAAGAATATAGCGCACACAAACTCCAAGACAGACGGAGATAACTAGAATGACTTGCTAATTGTGACTTAATGATAATAATACTCACACTTGTGTAAAGAGTATAACAACTACGGGACTTTTAATATTACAGTTGGTTTAAGGGTTTTGTAAATCCATTATATCATAAATTTACCTATTTAAGATCAAGATTACTTTTAGAGGAACGGACTATCGATAAGCAACTACAAAAACAACAAAAAGGAGCTCTGGTGGATACAATCTCCATATTATTATGAGATTGTGATATCTGTATAGATGTATTCTCCAAAAAAATACAAAAACACATTGTACGATACGCCTCAAAATACAGAAAACTGTGAATTCCTCTAGTAATTATCTACTGTGTATTTTGTTTTTGTGCTGAATTACATAAGTGTGAATATGTCAGACTGTTTTAGAAGAGTCTCTTCTATAAGAAACAGTAATGCACTACTTTCTACTAGACAGTTTATCAAAACTATACTAGATTTTATGGCATCTTTTTCAGCTGAAATCATAATGAATAGAGTACAGAAAGAGTGCAGAAAGAAAAGCTTGTATATAACGAACCCTGAAACACTTGCAACCCAACACAGATAAACCGGACGCAGAACTAGACTATTTAAAATGGAATCCGCGCGTAATATAAATGAGTGAGTGACAAACGCTATCTGCGCTTCTGTCTATCTGTCACTGGCTGACTGACTGCATGCCGGCTTAGTGAATGAAAATCTCACAGCTTAAGCCAACCAAGTTTGCATCACTTGCCGGAAATGCACTTGCAAGGTGATAGGAGGTAGGGGTAAACACTTGAAACTAAAATTTTATTATGTACAATACCAGAAATCTGAAGTGACGAACGACAATCAAATCGAGTATGGACGACAAAAAATGTGAGTTGAGTGAAAATGCTTCATTTATCATATTTACCAAGTGCGGGGCATGAGGGGACTAATGCATGGCACAAATGACATAATTCCCTACACAGGACATTAAGCGGAAGCTGCCGTACACAAAGTTTGGATGCAGCTGATGCCACAGCTCTACTTCAACTGAGCCATGCTTGTTTAATGACTAAATGGGAGTCAGCGTTTCTCATTTCGTCCTAGTTTTATGTGTTTATGTTGTCCAGTAAATGACAAATTATGTCAAAGATTTTTTTTTTTTTTTTTGGCTCCGCAAATTGTGGAAAAATACAATTTTTAACTTGTTTTAAATATTTTAAAGGCTTTAGAAACTTTTGTTTAATTTTCATTTTAACTATTTCTATTAGATTGGAATATTCTTTCACTTTCTTTTCAATCAAATAAATTAAACTTTTAAGCGTATTGGCATTTTATTTTTTATTTTCATCAGTCGATCGAATTGCAGTCGTCCGTAATTTCCTGATTGTGCTGAATTGCTGCAACTTCCTACACTTTCTAGCACACTATTACCTAGAAATATTTTTTTCTTGAAAGTATGTTGGTTTATTGACTCGTCATTCATTTACTTTTCAATTCACAATGCCTCTTCACCGGAGTGGTGTTCGTTCAATACGTGTTGAAGTTCTCCAGCATGTTGAGCAGCAACATGGCATGGGGGCATTTTTCCACCGTCAATGTTACTTTTTCCTCTGTTACTTATATACAGTTCACGAACATGATACAGCATTGATTTGCATATATGATGCCCTATAGAGCTCAAAACTTTAAAATCCTGTTATTAATAATTATTGTTGGGTGTTGCTAATTTTTTAGATATATAGTTTGCAAATTGTTGGACGAGGCATATCCAGAAAGTAAGTTTACTGAATTTTTGTAGGTTTTAAAATTTTTTATTTGAACAAAAAAATTACGTGATACTTTAGTACATACTGTAAGCTATTTTTCGACATAGTCACCATTCCTCCCTATGCAGGTGGTTAAGCGGGGTATCAATTTGTTGATGCCTTCCTTGAAGTAGTTTCCCGCCAACCCCTTCGTACGCTTCTCCATCACCTCCTTTGCCTGCTCGTCGGTTGAAAACCTTTTTCCACCCATGTGCAGCTTGAGGGAGGTAAAGATATAGTAATCTGAAGGTGCTAGATCAGGGGAATGCGCTGGATGGTTCAGGACATCCCATTTAAACGAGGCGAGTAGTTCCTTCGTGGCGTTGGCCGTGTGTGGTCTGGCATTGTCGTGCAGCAGGGAGACTCCTTTTGTCAGCATGCCGCTCATCTTGTTCTGAATCGCCCTCTGCAATTTTTTAGTGTCTCCCAGTATCTTGCAGAGTTGATGGTCTCCCCTTGAGGCAGATATTCGATTAAAATTATGCCTTGACAATCCCAAAACACGGTTGCCATGATTTTCTCGGCTGCAATTGTGGTTTTGACCTTTTTGGCGGAGGGTGAAGAGGTGTGTCGCCACTGTTGAGACTGTCTTTTGGTTTCAGGCGTGTAGTGTGCTACCCAAGTTTCATCTCCAGTAACGATGGAGCGGAGAAATTCATCTCCATGAAGTATGCAGCGCCTCAAAAACTTTTGCCCGGCCTTCACGCGATTCAACTTGTGTTGGTCTGCCAGTTGTTTTGGGACCCACCTCGCTGATAGTTTCCGATATCCGAGGGTTTCTGTGATTGTTTCGTGTAGTAGAGATCTGAAGTTTTGCGGAAACATCGCAGAAAGTTCATCCACAGTCAATCTGCGATCGTCACGGAGCGCATTTTCTATTTTTTCCACAATTTCGTGAGTCACAATTGAAGGTCTTCCGCTCCTCTGATCATCATGCACAGACGTACGACCGTTTTTAAACTCGCGACACCACTTGTACACACTCGTACGATTCATAGCTTTATTACCATATGCAGTTTTCACCTCATTATATTATATTAAATTATATCATCATAAAAAATAGAATAGCTAATAAGTCATGTAAGAGGAAAAAAGAAATGAAATAATAACCCTATGTGGGACGGGACGGGACGAACTAGGCCTACCTACAGATCCACTAGGTCCATTGGGCACCGTTTTGTGAGGTAAGACTATTAGTCTTAAGTTTCTGTAAGAAACATTTTTTTTATAACAAAGAACATCGTCCTAAAACTTAATTTGAAGGTTTCTCATTAGCTTACACGCCAATTCTTATTTTTTTGAAAAACTCTTATTACAATCGATATCAGTTGAAAGATGCTTCATATTTATCGATATGAGCTGTCTATACTTATTACGACCTCCCACTTTATATTGAGTCATGATTTATTAAAAAAGTATTTTAAACATCTAAGGATAAGCATAAAAGCCAATGCAAACTGTACAAGGTTCTTGTACACGTTTTCTCTGATTTTACTTAATAATCATGTTCAAAATACGGCTAAAAAATTTCATTGCAAATGTCAAGGCGTTACTTTATAGCACTTTTTCAATTTCGGCTAACAAATCATTTGCCCACACTTGTTTATATGCCCATTAATCGTTTGATTTAATCTTATCCTCAAATTCGCTGCGGGCAGTATTCGTATTTTTATTTTGTACTCAGGCAGATAATTTTATTTGACACCAAATGGTTTATAAATACTTGACAACTGCTGACAGATAATTTTATGTTAAAGTTTTATAGAAGAAGAAGACAAATCGTAATGAGGGGTGAGAAATCGATGCTTTGCCTCTGGCAAAAATGTGTACAAACTTTTCACTTTGTGATATAAGTTAGTTTATTACTCGATAGTCCCAAAAGTAAAATACAGTTACTTTATTATTAAGAACTTTTAGTTATTGATTCAATTCGACTACATTTCGATTTCGGTCAAAAGAAATGTTGTTTGTAAAGTTCGTGTGAACGGTATTAAAGTTTCGGTTCCATCTTAGTTAACGTACACAAATATTGAGCCCGGATCCCCGCCCGATTGTTTTTTTTTTTTTTTTAAATGAGGTCAAATCATATTTGACCATTAACAAGACAAACAAAAAATAATGCTTAATAAAATGAAAGAAATGGGAAACCCTTTACATTATACAAACATACACGCGACCTACCTTATTTATTTATTACCACTATTTAAAAAAAAAGCACCACTTGCAAATTGGTCATGTTGAAACACAACAATATAATTTACTTTCATTTTCCCATACCCTTCAAACGTAGTACAAAAAAGTAAGTGTTTCAATTCTGAATTCAAAATACACTCTCAACTTTCTCATTTACGAGGCACGTCCCAGAAAGACATACTCGTATGCAGACTCTACATACGGTAATTTAGGCTGTCGGTAATTCATGTTTTCCGTAATGCAGATTGTCAGTAGTGCAGTCAGAACGATGACTAGCACTGTCCTACATTGAAAGATGTTCATATACGACACAAAAATCTTGACAAAATATTTCTAAACTGCTTATTTATCAGACGAATCAAAAAATTAGAATTGGGTTGAAATTGAGTTTCAAGATTTGCATGACAAAATGCTCTTTAGACTTGTCCTTTTGCTCGGCAATGCTGATGTTTTACTTCAGTTTTTAAATTTTTGGAATGAAGCTTAGATTTAAATTTTTTTAATAAAATAGAATTTATTCATATATGAATTTAACATGAATCTTTCTGGCGGATGTGGATTGAAAAAAAGGTTTTGTATAGTTTTGTTGCGTATGAAATAATTAAATTTTAAGTTGATATTTACTGTAATAAGTAAGTTTTCATACAAAATTCCAAAATTTGGCGGTAAATTTCTATTTGGGTTACCCCTAAAAGTGGTAAATTTTGATACTCTATTAAACTGGATTGAAACGAAGACTATCCGAAGTGCTCCCATTAACGCTAACACAACACTTTTGCGTTTCTGGGATAATGTTAAATTGAAAAGGTACGTTTTTACTGAAAACATAAAACGGAAAAGTAAGTGAAAATGGAAGCACGGCCGTAATGCCGACTTACAACCGGATATCTTAAAAATTGGTGCCCAAAAAATTTGCAACAGCGTCCAGATAAACGAACATGGCAGGATCGACTCGTCTCGTCGAACTGATCAAGAATATATATACTTTATAGGGTCTACGATGCCTCATTTAATCCGCTACTTATTTAACAGTACGTGTGAATGGTTTAATATTTGCATTGGTATTTCAAACATGTTCGATGCAACAAAATAAGTACAAAAGTTTCAAAAGAGTTCATTTCAATTTTAGAACCAAAATTTCAAAGATTGAGGGAATAGGTCGCGACCAAACGCACAGAAAGGCTGACGTATGATCAAGTCGTTGACAAGCTGATTACGAATATATAACTTTATGTGATTTCTAATCATTGAAATGTGTGAAATGTATAATTAAGAATTTACGAAGTGACAGACAATAAACAAACAGACAAACAAACATAGTTAAAACGAGTCGCCTTGTCAAACTGATCAAAAATACAAACACCTTATTGGACCATGATGCTTTTTTAAGGCGTTACAAGCTCAGCGACAAAATTAGAATACTATTCGCTCTATCCGTGAAGCGTACAAAAATGAGAGCAATCAAAAGCACGTGAGAAATGCATTTTATTGCGAAAGCGACGTAATTATTTCTCCGTGTTTTATGTTGTTTTTGTTGGAGAAAGCAAGCGACCTCATTTTGTTGCCATTTCCTTTTCGCGTGGCATGAAATACATATACATACATACATACATACATACATACATACATACATACATACATACATACATACATACATACACAAACATACACAACAGGAACAAACACAGGTACATATTTGCGCTTTTGCATATTAGAATATTTATACACCGAAAAAAAAATTGTTGTGAAAAGGTCATAAAATCCGAATTTATCATTAAAAAAAACCCGTCATACCAATTATTAATTAGAATATATCAAAAGGATTTATATTCAACATTAAAAATATATAGGACAAATCAAATAATGAGTTTATAATATCAATTTAATATTTTGTTTTCAACATGTATCAAGGCTGCCTCAAAAAGTGGGTGGGACACGTCGCTTTATTTATATACATGGAGCAGCCGACCATATAAATTCATTACATCGAATTTTAAGCTAATATTGACTTAAATAAAAAAGTTTATCATACAAAAGCACAAACGTGGCATGTCAGTATAGATGGTCCATAATCTTGGCATTAAAATAAGCTTAAATACCGACATTCAACCAGGTATGTAAAAAATATGTCCAAAAGAAATTCGCGCTAACTATCAAACGGACAGACAGACATGGCTAGATCGACTCGACTTGACGAGCTGATCAAGAATATATACAATTCATGGGTTCTACCATGCCTTCTTTAATGCGTTACAAACATTCAGAGTGTGTGTGTATGGTATAAAAAGATGTGAGTGGTAAACACTCTCGAGGCTTTGCTGTGAAACATGTCGTACACTACATCGTGAATCGGCGACAAATGTCATTATCACTGTATGAAGAACGAGAAGTACAAACATTCATATTCATACTCATCTTCATATTAGCAATATGAAATAAACTGTGACCAATTTTATAGTGTTAGTTATTTATGGGAGCGTTGAGGAGTAAACGTAGGAAGTCCTTATCACCACGAACGATGGTTAAAAGATAAGAAAATTGAAACTCGGATGTATCCATATCAAATTGATTTTTTAGTGATTAAATAATATGAAAGAATTTATATTCATATAAAATTGACCAGCGAATATTAATTTGATATTAATATACTTTTATTTTCGGTGTAGTACATATTTGTACAAATATAACCTGGAATTTGATTTTCTCGCATGCAATATGCATAATTTCTCTCTCTCTCTCACTCTCTCCGCATTTCGGCATTTTGCAAAATTCCATAGCATAGCTTAGGGCGTTGTTTTGTGTTTGGATGGAGTTATGAATATCCTTTATTATCTTTGTTGTTGCTGTTGTTGTCTCTAAAGCAACTCGAAGCTCAATTTGATAAACAATAACAAGAAAAACAGGTGTTAGAAACAATATCATTAAACTGCAACTGTATTTATAATGTTTTTATACTCTTCACACAGAGTGCGAATAGCAATATATAAAGTGTATTCCTGATCAGCTCGACAAGGCGCGTTGTTTAAACCATGTCCGTTGGTCTGTGTGTCGCCTGGTGCCATTTTAATTTGGGAAATTTTTGTATAAAAGTTGGTTTGGAGAATTTATCTTAAAACAGCGTTTTTGGCAGTTTTTGAAAAATCGTGGGGCAAACTGCTGACGTGATAACTTCGATAAACTTCGCTATTATCAGAAAATAAAAGGCTGATACAAGCCCTTTCAAATAAGCCCTATGCCAATTTAATCGCATGCGCCCTTAGAGCGGGGGTGTGTTTTTGTCTAAGGGTGAAGACAATGGATCTCCGGAACTATTAAAGCTACCGGCTTCAAACTTGGAAATTTAGATTCTCCTTGACCATACGAAGATGGAGTTTGCATTTAAATAATATCGAAAACGTAATCCCAACATCAAGTAAAACTTAAACTTTGGTGAAACAATTCATTTCATAATTATTATTTAGGACGCATATACACACACTGACAGACAGACGGAAATGGCTGAACGAATTGCCTCTTGTCGAACTGATCAGCAATATATGTACGTATATTTTTTATGCGGTCTCCGATGCTTCAAATACTGTGACTAAATTATAATACTATTCACACTCTCTGTGACGAGTATAACAAAGCCTTTTTTTGAGTTGTGTGGCAAGCCGTTTAAGCAAGCTTTACTACGAGTAAATAACTGTTGCCCAAATTCTTATAATAAATTAAATTCAAACAGGTTTACGTATACATCGTATATAATTGCTAAACTCTTCCATATCACTGTCATTATCAAATGTTTTGCTTTCGGTTGCAAAAGATATCCACACTCAGACAAATAGATGTACATATCCAGAACGAATCCCACGTGCTAAACTATAATGTAAATACTTTATGGAGTCACCATCAAAGCGCTGCTGCTTACACAATAACAAAATTATAATACATACTATTCACACTATTTGTGAAGAGTATAAGTTAGTACAAATTATTTAATAGCGAATTTTATTTTTACTGACTGCAAGGCGGCAAAGATATTGTACTAAGCATTCAAATTCAACGCAAATGTGTCAAAAGTCGTGTCAAACATTTGGCATAGCTTGGAGATTTGAGGTTGGCCTATTTTCTCAGATCGGTGTGCGCACTTTGAGTTGACATTGAGTACAGAATTTCTCAATGCAGCACATTAATACTGCGTAACAGTCCATTTGTTCATTCATTCATTCAGCCAGCCCGACCATCAATCAATCAACCACAGCGAAATAGCGAAACTAGTGAGGAGAAGCAGCGATAGAGAAATTCGTGGGCGGGCCGGGCCCATTGTCCATAAAATATTCATGAAATTTTGCACAGAATGTATACGAATTTAAATGTGTCTAAATGCAAAACACCATTTTGAATGCTAATGGTTTATATTCTACTTTAAAATATACACTAAATGTATCTGTATCTGAAGGTGACTTCCGCTCACTTCCCGCTTCTGGTGTCTGTCTTTGAACAGGTGCACGCGACGGTCTATCGCCTGAGCTTTTGAATATTCGTATACGTTTTTCTAATCGGATCAGAATTGCACTAAATCGAGCGAAAGGTATTTAGACTTGTAAAACAGTATCTCTATACATTATTTTCTTTTTTAATTTGGCAAATGTGATTTCGGATTGAAAACGTTTACTTCCATTTTAATTTAATTGGAATTTGAAATGACGAATGGAATGTTGGCGAAAAATATGTCGCTTACATTTAAAATAAAAGCTCCTTATAAAATTTAGAGCAATTTTAGAAGCACAAACTCATAACAAATGGTTACCATTCAGAGACACAAAATACATAGTTCGTTGCCAAATGAAAATACATGCTAAGAAAAATTGAGAGAAACAGTTGCTTCAAACTAGCATAAAAAAAAAGAAGAAAACTCAAACAAGCAACATTTTGATCTAACAAGGATTTAGATACAACGAGATAAAAATGCCAACAATAACAAGAAATAATGTTGCAACCGTGTATACTCGCCTTCGAGATACCCTGTGCCTTGTCTAATGTTTTTTACCAAAACTATAGAAAAAAAAGCCAAAAAATTTTCCTTTTTAGAAGGAGAGTATAGTGTGAAGCTTTAAATAGAGGAAAAATGGGATTCGCAACAACAAATTTTATACAAAATAGTTCGTTGAATACAATTTATCTGAAAAGGGAATAAGAAAGCCTACATTTCCACGCTTGAAAACGCTATCATTTATAGTTTTCAAGACCTCGTTGTTTAAATACGACTGCCAAACGCACAGACAGATGGACATGTCTATATCGACTCAACCTTTGGTGAGGTGCTGTTAAATACACTTGCACAAACTTAATATATCATTTTACTTAATGCGTACACGGTATAAACAGGCGTTGAGACAAAAAAAAAAGTGTAGTGTACGGATGCGGATGCGGATGCAAGCGTAGCAACCAACCGAGAAACACATAGACTTACTGAAAGACATAAACTAAATTAAAGCATGAATCCATGATCCGAGCGCCGAGTATCCTTATTAAATGTCTCCTCTTAGTTCGCCCCAGCCGCTTCCGCCATCATCCGTGCACATGGTGCGCAATGGCGGCTTCGCACTGTGTTGAAACAGATTTTCAATGTTAAACGCCTTATGTCTCAGAATCTATTGTTGTTTCTTTATATCACGGCGCAATCTACATCTTCGAGCCTCATCACAGGAAACATAAAAAGCTCTTAAATATATCGAGTTCAAGGTTGCCACGACCTTCACTGCTCTGCTCGAATCGTCGCGACCTGCGTAGATATTAAAACTACAATTTTTGAAAAGTGAAAGCAATTCATTTTCTATTTTTACATTTTAATTTTATATGAGTGAAACAAATAGGTGTCGATAAGTAATACGAGGGTCAATATTCATATTAATAATAAAAACAAATTTAAAAAACACTAATGTGTTACATTCGAACCATTTGACAAAGCATTGTTTCCATCTCACTTGAGACACCTTCGAAACATGGGTTTTGAACTTCTTCAACAGCTTCTGCCGACGAAAATTGCTATCCACGCAGTTTATCTTTGATGTGTAGGAACAATAATAATAAAAATAATATGATTTGTACAGCGGAAGACCCATTAATTTGATATTTTAAGTTAAGTTGCACTTGTTTGAGCCGATGTGTGAGCGTTCGCATTGTAGTCGTGGATTTCTCCGAGTACTCCTGCCCAACAAGTGGTTGCGTAACATTCAGAATGGCCTTCTATGTTGCTCTAATGGCAGTGTATCCACATTGAGCCGAAGTATATCGAGCGCGAACAACCTTTGTTGGATTTGGTACGTCATGAAACACTCAGACGGTCGATTGCTGTTTAGTTTCAACCTTATATGCATAGATCCATGATACGTTACATGTTACAATCACCTCCATTATATTTCTTCGCCACATATTGTGGAACGAAACGAGAACAAATATTTTTAACGGCTGAATGATCATCAGTGTATTATGTATGCTGGTATATCACATGACGATCTTACAATATAAATTTTTTTAGAGCATCAAAAATTTCAGGTACAACTACTGATTTTCAAGAACCCACAGTGGTGCAAAACATTTTACATTGGACCAAATTCTGTAACTTTTGAACCGCTCAAACTTTTAAAGATCTGTTTTTTTTTTTATTTGATTAGGATTTAGATTATTATGCGTTTATTATCACCTACTATACTAGACACTTCACCCAAAATGACCTGAAACGGGCATGTGCCCAAAAAGGCGGCAAAGCATTGAGTTCTGCGTGCCTCATAAAAGTTCAATAACAGTTTCAAAATGGACACTTGCGGCAATAGTCGTTATTAAAAAAGTTGGACTTTTAACTATCTATATTATATATTGCTGAAAAGTGAATTAATACAGGTATCCTTCCATTTAGTAGGAATAGAGCTTAGCTGAGGGCTATTTCTAAACAAAATAACAAGGCGTCTCTTAAAGGTGGGAGTGCCATTTTGAACTGTTTTTGTAACTGGATAGGGTTTAACGTGCAATCTCAATGAGTAGATTGTTTTCTTTTCTTTCTGGTTGTTTCCTTTTCTCACTCTCTGATAGAAACTTTCGAAACACACAGAAATACACTCGCATAATTACCTAAAGGAATACATTTGCGTATTAAGTGCTTTTGACGCCATTTCTATTCACATTTCCGTTTCTATTGTTGTTCGCAATGTCCTTATTGTGTATTTTACCCACCTCTTCTAGTCCGTCAGTTAACTCAGCCGCTAGCCTCAATGATTCCGCCACGTTGCGGTGTCACGTTTAAATTATGCAAAAACTTTTCCCAAATTAAGGCAAAAGTGTTTTTCAAGCTATGCGCCAAGGAAACCTGTTATAGATATTGTGCTACAACTAAGTATGTAGAGAATGGGTATTTAAAACTGCGCACGAATCGTTCGAACCTAGACAATCATTTTGCAAGGGACTATGTGTTATTGTACCTCGATCGAAACCAAGCACAAGTACTTCTATGTATTTGTAAATAAAAAGAAAAAACAGTGAAGAAATAAACATGTTTTTGATACAAATATTATACCATTCACACATAGTTTGTTTGGAAGTTTGTAACGCATTAAAGGAGCCATCGCAGGACCCATGCAGTATATATATTCCTGATCAGCTCGACGATACGAGTCGATCTAGCCATGTCCGTCTGTCCGTCTATATGGTGTTGCGCATTTTTTGTGGATCAATTTTTATGATATCCAGTTGAAAATTTGCACATACACTTCTATTTAATGCAGTTTAATAGAGCAGTAGGATTGTCCCGCCACGCCCACTTTTTGTGATAGTCCCCATACAAACCCACCGCCCAGTTTTAATTTTTTGTATGAAAAACTTTTTTATTGTAGCCAATATCAACTTAATAATTGATATGGTCGCTTCTTATGGACGGACGCTTCTCATATTCATTAGTGGGTGAGACCCGCCCACTTTTTAGCGTATCCCCCATACAAACATACTGCCCACTTTTGTGTTTTTGTATGGAAAACTTCTTTATATATAAAGTCAATATTAGGTTGAAATGCGATATGGTGCCTTTTTATGGACAGCTGCTTAATATACATAGACTAATGGGCATGCTCCGCCTACTTTTTGGGGTAGCACCTTACCACCACCGACTTTTATGTTTATTATGAAAACAATTTTTATTGAAATTAATATTAGCTTGAAATTCGATTTGGTGGATTTTAGTGGACAACCGCTTCATATAAATATAGAAATGGGCATGTCCCGCCCACTTTTTGGGGTAGCTCCTATTTAAACGCCCACGTTTGTGTTTTACAATACGATTTAAAATTTGGTGTTAATGGTATTAGCGTTTCATTTCAACCGAAGTCAACGTTTTTACTTGTGTACCTTAAGATCAATTAAACTTTTTAGTTTAGAGTGTCTTTAAAAACCATGATTAAAGCGATACCTTTGAAACAGAGAGACTAGCGGCAAAATCAAGACTATCTATACCTACCACCTTTCTCCATGAATTATGAATATTCATTCATTCACTTTCAATCGACGCCTGCGACACATTCGAAAATGTCATCATTCAATACATAGTTAATTCACTAGCATCACTAGCATTGAATGAATGAATGAAATGTTAATTAATTTCACAACGAATACACGAAATTTCGAAAAATTCATTCATTAATTCGAATGTTTTGATAGTTGTAATAAATTCAGTTGTCGGTCGGTTTTGACATCAAAACAAATACTTACTGCTGCCGACCTGATGTTCGGATGCTTGCTAGCGGCATGGTCGATCAATCAGAATGTCGGACAGCCAGATGGACGTGTGTCTATATCAACTCGTCTTCCAATGCTGATTATAGGAATACAAATGCTTTATAGGATCACGCCACGCCTTCTTCTACCTCTTATATATATTTACACAAACTTTCGTGGAATTAAACTTCTCTGAAGTTGAATGAATTGGAGTATTTACTCCAATTTTCTACAAATCATTCATTCAATTTACATTCTTTATATGAATGCGTGCTTTTATTCACATTCATTTTTTTGCGAATGTTTTATTTGTCGGGTTGGTCGCATTCGTTCAGGGCTCTAGTATCTATACTGGAACGTCTGAATTTCCTCGTATCTCATAATGGTTAAAAGCTATGTTTTTTATTTTTTTATTTATCTGCAATATCAACATTCAGGATATCATAAACGGAATTTCAAAATCAAACAAGAAGGAGCTATAGTCCATGTGCCAGAGCTATAAAGGAATGATTCATTTTTAATTTGAAATTCACAAGAAAATGTTCATCATTCCTTTTGAAAAAAATTAATTAAATTGAAATTTAAATCATTCAAACTGAAAACTGTTTAAAAAAATTAGAATTGAATGGAATATTGAAATATCCTTTTTTTTTCTTCTTTATTGTAGCTTAGAAAAACGACCCTGTCTTAATTTGTTTACGCACTGTTAACCGGAGCATGTCACAATTTGAACTATTTTAATATTGTTAAAGCAACGCTTTTTTAGCTAGAATCATAAAGAACGATTCAATTAAACTCATTTTTTTTTCAAAAAGAATGTTTCAAAAATGTACAAAAAGAATGATTCAAAAATGTACAACTAATTTTGAAATATTTTATTTTAATTAAAATTCTTTTTTTTTTTTTTTTTTTTTGTAAGGAATTATTAAAAATGGCTGAACGATTCATTCAATTTTGAATCATTCCATTATAGCTTTGCCAGGTGCTCGACAAAGTAGGCCAAAAATTTTGATTTCTACAACCTACTATCAAATTATAACAAATATTTAAAAAAACTGAATATGTTTTTCAAAACTGCGGTAAAACAATCAAGTTACTCTTGTAATAATGCGCTGCCTAGCGAGGCTATACCGTGAATTTGGTTTTAACAGACTTACGGTCCGACGGACGGACATGGCTAGATCAACTCGTCTTATCGTGTTGATCACGAATACATACCAATATGTACTTTATGGGGTATCTGATGCTTCCTACGCTATTACAGTTCTCAATACAAACTCAATACATTTATTTACAAATATTTTTTTTTTTTGTGCAGGATATAAAAACACACATAGCAATTAGAGGTCGCGAAATATCTGACTTTCAAGAAATAATGTTTACCTACCAACTTCAATATATGAAAATTTCACTCCATAACTAACCAACTGAAAACTAGACAAACTAAAATCTAACAATCGGGTTTATATAATTCTTAGCTCTGACTGTTAAACAATTGTACGAATTTTTTAGTTTCGTTATATATTCATTATAGCACAAATGAAAATGAATATGAATTAGTTTTAGATGGGCAAGCCGATGGGACGCTTTGAAATCTAATTCAATTTAATTTCCACTGTCAGTCTGTCACGCAACACATTGCTTCGAAATATGCAAGTAGTCAATTAAAATTTAATTTTCTTTTTGTTCTCTGACAGCGACAAATAGTTCAATGGACTCAAGAAAAAAAGCAAGCAAAGCGTATAAAAACCTTAAGACTTCATATAAAGATGCAAAGAAAATTCAAAGTAAACCAAACCGTAAAAAGCTAATAAAGAACCAACCAAGCAGGCAATGAACGAGTTCTGATATGGCAAAGGATGCACGTACCGAGATGAGAAGAGAAGTCTGCACCGGGAGCCAACAGTGCAATACGCTGTGCAAATGTTCTGATTCAGTCAACCTGGTAACCCGCTACCCCTTTCACACCACACTATAGTACAGTGTCCTTTCAACTCAAAAAGGAAAAACGCTGCAGCCGAGTGTAGTCGACTTCTAGATACTCTGTACCTTGATTAAGGCTCCTTGTATGAACCATAGATTATATTCTTTAGTGGTCCGACCTCGATAAATGAAAACCCAATGAAAAATGTTATACAAAAACTTAAAAATGGACGCCAAATTTGTAGAGGAGCTAGCCCTTAAAGTGGAAGAGGAGAGTTTAAATTTCTAAATTTGAATCCTCCATCTTTCATAGTCTCAGAGATATGTACGTTCAAACAGACGGTTGGACGGACGAGCAGATGGACATGCCATCGACTCGTCTCCGTTGCTGATCAAGAATATATATAGTTTATAGAGTCAGCCACGGCTCCTTCTGACTGTTACATACATTTGCATACATAATAATATACCCCTTTACCCTATGAGTACAGGGTATAACAAGAAGGAAGAAAAAACGCTGACTTCGGTGACGCTTCACAGTAAAAAAAATTGTAAATTAAAATAGGAAACATGTTTCTTGTGCTCATAGACCATCGCTCAAAACAACTGAGCTGATTATCAGTTTTATTATTATTGGTGACAACCCAGTTTTTGGAATGTTGGCAAGCTTTAAGGTAGCCAAGTCTGTTTAACTTTTAACAGTCGATTATGCTATTAACAGAGTCTCTGTTAATAACATTCACTTTACGGTGTATGTATACATACCTGGGTACTTTGCTACTTGTAAAGAAGGATTTGTAAATAACTTAACACAACATTAGCTAATGCTAGATTCCTTTTGGAAAAAAATATATACCAGTGTAGTGCAGTGCAAAGATTTTTAAATAAAAAAGTTTTCCATACAAAAACTCGAAAGTGTGCAGTGAATTTGTATGGGATTATTGCTAAAGGATATACTGGCATGTTGATACTGACATTCTACATAGAAGAAAACTAAGCATCTATGCAATATTTATCAAAAATAAATATAAAACAAAAGGAAGACATGTTACCGTTAATATCATTCACACAAAGTTTCAAATTAAGTATGTACTTAGCAACATTCAGACAAAATGATAATACGCATTCCAAGACTATGATTGTAGGGTACAAATTTGTTTCTTTTTTTTTTTTTTTTTTGTTGTACCACGCGTAAAGTCCTTTCTGATCGATATGCGTTCGTTTCTTCGTAGGTGTATTTTTTGTTTGTATTATATCGAGCAAAAAATACTAAAATTGAAATAAAATTATTGAAGCGCAAAAATGTCAATTTATTTGCTGTATTCGTTCGATATTTGGTTGGCAGGTGTTCTATGCAATATTTATTCATATGCAGAGAGAAACAAGCAAAAACTAAGTCCATTTGCAGTTTTATTCTTTTTTTCTTTTTTCTACGAAATTAATATTTATGGTTGATGGTTTTTGAATTTTAATTACTCATTTCAAATTTTCTTTTTATTATATGTATTTTAACTCTTATGAATTTAAAGTGAATTTGAAATAGTTAAAGTGATACAAATTTATTATGTTATTGAGCTAAATGTAATTGGTTGTGATTCAATAAGCGAAAAATATTGGTTCAACCATACGCCATCTAGATAGCACATCGTAAAACCAGTGACACCTGTTGGTAAAATATGAACGTAAACAAAATATATGTATTTCAGGCGAATGTAAAAATCCAAGTTTGGATATCTTTTATTGTCTCCGAGGTATCGATTTTCAAATATTCGAAGGACGCTCCGATGGAGATAGATATATTCCCTCAGTTTTTCATAAACCCTTGGCCCTTCAGGACAGATTATAAAAAAAATGGTACATTTTCTATAATCATGCCATAAAAAAAATCGAAGTTAAAGACACTTTTAGATTATACACAGCATTTATTCTATTCATACGAAATAAATTGGAAATACGAGTAATTTCATAGTATAAAGATTCTGCCACGTCCATCAAAGCAACCCAACGCCTACTTTAGGTGCATGTGAAGTGTATTAATGCTTCGGTTCAAGCGAATCTAAGTTTACTTTTGCTTTTCCTTATTTAATCTTACTAACGCTTCTTTAATGATTTCGGTATGTTTTACATCTTGAGAAACGAATTAAAGTATGAATTAGATTCATGCTTGTTAATGAAGTTTTAAGTAATCACAGTGTTGTTCATTGTTCTTAGGCAGTCTCTAAAAACAACCATTCAGACTAATCGACAACAGTCATGATAGCCTGTGCAACTGACTGAAACTACTACTCCATCCTTTTTTAATGTTTTTTAGATATCGATCCAAAACTTGGTATGAAGACTTTGTAGGAACCCTTGCCATAATATTTTACGTTCATTAGTAGAATTGACAGCAGAATTTGATCTATTGATCATTTACATTCAAATTCTGTTAATTTTTATCTTGACTTAAATTTAAACTAAATGTGAAATGCAAAATTATTATTAGTTCAAGTTCTTATCAAAGATAACTGATATTCGCTGCTGTTCACGTGTATAATACACCTACCCCTGGAAACTAACCTCAAAGAAGATTAAAATATGTTGGTAAGAACAATTAAAACAGTTTGTATTACTACTTGAATTGGATTCTGCTAAGACCAAATTATTACAAGACAAAGGTGGTCAAATTACAGCCCCAAATTGTTATTATTTCTTTTAATGATTTCAATGAGCAATAATTACGGATACAAACTAACAAAGACTAATAAATATTTGAAAGCTGTTTTGCATAATGAGTTTAAAATATTCAATAAAAGTATCTCATGCGCACCAAATGCAATTTGAATTCTTAATGCAAATGTTCGACTTGAATAATTTGACCGGTGAAAATATTTTCCCAAATAATCACTTTACGCATATCAACCACAATTGTTAAATAATTAACCAGCATATTTGATTTTGCATTCTCTTCAGACACAAATGTATATTAAATGGTCAACAGAAAATAACCAGACCACAAATTGCCAACAATAGAATCTTATTTAAGCAAAATCAGCAGTAAGCCTTCACATGAAACTCGAACAGAATTCAATTTCGAAATATTGAATTTAGATTTATTTATCGAGTTATTGAGTGGATTTGAAGTGAATTGTTTGTGTTTGTGCGTATATCCTTTGCATTTCTTATTTGATTGTTTTTTTTTCTTATATCGATTTACCTTTCCGTTGCATTTTGACCATTATGTTTTAAACCAGTCCAAGAAATTATATTCTTCCTAAGTTGAGAGTTAATAACGTTTTGATGTCCACTTTGTCATAACAAGAAGCATAAAATCTACATACATAAAATCAATGTCCTGACTGACTGACAGACTAATACACAATCAACATACAGGACACAAAGATAATACTAGAGCTGATTTCTGAACTTAAGTTTTTTTTATTGAGTCTTGGTACTATCAAAAAGGTGGGGGCATATGGATAAAAATTGCTTTTTTATCCGATCGTCTTCAAGCTCATAACGTTACCAATCTTACCAATAAAGTACAAAGAGCTGAGACTTGTGAAAATTATATAGGATAATTATGGGCAATTTCACCCCAAGCAACGTCGGGATCATCCTTTGAAAACGATTAATCATGGCAAGAATAGATTAAGTTAATCTATCTGCCGATTTCTTGAATAATCTAATTTTGGATCCTTCTATATACATTTCATTTGTGCTTTGTATATATATATATCTATATTTACCTCAAAGTTTGAGGATCTACGGTTCATACCAACTAATTAGAACTTTAATGTGTATGATTCAGTTTGATACCATATAAAATGATAGAATAAATGATACAATAAACTATACTGACTCATCTTGCAGCACCGATTACGGACACGAACCTATTTGTTATTAATTTTTACCTCCTTGCAAACTTAGTGGCAATCTAATAATACCCTTTTTGCACATGACTTGTGAAGGGAGCAGATACAATGCAGCAAGGACATCGGATGTTGCTGCGATTACTTCTTGAGTTCGTATGTATGTATTATGTGGTTATTTTATTTCATTTGTTTTTTCCTTCTCATTTTGTCTACAAACTTGCGCGCCGAGAATTTTTCTTTCTAAGGAGTTTCTATCGTAAAGAAAATACTTCAAAAGTAAATTTTTATTGCATACTGATAAAAGAAATGACTGAAATACTCTGCGACAAAATCCTACCAAAAATTAAAGAAAAATTTGTGAAAAACTTTTTGCAGCTGCCGCTCTGTAAATAATCACAAAACAAAATATTTTCAATGCATTTTTCGCACAATGAATTCGCTTCTCGCTAAGAAATATTCAGGAAACGAGACAAAAGACCATGGCGACTTTTTCTAAAGCGATAAAGAAAGAGGACGACAAGGACAGCGCCAAAGAAAGAAATAATGAAAAGACAGAACGAAATGCCGCGAGTAGATGAAGAAAAGCCTATGAGAATTATTCGGGCACACAAAAAAGTGCTTAAGCAGAGTGAAAACGTTGAAGGAATACAAATTCCTGCGAAGGATGTTCTAAGCTCAGCCGTGAAGCCGGAAAGCATTTCTTCGAGCATGAAGGAAAAGCGGCCTGAAAAACCAAAAGAGCTAACAAAAAGGCTAGACTAGCAACTAGAACAATTATGCCGATTCTAACGACGAAAAGTTTGACGGCATAAAGCGAGATTTAGTTAAAATATTTTAAACATAAATGCTATGCAGAATAACGCAACATCACATTTATATAATAAAAACAAGTAAAAACGCTGTATATAGTGTGCATATAGGTATAGTGTATATAGGTATAGTGTGGTCGTCTACGAGATAACCTGTCATAGTCTAAGGAACCATACAAGATCTGTATGGGAACCATTCGATAGTGGTCCGTTCTGCAACTAAGTTTGGATATTTTATTAGGTTTGAAGAAAAATCAATCTATTTAGCTTAATAAACAACAACAGCAAAGATTCTCATACAAAAACTGGTTCCTAGATTTATATGGTTTCTGCCCATCACGTTCATCGAAGTGGACGTCCACCTTCTTAGTAGAGATAAATATGTATATTATCACCAGATTTGACTCCGCCTGACTTTTTCCTGTGGCAATATTTTAGAGCTCGCAAAATATGCTCAACCAAATATTTCTATGATGTCAGCTCAGCGAAAAGACAGAGAAAAATGAACCAGACTAGCTTACTCTCTCAGCAGAACACTTCTTTTTGATTCTTTCGTGCCTTCTGTGTCATGCTTCTCGATGAACAACCCTCACGAAGCTCTCTTACGATAATGGCTTGATGGCAACACCTTTATTCGACTCTCAGCAACTGAGCATCAGCAACTGAGCAAAACGAGTCAAGTGGAAGCTCTAAGTGTCTTTTTTGTTGTTGTTACGTTAGGTTGTGGTTGTTGCTTTAAATATTTCATCGCTGGCAAAGCGTGGAAGAGGGAGGGAGAAAGAGATAGGGCGCTAAATTGAGTGCATATGTTAAAATATAAGTAACACCCATACATGAGCAGAAGACACTTTTGACAAATTTTTAGCAGCAAAGTGTCGCAAGTGAGCAAATGCATAAAGTGAGCAACTAAAAACTCTCGTTGATTGAACCAAGACCGTTTGAAAAAGAAACAGAATTGGAATGTCTCTTCGCTTCTATTTTAAATCGTGCCCGCACGCAACTGTTTTTTTTTTTCTGACTGGCTGTAAAAAAAAGAGCACTTGTTGCGACCTCTGCAATATTTGAAGTGCAAGATTTATGCCAATAAACCTGATTTTCTTTTTAAAAAAATAGTCTAAACAAGCGTTTAAGGGTCACATATTGAAATTAAAAAAAAAAAAATAATATATTTTCAGGTTATAAAACAAAAGAAGGTTAACACTGCGTCTCAACTATGAGATTCCCATTTATTTTGCGGACATTTTTTTATCGCGCTTGGTGTTTCTTCTATCAAGCAAATTGTAAGAACAAAAGAAATGCACATCTATCCACTACGGCCTGTTCACCCTTTTTCTTAAATTATTTTCCAGACTGACCTTAGCTTTCGAAATAGACTTATAAGACAAACGGACTGTGCTATAAGTTCAATAGGTGCCGAAAACAAAAATTGAGGTTAAGTACAAATAAAGTAAGCTATAAAAATATAGGGCGATCTAGATAATTACCCTTAAATATATAAATATCTTTTCAAACGGTTAGATATATCTGACACATTTATTATATTGTACTGAAAATAGTTTCAAATATTTGCAAATTTGAACTAAGATTCTTCTCAGATATCTGACAGCTTCTGAACCAACCTTAAATTATAATTATTTTCACAATTTTTTAGTCGAACCTCGTAGAACTTAGAACGTGCAGCAGTTTCAGACACATTTTACTTGTAAACCAAAGCAGCACCAAGTAGTAAAGAAAGTCGTTAAGGGCGAAGGGTCAAGTTTGCTGCAGTTTGGTGGTTATGGAAAATATCACAGAAAGAAGGCTACACCACCCAATACATTTTTGGTGTGAGTGTGTGTATTTGTATGCGGGGTAAGATGAAAGAAAAGAAAACCAAGAATCTTTGAACCAAGAGCATTCGCCGCTTCGCCTTGAAGCGAACGTGTCGAGGTGACCGCCTTCAGCTGGCGTCGACGGCAATGCCAATGAGTGCAATGTCACAGTCAACATACAACGTCACGGTCCTCGTAGGTGGATGGACGTAGTTGCAAGTTGCAACTAATGGCAGCTAGTATTGTCGCAATTTTCTTTAGCTTTGAGCCCATTGTGGACCCCGTACAGTTGTGCGAATGCCGAACCTCGACTAACGATAAGTGAATAAGTGTCAATTGCTTTTCTCAGTATGAACGTTAACCCAATTGTAGTTTTTTCGCCTGCTCATGGAAGAACTTACTTCAGCTGCGGAAGTACTTAAACATAGATGATAACACTGAGTATAATAAGTCCTGTCATTTGTGACTTATTATATTCAAGTATAAGTGTGTATAATTTAAGACTCGTCCAGCTGAGTAGTTAAAATTGTTACATTTGAGTTATTAAATTGGAATAATTTTTTTCCCACAATCTGAAGATGTTTAAATTCTTGAAACAAATTTTTTTTTAGATTTAAATGTGTGAGCCAAGACCAAATTTATATTTGTGGGGCCTGGGCTCGAACAATTTTTCAATTATTAAATTTTAAAATTATTAAGGGAGAAATAAAGCAATAATGTTTTTATTTATTATCTATACTATTAAAATAAAGGGAGAAACTTTTTGATCCATTCACTTGTAAATAGCTTTGTTCGTCCATATGAATACAGTCTATTTGTTATGTGGTTTTCACTACAAAAATTTCTCTTGTTACAGTTTAAATGGTTAAAATAAGTTATAAAATAAAACTTAGATGACATGCCCACACCGTCTGCAGCACAGTGATTTATTCTTTATATGAACGTTTATCAAGGACCACCATCCGAACCACATTATAAAATTACAAAAAATTTATTTGTTAATATAAAAAAACAAAATTGGTTTACGCTGTACCATAAGAAAACAGGGTATATTATGTTTATGCAAATATATGCAACAGGCAAAAAGGAAGTGTTAGATCCCATACTGTATATACTCGTATATACTTGAATATTGGAAGCTGAGTCGATATAGCCATGTATATTTATCTATTTGGACATCGAGATCTTGGAGACTATAAATGATAGTGACTTTAAGATTGAATATTTTGACTTGTCCAACACTATAAGGGGTAGCCCCATAACAGCCCAATACAAACTTCTTCTTACAGACAGCCACTTCACATATATATAATAATGGGCATCCCGCCCACTTTTTCGAGTAGCCCCATACAAACACACCGACCACCTCTGTGCTGTTGTATGAAAAACCTATTTATTTAACCCAATATTAGCTTGAAATTCAATATGGTGGCCGCTTTCACATTCTTGTACATATAGGTACTAAAAAAATGTTGTAAATCGTAAGAACCTAAACGTCAATGGCTGGTCTTTATGGGAGCTAACCTTACAACTGGGTAAAATACGAGTATTTGTATACGAGATTCAAGAAACTCGATTGCATCCAGAAAAAGTGACCGTTTTATTGGGCCGAAAATGGGACTAAGCGGTCTTAGATATGCTACCGCCGACTCAGAATTTCGTTGGTAATTTTAAATAACTTCCTAACGATGCTCTTTCGTGAACTTCTTGAAGGATCTTGAAAAACTTTAAATACAAAATTTTTATGTCCCTATTAAAAAGCCCTATATAAGTACGAAATATTGGTCTCAATTATTGACATAACACTAATATGTACTTTTCAAAATGTATTTTGCATTACACCATTATAACATTCGTTTGAAAGCAATTTGAAAGACCTTTCTAACGACATATCGCATGCTTCAAAATATTAAGCAGTTTGGCCACAGTAACCAATTGAAATCTGAGTGCTTTTTTTTTTGGCTTTTCCCAAATTCCACTATTTTTAAAAACAGTTTTAAAACAAAAGCTTCTTTTATTTGCGTACTAAATTGTTGTATCAAAAAAACTTAGGTTTTCTAAAGGATTCAAACAAGCACACACAAACTATTTCATTCACTCGTCAAAAATTTAAATAATTTTTTTTTTTTTTACGGGTCGGACTGGTGGGATTCGATTTAGTATGTTATACTATTTTCTCAGTTTTCACTTTTCAAAATTATTATTGAATAGTAGTTCAGATCAACAGAAGCACTGTACTATTTACAGCCTATATAAGCTGTCGGTTTTTGGGTAAGTGTAAAGAGTATTAATGTTCCAGTTTTATTATTTTAGCTTTTTACAAATAAGATCGAGTTTTATTATCATTTTCACAACGAATTTTTATACATAAATGTATACTATGAATTAAGCAATTGTTATATGAAGAAACTTTTGTGCTAATTAGTCCTTTTTTCTTGCAGCTAAAATCAAAAAGTCTCACACACTTGGATGGACTGGACTCAATGATTGCCTGCCAACATGGACCGGCGCTAGCAGTAACAACCACTGCAACGACAGCAACTTCGACAGGATCAACTCTTGGAAGGCAATCGAATTTAGTAAGTACATCGCACGTCAATAGTTTGCACAGAGTCAAATACGTCTCGCATGATTAAAAAAAAAAAAAAAAATCCGATAGCTAAATGAATGACCGACTTATGCTGTGAATGAATCAATACACGAATCATGTGTTTCGAAGTGAGGCATGAAGTAGAATTTTTTCGTTGCCACCAAATCCATCCATACCATCCGCTTTTATCCCCAGCCTCTCGAGAACTGTCATGCGTCTCGATGTATTGAATCTGTGTGCGGATGTGTATCTGCCTTAAAGTCGGCATGAATTTCGCTTCGTTAGCAGCTCAAGCATTAAATTGCTTAAATTGATATCAATTCTTTTAGCAGTTTCGATGTTTTTTGTTTTGTTTTGTCTAGTTTTTTTTCGTTGTTGTTGTTCTTGTTAATGTTTTTATGGATGAGTATTGTTTTCCATGTGAAACGATAAAGTGTTTTTTTTTCTTTTTCTTTTGCCTACACAAATTTTGCTTATGACTTTTATACTTATTGCACTTAGTATGGATGTTATTATAGTTTTATCAGCGCCTTTGCAACAAACAACCTGACTCGGAGCCCCATAAAGTATACGAATACATATCTTGCCATGTCCGTCTGTCTAACTTTCTGTTTGAAATCAATATTGGTTTAACAGTTTGTGAAATATCAGTTTACAACTTGGTTTAAAGTTGAACTTTACATTCAAGCTTTAGTTTTTTGTACGCAATGTTTTCTTATATTGCAATATTGTTTTGAAATTTTTGTGTACAAACCGTTCGGAATAATTTCGATAGAAACTCGTACGTGAAGATCATCATCATCACCATAGATTAACTGCGCAGTTTTATATATATGTAGTAGGCTATGGCTGTCAGATTTGTATATTCTGTACCCAAAGTTTGAGACTTCAAACTTTGACAGTTATAAGGGTGTCCCAAGTAGAGCGCCGGATTTGATTTTTAAATAAAACACTGTTGTTTGTTGAAAATTTATGAAACTTTTATTGAAACATAAAGTAGACATCATGAGGTTATGTCTGGAATAACACATCGGGTAAATGGTTGCCTCGGTTTTGCTGGTAACAACAATAACAAGAAAATGCCGATTTTGAAGACAAAATCATTTTTAGTGACGAGGCTCATTTTCATCTCAATGGCTTCGTTAACAAGCAAAATTTTCGCATTTGGGGCTCAAAAAATCCACGAGTGATTTATGACAAACAAATGCATCCACAGCGTGTCACTGGTGTGGTGTGGATTTTGGGCTGGAGTCATCAACGGTCCATTTTTCTTCGAAAATGAGGTAGGTCAAACACAAACCTTAAATGGTGTTCGTTATCGTGAAATGTAGTTTTTTTTTCCGAAACTTGAAGATATTGATGTGGAGGACATGTGATTTCAACAAGACGGTGCCACGTGCCAAACAGCACGAGAAACTGTTCTCGCGTTTTGGTGACCAAAATTGGCCGCCTCGATCTATCTAAACAAAAGTGTTTATACCCAGTACCCATAGAATAAAGGGGTATATTATCGTCTGACCATCTGCTTGAACAAACAAATTTTGAAGACTATAAGAAATAGAGACAAGTTTGGATACTTGACTCTCCTTCTGCCTCTTCAGATAACTAGTATTAAATTAACATGCCAACACCATGCCATGAAAACAATTTTTTTTTTTTGATTTTGTTGTTTATTACGCTATTTACGCCAAATTTGGTGCATCTAGAGTAAGATCGGAGCATTTAAGGGTACCCGCCATACAAATTTGACTCCCATTTTTTGTTCTAGACATGCCAGATTTGGAGAAAATTGCGTAAATAATCCATACAAGCCAAGATCGGACCATTTCAAGAGGTAGCCGCTTGTAAATCTGCCCCCATTTTCGAGTTTGATATTTGTATGATAATGTGTGTTGTTTTTATTATTAATCAATTCCAATATTTCATCAATTCTAATAAAATCCTTTCCTGTTTAATTTGAAAGTATGCAGAGGGGTACACTAGTTGAGATTAATTGTTAAGGGGGAAGCAAAAAAAAAGGCTTTCCGCAATCTATTTCAATATTTTCATTGACCACACCCTGTATATGTTTATCCATCCAATAATACTATCTACGTCTTGGATGAAGAGTACTTTATAGTCGAGTACATTCTACAAATACTATTTCGTGTTTCCACTGTGCCTGTTTTCACTGCGCTGATAAATGAAATTAAAAAAAGAACGCATTGCAAAAGATATTCGATATGTTTTACACTCTGGCGCCGAGTAGAATACGTGAAGCAGATGCAGAAATATTTAGGAGAAGCAATTCAAAACGGATATGTTCGTAGTGACCTCTCTCGTCCTTGTAACTAGGAACAAAAACTGCCAAACTGTCAATGAGTGACAGACGACTACTGTTTGTACTAATTGAGAGCTCTTTTTCTGCTGCTTCAATATTCAACGCAGATTCACACTCATTTTTCGCATTGTTTTCGTCGAAATGTGTCCACAGCTTATCTTAGCTTTTTATTATCTTTACACACGCTTACGCTTTACGCTTTTTCCAAAATAGATTTTCTATTTTGATATATTTAAGTAAAACGAAAACTTAATGCTATTTAGAACCAATGTTTATTCTCATAACATTATGAATGGAATTGGACTTTTTTTTAAATTTAAAATTAAAATTCTTCATAGGTTTACATTAGCAAGAGTGCAGGCTATTTCGTAGTATTGAATCCGTGACTGCACCATGCTTACTTGTTTTTAAGAGAATCTGTCTGAAATTCACTTGCAAGAGTATCCAGATTATCGGGTAGTACTGTCAATACACTTCGAACCCGGAACAGCATCTAGCACCCAGCAATCTGGGCCTTGTACAGTATACTTAGGAAAAGAAAGCTCTCTAAGTCAAAAAGCAACCAACCAAAAGCCATTGGCTTATCGAAATATATGTCCACAAAACTGCTTTATCCTACAAAGTAAAATGTACGAGTTGCTGTGAGGAACTGCAAAAGGAGCCTACGGTTGATCTGCTCTTCCTACCTGGCTCTGAATTGACTCCGTCACAGAATACTCGTTTATTTGTAAATATATTAAGATCAAATAAAAAAACATCTTGACGAGGTAAAAATCAACTGACTTGGAACAACAAAACTAAAAATGTACTTTTCAAAATTTATTTTGACCAATGTTTTTTTAAGTAGGTATTGTACAGCATTGTTAGCATTTATTTGAAGGTAAGATTTTTTGAGCTTTTCCCGCCAAAATCCGCCATTTTGAAAAAAGTTCTAGAACAAATGTTTCTTAGTTGTTTCTGTACTAAAATCCTGTATCAATAAAATTTTGGTTTTCTAAAGGATTCAAACACACAAACTATTTCATCAACTCGTCAAAAATTTCCAAAATTCATAACTTTTGAGTGGGTAGACCGATTTTGTGATCTTGGGCTCGTTGGACTCGTCTCGGCGTCAAGAATAAATAAAAAATAATTTTGAGTAAAATCGTTAAACGTGATCGGATTCAATAACGGATCATTTTAAAGAATTGAATTTCGCTAATTCTATTCGAGAGTGAAAACTGGATGAGAACAGCATGGACTCCTTGTGAAGTATTTTAGCACTTGTGAAGGGTAGTAGTGATTCGGCAAAGCCGAAGATTAAGTTTTTCTTGTTTATTATTGATATTTCTTTGGAACAACATATACACCCAATATAACTCGTAAAAAGAACGCATGTGAAGGATGTTATTTTATTTTTTTCTATAGTAATAATAGTATATAGTTGTTATTGATAGTTTATTATTTAATACAAGGTGCAATTTTTCTTTTGATTTCTTTTGTTGCTAATACCTATTCGAATAATTATTAATTTTTAATAATGAAAATTTAGCCTCTTCGCCAATTTAACGCCTACAAAGTTTCTGCACTTTATTTCTAATTCAGCACATGCACACAATTTTCGCTATGCGCTTCAAAGTATTCTTTAAAAATACATTGTAAAAAAGACCACTGATCTTACACCCAATCTTATTTCTTTCTCTCTTTCGCTGAACCCACACGCTCTTCAATTTAAAAACGGTCTACAAATTCACCTTTCCGTACTATCGCGCTCGTTTCCTTCACATTTCTGCAAATCACTAAAAACAAAAACTATTCCGACTCACTTGAACCGCACACCACAAATCCCGCATACACCTATTCATAACGCACAGCCGGAAACCAAACCGACCAAAAAAGAAAGCTTTAAAATCTCCGCAACTTCTTCTCGCGCTACAAAGGCGACCACCAGCGCATCCAAAACAACCACCAAAACACATCAAACATACACTACACGTCCCCCTACAATATACACACAAGCACCCGTCCAACCAACCGTGCCTCCGGTGCTTTCGCCGTCCATTACGTCGTGCGCCACTGCCACATCCTGCTGCCATGGACGCATATGCTGCCTGGGCAAAGGAAGCAATGGTGGTGGCGTCGGCAATGGTGGCAGTGCTGTCCACCCACCTAGAAACATTAGCAACAGCGGTTGCAAAGTAGTAGGCGTTAGCGGTCCTCTACCTAGCATCCAAAGTTCCACGTCTCATGCTGTCCACCAACAATTTCAGACCAACCTCGATGCGGCCTCAGCGGTCGTTGCTTCCGTGGTGAATACACTAAGCCCGGCATTTGCGTGTAGCAATGCCACGCCCACTTCGGCAAGTACTGCGAATATCTTCTATTATAGCAGCGGCACTGGAACACCAACCACACTCACCGCAAATGCCAACGCCAATGTCAAAAAGAAGTCATCGTTCATGACACGAAAGAAGCCATTGCTGACACGTAGCGAGGTGAGTTCAATGAACAGAAACGCTGTCGTTTTACTACTTTACTATCATACAAATTCCGGTTTTTGTTTGTGTGTGTACATACATATATGGAGTAATACAGGAGCTAGTACAAGTGAATTTCAATTAATGTATCCTCAATTATGCAAACGTCGGCGTTTAATTTCATAACTGCATCTGCTGCTCACTGAAAATTAACGCCGACGATGAATGAAGGACTCAACTTGTAATCTGCAAAAAATGTTGCATACTTCTGAGCACTGCAAAAACAACTTCGGTGTTACCGAAGCTTCGATAGACATAATATTAAGTTGAATACTCCTATCTTTTCCCATAAACAAATAGGTGTATATTATACTCGAGACATAATTGTTAAGGTGAGATCGCAGGTTCCTCGCCTAAAGCCGCAAATATATAAACAATGTGTTACAAGAGGGAAGGGGGGTCAACAAACACCGTTACATAATACTTGAATGGCGCCTAATTACCAACATGTCCACATTTTGTACTACAACATATATCGTATAATTTGTGATACAATATAGCATTACATAATTATATGATCCTTAAAGCACAACACATTAGTAACCATTTTTCGTAACTCAGCTCAATTCTCTATTAGCTCTTTTTGTGGTCACGCTATAATGGAGTAGAATTGGGATAGCAAATCTACATATACTTAGATTTTAATAGCTAAGCAAAATAAAGAAAAGGCTTACATACACATTAAAAAGATCAAATTTCTTATAGCTATTTATATCTAGATGGTCCAATTCCCAACCACAGTTACGGTTCCTGCCGTATATAGCTTCAAAATTGAGAGCAATTACACGTCTTCAGTGTAGTAATGATTGACTTTGGTTAACCGCAATAAGGTAAAGTTTTTCCTCCGTTTTATGACAACCTTGGTTAGAACATGTATACAAAGCAACACATTAAAGCCCAAGAATAAGTTGAAACAATGGAACAGTAGAAGGGCGGTAACCTTCCGATTTCTGTCCATCTACCATCGTATATTCTTTCAATGGATGTCAAACATATACTTAGTGATGCATATTGTTCCAAATTTTACAGTAGTCTAATGACAGATGGTACCTCTCAGAAAAAAAAAAAAATGTAGAACTTCAAGCGGCATACTTCAGGAATTACTCTCAAAACAATATAATTCGAAAACAAATCTGAAACTTCTTTCTATATGTGAAATATGTGTAATCGAACTCAATAAACCACAAAAGACGATATAAAACTTTTCATGAATTTGTTTCTTTTCATGGCACTGTCAGACAGTTTGTTAGCGACAATTTAATTCGAGGTTGTTTTATTTCGTTTCCAATTGCTAAAACAACGAAACAGCTATGTATTTGCCCTATTTTGGCTATTTCTATGTTTTATATTAGTATTTAAAATTTATTTACGTAATAAGTTTTCTCGGCTTTGCCCAGGCTATTTTATAATATTGTAGTTTACTATAATAAAAATTGCTGTCCAGAAATCGGTTATCTGGCATTAGCGGTTTGCTCTGTGCGTTGATGATGAATCAGTCAATTCAAGCATTTTTGTGTATGTAAACTGAAATGAAATGTTCCAACAACAATTCAATTGCAGCGCCACCCAATCCTATATGGAGTTTTTGTTTGGACTACTTTCTGAACTGCTATGAAAAATGGATAGCAAATTAATCGTGTGTAATACGGCTTTAAGAAGTATTTTGTATGACTTGCCTACTCTATTTCCTTTTACTAAATTTTATAGGCATATATCACTGACTACGAAACTCGTTACTGACAGGGAAGCACTACTACTTTGTAAATCATTTGCAATCATAAATTTTGGATGTATGGATGTTTGTTGTAGTAAATTATCGTACTAATAGTTGATCGAGTTCTTAATCGGAGTGAAATTTTTAAGACACTGTAAATTCGTTTAAAATAAATATCGCTCCTATGGCAAAACTTTTTGACCATATGAAATTTTATGATGGTCAAAGGAAGCATCGGATAATCCATAAAGTACATATGTTCCTGACCAGCTCGACAAGACGAGTCGTTATATCGATACATGTCTGTCTGCCTGTTAGTATATTTATACGAATGTCGAATTCACGAAATCATTTCATGAAATGGGAAAGCAAAGCTGCGTAAAAGTGGTTTCATGATTTAAGTAACACGCAAATTCATCATTAAATAATTTCGTGAGTTCGGCTCTAGTGAAAACGTACTGACAGACAGACAGACTGACAGATGTGGCTAGAAGCTGATCACGAATATTTATACTATATAAAGTCTGCAATGATTCCTTTAAGGAAAGGAATATAATACTGAAAAGTGTAGAAATACACGTATGTCGAAATATAAAAACGCAACCATATTAGAACTAATTTTTAACTTATGTTAAATGCTTATCTCTCTCTCTCTCTCTCTCTCTCTATCTCTCGTTTCCTTTGTTCTATATTCTATATCTTCTTTCTCTACTTAAAGGAACACATCTTGAGTTAAATACAAATCTAAAACCCTCGTGGGTCATTATGCTCCTCGCCACTCTTTCGCCGGATTATCCGTACTATCTTTTTGTTTAAGTCAATTTGCATGATATTAACGTAGAAGGAAACTGTCTCCGGTGCACCTGGATTTATTTGCATTGTATATATCTGATGATTCTGCTCCTATCATTTAAAAAAAAAAATCCGTCTTCTTGGTCGCTTCCACTTGTTCTCTTGCAGCTGCTTTATTTAACCAAACAGAGGTCGCGAACAGCGTTTATTCCCTTTTGGCTAATTTGTTTCAACTACATTTGAATATCCTTTGCATTTGTTGATCTCTGGTTTATTCCCTTTTTTTTCTCTACCTTGAGTTTTTTTCAATGCCTTTGACATGCATATTCAAGACATTTCATATTAGTTCAAAAATGCCTGAGAGAGAATGGCAAACATCGCAACAAAAATGTCTAAATACAACAAGAAGCAAATACATACATAGATATTTAGTTGACTGAATGAAAATTCGCTAAGGAAATGTACCCTGTAGATAAAAAGGTTACAGAAATAGCACAGTTTTTCACTTACATTATTTAGATTTTGCATTTAACTATTTGGATGCAATACGCCGAGCGAAGACCTCACTTTTATTCGATTTTTGTATAAACATTACCCTGGAGGCCAAGGGAAAATGTATGTAACAGGTAGAAGGAGATGAAGAAGGCAGACCCCATAAAGTATTTACGAGCAAATTCTTGATCAGCATCGAAAGCTGAGTCAATCTAGCCATATACACAAAAAAAAATATAGATTTTTTATAAATTTTGACGTTTCGACTCAATTCAGGACATAAAACCATATTAACGAAATATCTGAGGGCAATATCTTCGTTAGTTATGAAAAGTGTGTGAAGTATTGGGACAATCGATAGCATAGTTGTTTTACTCTATTTTCGAACCGATAACGAAGATATATAATATACTTTATGGGATCTTCAAAATATTCACTTTGGATATAACTTTTAGTTATATACGTTAATTCTATATATTTTTGAATGTCCCGATGTTTTGCAATAGTTCTTCGATAAAACTATCGTATAGTATATGAGTTTTAGCTGGCTTAAGGTCATTTTACATTTGATTCAAAATTTGACTTTCTACAAACTATATTACAAAGTATGCCAATAAATTTTTGAGACAAACCAAGAGCACAAAGATTTGGAAAAAAATTGAGAACTGAACTTTTTTTTGTTACCACTGCGGTAACGAGTTATGGAATTAAGTTATTAAGTTACTCTTGCAGCAGTGCGGTACCTAGAGAGTTTATACCGTAAGTTTAGATGATCTAAGTTTAGATAATCTATAGACGTAGAATTTTTCTCTCAGACAGACATACGGACGGATAGGTATGGCTATATCGACTCTTGTGGCGCTGATCAGGAATATATGTACATATATATATTATTTATATGGTCTCCGATGCTTCCTTAGCATTTTGACAGCTCAATAAACCCAATACACCCTTTTACAAATATTTTTTCGTCCAGGCCATAATTATTCAAGACTAAAATTGCTAATATTATATGAAACATTCAAATGTGACCTTGCAACAACTATAAGCTCTTTTAAATCTGTATAATCTTTAAACCAAATTTGAAGTGTTCAACGCCTTCTGCCCTTCCGCATATCCGAGCAAACCAGCACCTATATATCTGCCGCGTTCACTGTTGCAAAAGTGCACGTATAAAAGTTGGATATCACTCTACGCAGCTATGAATCTGATCAGCAGAAAGTCAAATGTTTAAAAATGTGCAGTGAGAATCATAAAACTTTGTGTAGTAACGAACTCCCAGAATAGTCATCGAGCAGAAAAAAATCTAAAATGCGTTTTTATAGCTAACGCGAGAACGTCGGAGCTTTGTGCTGACACTGACATAGTACAGGATTTGCATTACCATCGCTGTAAATGTTGGCAGGATGCGAAGCGAAGCGTCTCCGTGCGGAACGGTGCATAGGTCACGAGCACTGTAACTATTTCATGTTCTCAGCCAGCCAACCAGCCAGTCGGTCGAAGCGTAGCTGATTCACGTGCATTTGCATAATTTTAGCTATGCTTTGGTTTTCTGATGCACACTAAGCATAATACGTTTACACTCAAACGATTGTCAAGGACATCAAATGCATTCAGGTGCACTATACGATGTTCGTGTACAACAGTCAACTAATCTAGAGAGTCAATTTGTTTCTTTTTTTTTAAATTAATAAACACGTATTTTCATTTGTTGATTGTAGGTTTCCAGTTCGGAGTATTTCTCAGTGAGTTTTTGCACAGAAACCGGCTGCCAGGCAGATGAGGAGTTCATTCCAGCTACGAAAGGTGTCACATTGATGTAAGTCCAATACGGTTAAGTGGATTGTTCTTAGTTACTATAAACGAAAATTCCTTATTTCAGTGCCGCGTTAAACCAGGCGTTGAAAAGACGAAATCTCAGCTTTTCACAGATCACAATTAACGACAATAATCCTACACCGAGTTTTTTAGATGCAGGTAAGTGCAGCTCCTTATGGTTTACCTTATTACAAAAAAAAAGGATATTCTAGATCAATTTTGTTTGTCCTTCTCCAATCACAAAACCTTGTTAGATAATTACTATTGAAATCATTGGTTTAAAACATATGCAATAGATCCAATTAATTTCGGTGGCTTGTACCATGTTATTGCTATATTGTACTCTTAGGTCCCCAGATGTAATCCTAAAAAATGCTGTCATTAAATAAATATTCTCAGAAATATTGTATGTCATATAAATATGAACCCAGGGGAATAAAGTAAAAGCAAAGCCAAGAGACAAAGCAGTTTTGAAACTGCTTTGAAGAACCTCGTTCTTATCGGCGTGTCGAAAGCGGCCTTATAATCGCCGATATGAAACTGGTGACCAGACCGCGTAGTTTTCTACAGGTTGCCTTTTTTGAGCAGTCCTGTCCTATCCATCGTATTTCCTGAATTGCGGTGATGACATCCTTGAATTTATCGAGGACATCAAACAGCTGGATATCTGCACCAGCCCTATAGAGTGATATGACATTCCAGGTACATAGCCGTAAATTATGTTCCTTTAATCGTTTGCGGAGGTCCGAAGGGGGATCATATCCTAACGGACGTTCGTGACCTGCTTAGGCTATTTGCAAAACAATTATTTTTTGGCCATTCCCAAGAGAATGGCAATCAGTTACTTTCTACTTCTGTAAACGAACCTATCCCCATCGTCATATTTCTACCGAACACCAAATTAAGCAGTTGATATCCAATTCACCTAATACTAGCAACAAAATACAGCGTGCCTTTTCAATCAATCCCTTCGTAGCCAACATTCGATGTCTTATTAGGGCATAAACTTTCTTCGTAACGAACATTGTTCGATGGTTTTTCTCATTTTTGTATCATGTCATCAATTGAAAAGTTAAGTAATATTGTATAGCTTCGAAAAGGATAATGTTTATATTAAGCAATTTAAATATTAGAGTGCCCACAAGGACTCATGTATATTTATTTAATAGATTGTTAAAGCAATATTATAAAATATTACCATTAATTGAACATTTAAAAATAAAAAAGCAAGTGAAGGACGCGCCATAAATTCATAATAAAAACTGGAAGCTTAAAACTATAATAAAAGGAAGACGAATCACACAAATTTCCATTCGCAGGCTTCTCACCATTAGCCAGCTCGTTGGATGAGAATACAGAGGTCGAGAATTTGGCTGGGCATCATTTGATTGTGACGGAGCGTGATAACGGCCGGAAAACGCTTCAGAAGGCCGCTTCTTTCGTATGTATTTAACCACATTTTTCTATATGTCTTCTGGTATAAACTTCTCAACTTTATTTGATTTTTGTTTCAGGGTTCTCGAACCCGTCCACCTCGTTTGCTCTCATCCGCTTCAACGGAAGAAACGAGCGAATCTGGAAATGTTACCGGCAAACAAATCAAACAGCGATGGTCAGGACTCTTTGGTACGAAGAACCCCAGCCAGAGCCAGCTATGCGAATTGTTGAATGGATACGCCAAGAATGGCGTACCACAGAAATCGGCGGCACTTAACTTTGATCATCCCGACTTCGATGCAGCCCTCGCGTACTTAGACAATATGCACAAATCGTGGCTTGATTTTGTTAAAAGCGATGCAATGAGCGAAAGCGAGGTGAAGATACAGACGGCTATCTGGGAGCTTGTTACAACGGAGGTGTACTACATACATGCGCTTCAAACTGTTACCGATGTAAGTGACTAATAGTATTATTAAATAAATTAAATTGATAACATTTGTACTTATAATGGTTTCGTTGCCGCTTTACAGCTTTTTCTCGCCTGTCTCGAGGCCGTGCAAGAGGAGCGCTTGCTTTCCGATGTAGATCAGCACAAGCTCTTCTCCAATGTACGCGATATCTGTGAAGCAAATCTGAAATTTTGGACGACATACTTGTACCCTATGGTCGCGCACAGCGTCACCACAGGAGAAGCAATGCGCTGCGTCTTCTTTCAGGATGGCTTTGTAGCTTTTGCTGCAATTTTTGCACCCTACAAGAAGTATTGTGCCGAGCAAAGTACCTGCCAGTTCTACTGCAAGGAACTGAATCGAAACAACGCGCTCTTCACCTCATACCTGGCATGGTGCGAGTCGCAAAAGATGTGCAATAGGCTTCGTTTGGCGGACATCCTGGTGCGACCGATGCAGCGTTTGACAAAGTACAGCCTATTGCTGGCGGCTATTAAGAAACACATGAGTGATGTTGACGATATCGAAGCGGTTGACATAATGGTGGGTAAAAATATTATACAAAAATGAATAATTGAAGCTACTATTTCTCGGCTACTATTATCTCCTCGCAGATACATAGCGTGGAGTTCTTTGTTTGCAGCGTAAACAATCATCTGACAATGCGACAGGAGAGCGAGCGTTTGAAGGGTGTTATGGCACGCATCGAATCCTATGACGTTGTGGTATGTGACGAATGTGTTGGATTTTCCATAGTATTACGTGTGTATGATTGTCGGTGACATTGTTTTTTATTAGGACACGAATAACGAACAATTGGACAAACTTATCAAACAATACAGCCAAATGTTTGATTTATGTGCTCCGATGAAGGGTTGTCCAGCACATCAGGTGCGTCATCTTTTTATGGAGGGCGATCACAAGTTTAAGGACAATCTTGGCAAAGTCGATGTACACTGCTTTCTGCTGACTGATATGCTGCTCGTATGCAAGACGATAGCCAAAAAGAGTGTGGGTACGCTGAAGGTAATACGGCAGCCATATCTAACCGATCGTCTTATGGTGCACCTTGCCACAAACAGTAACACACTGAACTGTGTCTATCTGAACGACTTTCAAGTGGCTGTGACAGCGTTTACGTTGCAGTGCACGGAGGCAAAAAATTGGTACGAAGCTCTGCGCCGCGCAAAGGTTATTTACACAAGACTGAAGCAAGGAACCAGCGGCGGAAACTGGGCAGATTTTCGCTTTGGCGGTAGCAGTGGTGGCGGCGGTGGCAGCGCAAGTGGTGGCAACGCTGACTCACTCGGTGTCAAGAAGTCACCGATCAATTCGTCAATCTGCAGCCATGTCACTAGTGCGAACAATAGTCACAGCGGTTCGGTGGAGTGGAACGACTCGCGAAATATTTCAGTGGATTTCGAGAAGACGAACTCGTTGTCGAGTGATGAGGGCTCAAGCCTAATGATAGGTAAATATGTGTTCTATATCAACTTAATGCATTTTTCTATTCGAATCATTGATCTGGTTTCGATTGCAGGAGCGCACGGTCATAGTCACGCGCTGAAGAACAAACCGCTGATCAACAGCCCACACAAACTAAAGATCACGAATGCGACTTCGTCAAACACACTATCCGTACAGCCAATAAACCACCTGGGCCAGAGTCTGCCCAATCTTAATTTGCACCAAAGTCATACGTAAGTTCTACACGAATATCCTTCATCAACGCCATCACAAGCAATTTAAGCATGCCAACAATAACAAACACAATCTCACCACTCTCAACCATCACTGCACACTCGTTTAAATCGTCTGCCCGACTTAATCACTCAATTTCATCGTCATTGTTTTGTTATTTAAATATAAATATTATAATATATATGTATATATATATATATATATATATATATATATATATATATATATATATATATATATATATATATTAATTTATTGTTAGTTTTTTTTAAAAATCACGCAAAATATCTTAAGAGAATTTATAAAATTAAGAAAAATATTTTATATAAATAAATTATTATAAACATAATTTGCTTTTTCATGTCTGCGCCAACAACAATGTCAACATATCCAACAACAACAACAACCACAAACACCTTCATCTCTCAAATACCTATTCTCATTCACCAACGCTTAACTTCGTTCCTTTCACTAACTACGCCTACGCCTTTCACTAAAAATTCTTACCGACAAAACGAAAAATAATACGAAATGTTTTATATGTATATTTTCTTTACGCTATTTTCTTGTTTTTTTTATACTTTATCGTGCGCTTTGAATATTTTTTCTGCTTTTTTTTTTTTTTTTATTTTTTGACTTAATTTCTTGCGCGCTGCCTATATCCGATCTTCCCTGCTCTCGTTTATTTCTATGTTTCTCTATCGTTTCTATAGTAATCTCTATCATACTTATAGTAATAATACACTACTCGTGCCGGGCACGACTTCTAGCCATTCCGGTAATTTACTATCGCCCAGTCATCGGGGTATTTCCTATCCACCACCGAGCCCAACGAGGTGAGTTAGCTCTCGTCGAGTTATTATTGTCGTAGAACGTAGCACTATATACCTAAGTATTATGAAGGAAAAAATATTGAAGAACTCGATTCATTCACATTACGTGTTTTTAACTCATTCGTTTCTGTGGTATTTTGTATTCTCTGACTTCATTGTTTTCTTACTTTTTCTGTCTCTTCGTTTTCATCGTTTTGTGGTAATTTCGAAAAATAAATAAATCGATCATCAACAACCAAACCATGATGGCATTTACATAGAGTGCCTCTACGGCGTGGCATGGCCTTTTCCACCTCGACTAAGAATCCACCGCTTCTAAAAACACGCAATATAACCTCACAAAATAGTATTAACTGGCATCAAATACCCGCAACACCAACACCAACGCCACCCAGTCCACAGTCACAGCACAATTTACCGGTGAACAATGCAAGTATCGGTTCAAGCACTGTAGGCGGTGTCGCTGTGGGTGTGGCCGTGGGCGTTAGTGCCAGCGGCCTCCCTAACTTACAGAAATCCCTCCCAGCGCTGTTATCGACTACAAACAACGAACATTTGGTGCAACAACAACAACAACCATATCCGGCCATACAATTATCCAATCAGAACATCATCACGGAGAACAATCTTACGGCTAGCAATGAAACTGATGTTTGATGGATCAACAACAACAACACCTGGAAATCTGAATTAGCCATACGAGTATAACATTGAAACAACTATTATAGCAAACCAAATAATCCATAATTTTTGTTAAATAAAATTTAAATTAGTTTTTAAGCTAGTACCTATATATGTATTTATTATTCAGTTTAAACGAAAATATATGGAACCAGAGGAGTTTATATACATACAAGTATTGTACATAAGTTATAGAAGCAAACGTTATATTCAACTTGTAGAAATAACCGGCGTTGAACGAAATATTCGCTGATTAAACGACTATTTTTTTTTAAACCATCTAAAATCGTTTTGTACTCCCATATAATTTTGTCCCTCCCTCATAAAATAAAATCATGTAAGAGATTCTGATTGTGCATAAAGTGTGTAATGAAAAGTGTTATGACATGCGAAATTCCTGCGATCACCTACTGTTAGATTAACTATGAAATAGCAAATAACTAGGAAAAGTCCTTTTAAAATCGTTTCATGAATAGTATTCAATAGGTTTATTGGAGACGGGAGATGTTGGGAACTTACTTTATAAATTTTTTAATAAGGTGAATAATATTATTTAATAAGTTGTGACACCTCGATCGGATATTGGGTAGATAAAATTTATGCATCAGTGCTAACTTCTTTTGCAAACCATTCAAATGTGACAAGAAAAAACACTCTTGTTGCAAAAAAGCGGACCCTTAAATTAGCATCCACCAACTCTCAATAGGAATAATTGTTCAGAATAAAAAAATACAACTTGGTCAATGCATATTTTTTGAATGAGATTCGTTCAAAAAAAATTGTATGCAATTAACATTCCATTTCTAAAACTTCAGAAACTTAATACGAATACTATAGAAGCTGACCGACTTTTATGTTTAATATATGTACTACATTTTATTCTTAAAAACTATGTAGAACGCTTTGGAGTGGCCAATTAAGTAGATACTTTACACACATGATAATGATTTTTATACGAACTTTGTAATTGATTTTTTGTTTTAAGGCTGTTTGAACAACGATTTTCACATGGACAGACAGTCTGATATTCTTCAATATTCTATCTGCAAACTTATAAAGAATTGTAGTGCATTCATTTATTAATATAAATATCAAAGAAAGAAAGAATTAGCTATAATTAACTGCAACCCTAGTAATAATAAATTTTTTTCTTAATCGAAACCCCACAAATACTGGCCATAAATCCAAATAATCAGCAACCTCAAAACCCCCTGTATACTAAATTTCGTTTCAATTCAATAACTTTTGAAAAAAAAACAAACCCGCCATCAGATTCGTAATCAGCGACCGACCTCAAAAACTTTAAATATAACCAATTAAAGTTCGGATTTTTGGCTAGCTTTTCTGAATTTCAGACCACAGTCGGGCCGGATCAAAAAATGTACTTATTAAGTTTATCGCGCTGTAATTTTTAATGCTACACTGTCCCGTTAGCTACCATCTGTCAAGGACTACCGTCATATGTTGAGCAATCTGCATCATTGAGTTACTGCTTGACGTCCGTTGAAAGCAGATTGAGAGGCACATAGAAACACGGATAGATAATTAAAGACTTTAGTAATTTTGGAACGCATTTAAAAATACAAATATGTATACACGAACAGTTCCAGAAATACTGTCAATCAACGAGAAGAGGTTTCCTAAGATCTGTAAGTTTTGATACTGCCCAGGTCTCACATTATTGGATTGTTTGCAATGCTGTACCACTTATCAGTTGATTTGATAAATTCATTACGTTTAACTTTGCTCTTGTGCTGGAAAAGTAGATTTTTATGCATATCACACATAATGTGAAAATGTATTATCAGAGATCCTGCAAAACAGGAAAAGTAAAGTAGATATTTGTCTCTCTTTCTAATGTCTATGTCGTGATATGCAATTTATTCACTCAGCTACGACATATTATAAGCAGATTATAGTACACCCACTTTGCAGTATAAAAAGAAACAAACAAAGCACACAGCCCATTTTGGAGTTCTTTGTTTGTCTTTGGAAAAAAATGTTTTTTTTTTTGTATCTACTCGCTACAAACGATTCAACATTAATTCACATTAGACCCCTTATAGCATATATCGCCCGTATACAGCATTGTCTGGAACAGGGGTTCTAGAACTCGTTATTTCATTATTCAAGCTAGGGATTGAATTGATTATGATTGTTACTAATAATATTTTTGTAAAATCTACATTGATCTTCATCTATATGTATATCTCTAGAGCACATAGGAGTCGAGGTGCAGGCAACACGTTTAATATTCAATCAAATTACTATAAATTTGGTATGGTTGGTTTGATAAAGTCCTCTCCACTAATACCTCGTTTTGGGATCATTGTGCATATTTACAATGAAATAACAGCAGCGCTTGAATTTTACTAAATTTGGTATGGTTTTAACAATTCTCAATTACCATTAAATATGCAACATTGGTCCAAATCGCCCTACTTTTGCATATAGACAGTCTATGTGGCAAACTATAAGGCCGAATCTAGACCGGATTAAACAAAATTTCATTTACAAATACATTTCTTTTATTCGTTGTGACATGTTAAATTTTGTATGAAAGTTAATAAAGCTTATATTCCACCGAAGTAACCGTTTTCCCTTCTTATTTATATATTCACTTATTATTTTTGTTAATTAAACATTCCCAAAACTACAATGTTTAGTATATGTAACAATGACTTCAATAACATATAAAATTCAATACATATTCCAAAGAAAATATTCCCTCTATTATGTAAGACGTCGTCGCCATTGTCTATAGTCGTCTCATACACTGGATCCTTGGAAAAATGACATACTACACAAATTTTCCATATTTTTTTGCTTTTTGCACGTGAATAAAGAGTTTGAAGACACTGTAGTGGGCTGATGAGAGGACTGTAATAAAATAAGTGAATAGCATTACCAATATCCTTGTTCCGTTTAGTACTTAGCTATTGACTGATATCGGCATTATCAACCTTTTCCTTTTATTGATATTTTTTGTTATTGTCATCGTGACACTTTGGGATTTTAGTTATGCAACGCTACACGAAAGAGTAACGCGAAATCATTGGATCTTAAATTCCAGTTCGATGATAAAACCGTTAAGATCGATGCACCAAAAGTCAATACAAAAAATAAATTGGGCGTACGAATTAAACGTGTTGGATAACTTTCTTTGGGGCTACACGAAGGTTAAAGTTTACGAGAATGATCCAAAAACAATTCCAGCCTTGAAACGGAACATTACCGCGGTTATTCGGGTCGGGTTATTCGTTCACAATTCTTAAAAATATCATCGCAAATATGGCCAAAAGAGTCATTTTCTACGAGACAGTCGAGGCGAAGTTAGGAAAATAATTTTCCATAAATAATCATACGAGTATTGTATGGTCTTTCGAATGCAATAAAACTTTTGAAAAACTTCGTATCCATTTACGTTTTTTTTTTTTTAACAGAGTACCACACGTCAAAATAGAACACCATTTCCTTATACGCTACAAAATACATAGTATAATATTACGATTACGAAGTACATACTTACATATACATATATAGTAATTGTTATTGCAAAGTAATCAAAACGTTTAATAAACTGGAGTAACAAAACTATTGACATTAACTAGGGAAATAGCGCTATTTAAGCTTTTTAGACTTGGAAAATGTTTCTAAAACAAACAAACAAACAAACAAAAACAAATATGTGTTAATGGATTACAGCTTTCCTTTAGAAGTTCGTCAATAAAACTCAAAATAGAATAGAGATAAAAATATAAATACTATTAGGGAAAAGTTCAAATAGTGATTATAAGTTTTTGGTCAGATTTAATATTAAAAAAAAAAAATTATACAAAATTTGTGATAAGAAATATAAACTATAATATTTGGGAAAAAATTAAAAACTTTCAATATAACTTTTTTAGATTTAAACAAATAATAATAATAACTAATATTAATAATAATAGTACTAGTATATAATAAACTCGTACTATATATATATATATATATATATATATATATATATATATATATATATATATATATATATATATATATATATATATATATATATATATATATATATGTATGTATGTAGGTATGACTTTTACAGATCTGACTTGTTATAAAGAAAAAAGAAAAATGCTCTTCCTTTAATGGAAATGTATGCATTACCATTCTATGTTTTTGAAAATAATAAATATTTGCTATAAGAAAAGAACATAGTTTTAAGCAAAGAAAAACTGTAAATATGTTCAAAATAAATTTTGAAACACTGTAAAGGACACCATTAATTTTTATATATATATGTACCTATATGCATAAGATAAATAAATACTACAATAAAATTTAGTTGTACATTTTCATTGAGAAGCGTGACATAAGTTCTAAATTATCTTTAAATTGTGAAAGCTGGATGAGCTGTAAATATCCAAGAAAATATTTAATATTAATATAACGAGTATGTACCAATATACATACCACTATTTCGTAAGCTGTTAAAGGACCCCATTTAAATAATATTATACACGTGTGTTTACATAATTGAGTATACTCATATATGTATGTACATATGTACTTATGGTAATACACAAAATCAATGTATGAGTATCGATCGCTAGACGATTTATGATTAGTGCAGTACTTAATATATAATAAACTAAAAGTATTTTATCTATTATAAGCGTTAAGCGTTACAAATATATATTATATATACAGAAATATTACATACCTATATGTACATACATAAATTAATACAAAATATATACACATAAGGGTATTTCCATTGGCAGGGACACACGGCAGTCGTACTTAGTTAATGTGAAGAAAAACTTAGTAAAATAAAATAAAATTTGTTCTTCCTATTTTGATATTTGTATATGTACTAGTACTTGAGTAGAACTATGGTGGAATACTAAACTCCTTCTCTCAATCTAGTCTAGTCGTTCGATGCAGAGAGCGTTAGAGCGCGACAGAAATAGAGCAATTTTTTTCAGTATTCTGCCAACTGAAAACTTATTCTCCGAAAAAAAAGCAAAACAAGAAGGGTTTAAAAGGGGCTGCCCCAAACAGTGTACACGCCCATAAGTAGATGGGTATGAAGTGACCATCTATAAGATGCCGTCATATCGAATTTCAAGTTGATAGTTACGTTTTTTATACAAATGCATAAAAGTGAGCTGTGGATTTGTATGGGACTACCTCAAAAAGTGGGCGGGACACGCCCATTTGTATATGTATATGAAGCAGTTGTCCATTAAAATCCACTAAATCGAATTTAAAGCAAATATTAATTTAAATAAAGAATTTTTTTATAAAAAAAAAACAAAAGTGGGAGGTGAGTTTGTATTGGTGCTACCCCAAAAAGCAGGCGGGACACGCCCATTAGTCTATGTATGTTAAGCGTCTATCCATTAAAAGGCACCACGTCGCATTTCGACCTAATATTGACTTTGACAAAGTTGTTTCTCCTACAAAAACACAAAATTGGGCGGTAGGTTTGTATGGGGGCTACCCCAATCAGTGGGCGGCTCCCACCCATTAATATATATGTGAAGTGTCCCTCTACTTGAAGCTACCATATCAAATAATAAGTTGATATTGACTACAATATAAAAGTTTTTCATACAAAAAGTCAGAAGTGGGCAGTGGGTTTGTATGGGGGCTACCTCAAATAGTGGGCGTGGCGGGTCAATCTTTTTATACTCTATTAAACTGCAATAATTAGAAGTGTGTGTGTGTGTGTGTAAATTTCCAACTGGATAGCGTAAAAATTATATACTTTATGGGGTCTACGACGCCTCCTTTAATGAGTTACAAACTTTCAGACAAACTGATAATACCATTTCACGCTATGTGTTTATGGTATAAAAAGAGAGAAGCTAGGCAAACTGCGCCACCTCTATATTATTCCACCATGAGTAAATCTATAGTTAGTGTAAAACTTAGGAGCTGTCGCAAACTATGTTACCAAGGTAAGATTAAACTTAGAGGGACTTGGACGTGACAGAAAAGAGGAGTTATTTTTCTTTGCTTATGTAAAACCAGTCCGAAATGTCCAAGAGTTTTTATTACGATTAATTTTAAAGTGACCTGAAGTAAGGTCACTTCATATTTGTATTTTGTTGTGGGAACTGTTCTTTTGCATTTTATAAAAACAATTATGGGTATTTTTTCTTTTTCTGTATGTTTGGGTTTTTGTTTGAAAAGCTTATTTATTACAGTTGATATTAAGTGGAAATTTCGTCGTTCTCCTTAAGAACGAATGTTTCGCATATATACCAATTAGCGTGCCCTACCCTCTTTTAGGTCCCATAAAAACCCACCACCCACTTTTGGGATTTTGGTTGAAAAACGTGTTTATTACCATGGATATCAACTTGAAATTTGATATGGTGGATTCTCAGGAACGTTTGCTTTACATATATATCAGTAGGTGTGCACCGCCCAGTTTTAGGGACAGCCCCATATAACCCGGACCCCACTTTGGGTTATGATAGATTCTTATGGACAGAAGTTATATATTAATGAGCGTGACCCACCCAGTTTTTGGGGTACCCCCGTAAAGATCAAAAATTCTGTTATTATGTTGTACAAAAATGTATTGTCTTTTTCTTTATAACTGCAAAGTATTATAATAATTGTAATAATTTGAAAGTTCGTGTGAATGTGGTATTAATGCCACATCGGTTCCACTCAAGTTAGCTTTTTTTTCATATATACCATCGAGAGTAAATTTAAATAGACTTGCCGTCAACTGTCAGATCAACATCAGACCAGTCCAATGCGTGTATATATATATGTATTTGTATGCATTTATATATATTAATTTGTATATGTATGTATAGGTATAGGTAAATTTATATATGTAGATACTATTTTACTCCGCAAATTATTTGTTAAAAGTATTAAAATTTGTTTTCGTACGCGGAAAGTTTGAATTATTTAATTGACATAAGATTTATTGCAAATTGGAATCAAGCCAATAATGTTTTAAGCGTTGAACATTAAAAAAACATAGATACATACGTTTAATTGAAAAACAGAACTACTTATGTTGCATTATAAACTATGACTAGTCCAAATCTGTTTTATCATACATATAAATTTAAAACAGAATGTTATACATACCTAGTACATATATTCATATCAAACAAATTCCAATCTGCATAAAATTCTGTAAATGCATTTTAAAAGAGAAATAAATATTGATTCAAATAAAGGCAATGAAATAAATTCGTGTTCGTATTAAATCATTCCAACAAGAATTTTTATTTCCGAGATTTTTTTATATTTTTTTTTTTGTTTTATTTTTTTTACACTATTTTCTTCTCAACTACGTGATGTATATGATGTATGATGTATGTATCCCCTAGTCAGACCATAGGGCGCTAACAAACTCTTTATAACGCTTCCTGAGTTGTGCAATGCATCTTAGCACGGACGGATCTCAGCCATGTCAATCGAAGGCATCCTCCTATTATTCTTTAGTCTAGGCCGATACTGCGTAAAACGGTTATGTCCTCCTTTCTGCAGATGCTGATGATGACCCCTTCTGCCCATTCCACCCAACGGCAGCCGGTGCTCTTGGCGGGAGATTGTATGGTTCAGCTGATTTGTTGTTTTTTTAGTTTCAGCACCGCTGAGTCTATCTCTGCTTGAGTCGGAGGTCCTAAGACAATGGTTATATTTGGATTGCAATGTCTGACGTTCGGCTGTTCAACATGAATTTCACCTCCAGATAGTAGTGCGTCGCCAAAGAATTCCTTCCATTGATGCAGTTGATCATCTTCTGTTTGGTATTAGTTAGGTGCTTTGTTGCGGAATAAAACCCTCTGTGTAAAACTGTTTATCATCATCAAAAATAATATTATGCTACTAGTGTTTAAATATGAATTCGAACATGTAGGCTGGCTCGGATGTGGAACATTCTGGGAGTCCAATTTTTTAACACTTTTTCAAACAGTATCTCGGCAAGGGTTTGCACAATGTTGTCTTTCAAGTCGTCCAAAGTCTCCAAATTTCATTTATAAAATTTAGTTGTACGAATGAGATTTCGAAATTTTTAGGCGAAAGGGATTTCTGTGTCACCCCTTAATATAACTACAAGCCTACATATTCTTAATGTGCTGTTAAGTGTGTTTTGCCACATATCACGACCGATTTTATATGGAATTTTGACAAATATGAGCGCTCAGTACAAATTTAGCTATGGATCACTACACTGTACGCGAAACAATGGCTTTACTGTGACCAATGTTCGAGGGACAATTGATATAAGTGCTGGTTATGATTGGCCAGATTTAACGGCTACAGACTTTTTTCTATGGGGATATCTCAAGAGAAAAGTGTATGCGAATTGGCCAGAGACCCTAGACCAGCTTAAGGACAATATTTGCCGAAAAATTGCTGATATTCTCAGAGAAATGTTGAAAAAAGTGATGGAAAACGCCAAAAAAAATTAAATCATTGCGTGGCCGCTGCGAGTGGACATTTGCCCGATGTCATCTTCCACAAATGACCAAACAATTTGTACAGGGCCTAATAAACTTTTCCGCACTACGGGCTGCATGTGGTCTTTTCGGTCGCGTATCATATAATAACGTACAATGAGACTCAAATTTGCGGGTGGTATTGGCAATAGTGGGATCGGAAAGTCAATGATACACACAGTATGTTGCTCGAAGAGCACGAAAAACATTTTCACAGAACTCTGATATTGGTGGAATCGAAGCTTTAATACTCTTCACACTTGGACAGACAGATCAATGCTAATAATATATTGTGCGAGACCACATTATGTTGCTTCAGTTTTTTTAAGAAAAGGAACAGAAAATCCATGATTTTCTTAATAAGCATCAGCAGCGCATTACACGAAGTGTATGGACGTATTTTAAGTAATTGACAATATTAAAACCATACATATGTCTTGATGTCGGTTGCCCCAAAAAGTAGGCGTGTCGGTGAATCTTGATTCTATATTAAACTGCAATAAAAAGACGTGTGTGTACAAATTTTCAACTGGAATGCATAAAAATTGGTCCCCAAAAAATGCGCAACCACATATAGACGGATAGAAAGACGGACATGGCTAGACCGACTCGTATCGTCGACCTGATCAGGAATATATATACTTTATGGGGTCTACGATGTCTCCTTTAACACTATGTGTGAATGGTATAAATATCGGCGCAACTCCAAAATATAAAATTTGAATTAATCCGTGCGAGATTGTTCATTTCTTCCACTGTGCTACGGTGTCTTCATTAAGGTCTGGGGGATTAACTTCGTTAGGAACATACCACGGATCATTTGTGATTATTCTTAGTATTTTGTTCTGTGTTCTTTGAATAATTTTAATGTTGTATTTGCTAGATTTGAACATAATACATATATATTTCAGTTTTGTTGTAAAGAGATAGTTTTGTTTGTTTGATTATGTGGTCTTTCTAGATTAATTTAATGTCGATATTGAAGCCAATGTACTTTGCGTAGTTAAATGTCCCAATTTTTCAAGCCAGGCCATAGTTGTTTTTAGATTATTTTGACGATCAGTTGTAAGTAATTTGGCAGCATTATTGGATGATAATAGCACTGCTGTAATACTGTGGAGTAGGAACATCCACCGTATAAATTAAAAAGAGCAGGGGGCCAAGCGCTCTACCCTGCGCAACTACTGCTATCATTGGCATCATTTCCGAGCATTCATATGTATATTTAATACAAATTTTCCAATGTAACGGGTGATTCATTTAAAGGTTTTTTTTTAATTTTAAATAAAGCACTGAAAATAGAATTGGATGTCGGAATCTTTGTTTTGACCCGAAAGAACAATCTCTGACATTTACTTTTTAAAGATAATTTCATTCATATTCACGCTGTAGGTGGTCCATTCGCAAGGTCCTATTTTCTATTTGCAGCATTACTGGTATCTCGCCGGTATATCCGCTATATCTTCCTTTTAGGTCTTGAATCGTAATTGGCTTATCGACAAAGACATTTGACTTTACATAACTCCAAAGAAAAAAGATCCAGAGTGTGGTATCGCACGATCAACGGGGCGAAATTAGGTGCTCACCGAAATGATTTCTCATTGTTCCCCGCGCAGCGAGTGCGCCGTAGCACCGTCCTGCTGAAACCAAATATCGCCGACATCGCGGGCTTCAATTTCGAGAAACAAAAAGCCCGCTATCATGGTGCGGTAACGCTCGCCATTGACGCTTACGTTCGGCCTCATTTTTAATACGGACCGGTTTCCAAACCAATCCAAACAGTGAATTTTTGTGGACGTAACAGTAGTTCAAGAATCACTTCGGGTTCCTCATCAGGCCAAATGCGGCAATCTTGTTTATCAACGTATCCATTGAGCAAAAATTGTGCCGTAGCTGATTGCTGGTTGTGCTGAAATAAAATAAAATAATAAAATACAAAAAAAAAAAAAAATGTGATAACATATGACGCCGTATGTCATCTTTTTTTACAGATCACGCGTTATCTGTCAAGGTATTTATAAAAAGCCAATTTTAAGAGATAACTTCCAATACAAACCGGCCGACGAATTTTGATAATTTGTATGAACGGACAGAAGCTTCACAAATATATCAATGGGAGTGTCCCATGAAGTTTTGATGGTAGTCCCCATACAGACCCTCCATTCATTTTTTGGGGGCTTAGGTTTAACAAACCGAAACAATATGTCTTTTAGCTCTATAGCTACTAAACAATTTCAAATTTAGTGTGAGCGATTTTAAAACTTTGGATGTACTAGTAGTAAATAAATTATTACACCATATTATTCAAATCATAAAAATATGCATGATGCATTAATAAAATGTCCCGGAAGCGAATACCTATTTGTTACCCAATTATCATCGCGCGACTGACTAAAAAGTCGGTGACGATGTAAATGCCAACATATAGTTGGATATCACTATTATGATAGGGCTACTCCTAAGAGAGTGCGTGACATTCCGATTGAGAGATTCTGTACGAATCCCGGTCCCATACCGATTTTTATTAAGATTTGATAAAAATTGACAGCTAGTTCGTCTCGCCTTGTTGAGCTGATCAAGAACATATATATTTTACAGGGACTCTGACAGAGCTATAACCTATTCTTAATTTCTAATTCACAAAGAATGAAAGATTATTTAATCATTAAAATTAATTAACTGAAACTTGAATCATTTAAAATGAACTGCACTTAAATCATTCTTCTTGTAAACTTTTTGAGAAAAAATAAATTGAGTTGAAATTTAAATGTCTTTTTATACCATTCACACATACATGTGTAGTGTGAAATCGTATTATAGGTTTTTCTGAACGTTTGCAACGCAATAAAGGTGGCATCGTGGACCCCATAATAAGCTCGACGAGTTGATCTAGCCATGTCCGTCTGTCCGTCTAGATGTTGTTGCACATTTTTCGGGAACCAATATGTATGGTATCCATTTGTAAATTGGTCCACTAGACCCCCATACAAACCCCCGCTATTGACTATTTATAATTCCAGGCAAAATCAACTTGACAGTTCACATGGTGAAGCCATGGATGCGTCGCATAATTATCAAGGGGAGTGTCACGTCCATTTTTAGGGGTAGGCTCTTACTAACTTACATCCTACGTTTAGGTTGTACAATTTTTATTTTACAACTGCTAAGTTCACAGCTTAGAACTTAATGTTAATAGTATTAAGAAACTTCGGCACCACCGAAGTTAACGTCTTTTAAATTTACAAAATTTATTTTAAATTTACCTTGGCTATATAAATGTTACTTGTTTATTTAATGATTTCATGAGTTTTACAAATTTTAAAAACTTGACATAACTTGGTGAATAAGTTTTAACCATATTTTCGTTTCTCAACATTTATTATACAGCAATAAACACAAGGTGAGCCAACTTAACATATCCCATCGGAGAACACTATAAGACTAACATCTGTTTTTAGATCGGCTTATGACAACCCGTGTTCGACGCATCTGTGAATGTGGTTCTATTGTACAGCTTTAGTCGGTAGTCTGATATCGAAAAAAAATTGTATTTTAACTCGCCGAATTGACAGCTCTAGACTTTTTCCAGTGGTGTTTTTGAAGTCAAAAGTTTATGTAAATAATCCACAGACTCTGAGAGAGATGCAAAAATTCTTTAAAAAAATGATGGCGAGGCGATTATTTGGGTGATATCACTTTCAAAAACTGATCAAAACAATTTCTCAATGTTCGATATAAACGATAAATCACTTTTCCCTAAAAAAGTCTTCTTTTGTAACTGTTTAAAAAATAATGGATCAGGTCGGGTTGAGTTTGCGCACCCAGCTATATGAAAGTTGAGATGCGATGAGTTACAACATACGAGTTAAACTTTAGAACAGTAAAAATCCACAAACTTTCACTTCATGTTTGCGGGTCGAATCCCCTTTTCAAATAAGAGAGTCATGAGTCAGACTATTTGGATACATTTTTGACTTCAGATATTTTTCGCTTATGTATACTTTGTAAAATCACGATTCATATTTTGTTTTTTTATTGGATCGGTAGATTGGTCATCGATGTGAACATTAGTAGAGGAGCCAGATGAGCCGCTGCTTTGATTTTGGTTTTCGATCAGCTGAAAGCAAGTTAAGATTACATTAATAAAATTAAAATCTAACAAAATATAAAATACAACGTACTTTTGTGCGTAAACGTTTTATGATACGAAGTCGCTCCATCCAATTGGACGCATAAGGATTTTTCTTCTGAACGCTTTGATAAACGTGAGAGGCGAGCTAAATAAGATTAAAAAGAATTCTTTAGAAACTTGAAGATGATTAATGGACACGTTTTACATTAGCGTGTAACGCCAGCTGGCGTGCCAGGAGTGGAGCACTCCGATCCGAAACGATTTTTGGCTCAGGGTGGCAAACATACTTCGCGATCTCGGGACGTGCCTTCACATATATGCGGTTTGTGTTAAGTTCGAGCGGCTCGACAATAACACAGGCGTAGTTAAACTGGCCCTATATGTTAAGAAGTAGTAAAGAGATTAACTCACTAGTTGCTTCAATTTATGGAACACTTACAGAGATCGTATTGAGATTGTACTCTTCCCCGCTTTCATTGTATACAATATTAACGTAGTCATTGCCGATGTGCTTCTTCTTTTCGTTGCAGTTAGGATCGCTCTTTAGATTAGTAGGCATCAACGTGGCTACATGGAAGGTGACCTGTACGATGTCATCTCTCCATACGTATACAAATTTGCCATCGGCGCCACCCTTGTCAAGACTCACGAAAACATTATTCTGGTCCGCCTCCTTGAGACTGACCAATGTGCCAATGCCGCGCAGAAATTCCACATATCGTGTGCTACCATAGGAGTTGCGAAGTATTTCAATTATATTATTGCACTGGTCTTGACCAACATAGAGAACGCCAATCTTGTGCGTCTCAAAAGGCGGCGAGTTATCTAGTATAGACAGCGTTCTGTTTTGTTCCGGTGGCACTTTAAGTGGTAGATCAGTTGACTGCAGCTGTCCGGTGTGATAAAGTTGCGTAAATACAAAACTAGGATTCATGCAAATCTTGGGCTTAATGGGGGGCTTGTTACCACCAAAGCCGCGGAAATTAGTCATAGGTGGACGGGCCTTGCCATTGTTTACTTCGCGCACAACCGAAATTGTCTTAGAGCGGCCGCGCATCATATCCCCATTGTTGTATTCTCCAGCTGTGTTATTAACAGCGCCCACAACACCGGCGCCTCCAGTGCCACCGCTACTGCTGCTCTTCGCTAGTCCGGGGTGTGGATGTGCAGTACCTCCGCTGACTCCCGTCATTACCGAGCTGCTAAATGCCGTACTTTTAGCCGTCGCCTTATCAACACGCGGTGAGGTTGGAGCTAGAACTGGAGCAGGCGATAAAGGTGGTTTCCCAGCATTAGTTGCGACTGCCTGTAACTTAAGAGACGATGCCGATGCGGACTGTTGTACTGACGCTGTGCCGCTCACCTGGCTATTCACGTCATCCGCGGAGTGTTGTTTTGGTGGAAGCAGCCCACTATTACTGCCGCTACCCGCCTCTAGCGCCTGCTGCGGTGGCGTTGATCCAGCAATCTCTTCTGGGATGGCTTCGCAGCTAACACGTACACTCTTTTTCTTTTGCAACTGCAGATGTTGCTGAGTGTCTTCAGCTGTGGCGGAGCTGATTCCACCGTCCCCTTTTGTTGTTGTCGACGTAAGCGTTGATAACGGTGCTGGCTTGGCTGCGAGAAATGCTTGTCGCCAACTAGAACTCATTTCAGGGCTTGAGTTGACGCGACGCACTGGATTGCGGGCACGACACTGGGCATCCCCAAAAGCCATCGAATCCTCGTCAGCCTCGCCATCACTGACACTACCCGAGAGTGCATCCTTGCCGCGTTTGCCTACTGTAGCAGTGCGTGGTATATCAATAGCTGCCGTTGTGGCAGTGCCACACACGGAAGAGGAGATCTCTTCCTGTCGCTGAAGAGCGCGTACCTTTGCAACCATACGTCGACGAACTTCGCTCGTATGACTAGATGCAGACGCTGTTGACGTCGTTCCTGCCAGAGCAGTCGCTTCCGTAGTACTTGTTGCAGTGACACAGCCACTACCAACTTTTAATTCTCCCATTGTCGACTGCGGCATGTGGTCCACCTCTTCTTCAGCTTGTAAATCGCCTGCTACAGCAGCGTGTGGCAATGAATCTGGTCCAAAGACACCTCCGTATGCTGTGGGCAAAAACAGCGACACAATATTGTTGAAGGGTAGATCGTAGCCGAAGCAATCGTTCGCAATTGGATTCTGCAAACGTGTTACCCATGAAATATTTCCAGTAGGCCGGCGTATCAGCACTTCTGCCCAGCCAGTGCAAGCGCGCACACATACAGGCTGTTGCACCACCGAATGCATAGAATGACTCACACTACCTGTCGAGTGCGAAAGCGAATTACCCAGAAGCGATGTACTGCTGCCAGTTGTGGCGCCAACGGTGTCACTACCACCGATAAAACCACCCATTGCCTCTGGGTTTGAGCCGCGTCGAGAGATTGCCTCCAGCGATGCAGTGGAACTATTCGACGTCTGGCGCTGTGTTGTCGAATGGGAATGTGAAGACGAGGAGGAGGTAAGCTCTGTGCTGCCAGCAGATTCGTTGCCACTGCTGTGCTGTAGACTAACTTTTTGGTAACGACGTTCAGCCACTGTGTTACCTGGTCCAGTAACAATCTCTGGTGAGAGTGGTGGTGGTGCGACTGATGCATCACTGAGACTCTTTGAGTTCAGGCTTATGCTAGGCGCTTTGCCAAGTTGCGCACAACGGTCACATAGACCATTTCGCGAAGGCACCGAAGGACAGCCGGAAGTAGTTATTGTGACCAGATTATGACCGACAAGCCACGTTTGCGATAGGCCATCCTTGAACAAATAATCTGAAGCAGGCAATCTGAAACATATATTCAAAGCGTCATCTTTAAATTATTAAGCAATTGAAAACCAGCTTACCGCTTAGGCATTGCTGAACACGGCGAAAAAGTGTGTCGGGCCAAGAAATCTATGCACGTTTCAGCTAACTCCGCGTGAAAACTTTTTAAACTATCGTTCATCAGTAGACGCATCTCCGAGTCATTGGATGCTGTAGACGTGTTGCGACTTGCGCGATCAGTCAAACTGGTGCTGCGCTTGCGATTAGAAGAATCCTCATTGAGGTTGTTTGAGAAGTTTTGCAGTTGGATATTCCGCAGCTTGATATCGTCATACAACATAGATGTGTGCGAATTTATAGACTAGAGCCAACAGAAAAATGTAACAAGTTATAATTTGTAATCGATGCTAATAAATCATCGAATATATACCGAAATAATGTAGGAAACATAATTTTTGCGCAGCTCTAACTTGCACTTGAGAAACCATCCTGTAATGACGTGATGTGCCAACGACACTGTGTAATGATCATATCGATGCGGCTTTGTGTAGGGAACTGAGATGGCGAAAACAAACATATACTGCCGTTCGGTAAAATTTGTGAAAAGATGATTGGACAATCGACTAAGAACTGAAAAATAAATTTAAATATTGAATTAAAAAAATTCATTTTCAGTTTAAGAACAGTAAATGGACGCACTCGAGAGAAATTCCAGCACTGGAATGGCTACCACAGTTGTATCGGACATTTTTGTCATATGTAACAATAAATCGCCAAGTTGGCGCATTAGAGCCTCCGGCATCTCCAGTATCATCGTTGTCATAGTGTTTATGCATACAATGTTTGCAGTACTAGAGAAAATTCCTGATTTAAGCGCTTTGATGATCTCATACTGATGCGAAGGTTGTATACATTCGTGATAAATGACCAGTGACGCAATGGCGGGTAACACCAGCGCCTGGACCTCATCGGTGGTACGTTTAAAGCGAGTTCCGGATATTTGAAAGAGAGCCAACGTTAAATCTTCGATATCATTCCCTTGAATGAGAGCTTTATTCTGAAGAACTTTAGGTAGCTCCTTAATGACCAGTTGAAAGATTTGAAAGTCTAAAAAAAGATAAAAATTACTGTTCATTTCGAGATTTTCATAGTAACTATTACCGCAGAATACTTGCCGTTGTCACATTCCAAACATTTGATAATCAATTTACACGCGCGTCGTATAGAAAGCGTTGTGGTCTGTGTGTGAGTTGACAGAGGCGAGTCAATACCGAGGTAGTAGCTGAATTTTAATACATCATTGTTGCTCGGATCGGGATATCCAATGTGGTAAGAAGCATTTGCCCGCGCCTTTAACATCCACGCAAAAATCTAAAAAAAAAAAAGTATATGTATGTGTATGTGTGTTCTATGAGTCATGCTGGTGTTCAATTTAGTTAAACAACTTGATTTCGAAGCTTCATAAATATATAACAAGTAAGAATGGTAAGAATTGTCTTTCTGCAAGGACAATAATGGAAGTCTGGTACCAGATGCACAGGAATCATTGACTATCTCTTGTAGAGCCACCGGATTATAACTAGGTCGACTCACTAATTAAAAAGCTGAAGAATAACAAAGCAGCAGGTTCCGATGAGTTGCCAGCAAGGTTATTCAAAACCGGTGGCGAAGAGTTGGAAAGGCGTATGCATAAACTCTTATGCAAAATATGGTCCTATGAATGCATGCCCAACGATTAGAATCTCAGTGTTCTTTGTCCTATCTTCAAGAAAGGAGACCCCACTGTCTGTGCGAACTACCGGGGGATAAGTCTCCTTTCAATACGATACAAAATTCTGTCCTGCGTACTGTGTAAAAGGCTGGAGCCATACACGAATGCACTGATAGGCCAGTATCAGTATGGCTTCAGACCAAAGAGGTCGAATAGTACCCAAGGTTTCACTTTACGCCAAATCCTGGAAAAGACCCATGAGTACAATAAAGACACACACCATTGTCGATTATAAGGCCGCTTTCGACACGCCGATAAGAAGGAACTTCTTCAACGCCCTATCTGAACTGGGTATCCCAGCAAAGATCGTTCGTCTTTGCATGATGACACTATCACACACCCAAACCGTCGTAAAGAGAGGTTTCAGGCAGGGTGATGCTTTATCGTGCGACTTTTTCAATCTCTTGATGGACTACATCCTACGCCAATGCCCATACGTAAAACGACCGGGCACGATCTTCCATTAGGAAGTGATGCTACTCGCACATGCTGATGATTTGACATCATAGGCACTAACGAGCAGCGAGTAAGCATGGTGTTCTCGGAGATTGAGAAACAGTCACGTCTCATGGGCCTAGCGGTGAACGAGGACAAGACGAAGTACTTGGTGTCCACTCGCAGACCATCAGCGCGTCTTGGACGGTCTGTGTGTATGGAGAATTTCAACTTCAATGCTGTAGAAAACTTCATCTATCTGGGAACAGAAATTACCAGCGATAACAATGTTAGCCGAGAGATCAGATGAAGAATCACGCTTGCTAATCGCTGCTACTTTGGGCTCAGCAAGCAAATTAGAAGTAGAGCCCTCTCTCCAACGGCGAAGATAAAAATCTATAAGACACTGTTAATCCCGGTCCTGCTGTACGGCGCAGAAGCATGGACACTGACATCATGGACACTGACATTCTTCGTAGGATTGTTGGTCCCCTCAGAGTTGGCGTCGAGTTTAGGACCCGTATGAACCACGAGCTGTATGAGCTGTATGATGAGGTCGACATAGTACAGCGCATTAAATTCCAGCGGCTGCACGGGTTGGTCACCTCATCCGGATGAACCCCTAAGCTCCAGCACTAAAGGTTTACGACGGAAAAATTATATTTTAACATTCGCCAAAAGTTTATGTACTTTGGCTTTCGATGTGCTCACATTACGAAGATTAGTGAGTGTTAACGAACTGTCTTTTTTTATGAAAAAAAAAAAATGTAACCAGAATAACTATCTCATCATCAAAGAACAGAATTAATTGGACCGTGTGCATAGCGTGAAGTGATATGATGTGGGGATTATTTTCTACTATTCCAAATTATGTGAGTACGATAAAAGCTATAGCATATTTTCGATTTTTTTTTTTTGTAAATTTAGTAATTCACTAATTTATTCGGCCCGCATTGCTATGCTCTCAATGGTTTGTGTCTTATTCAGTGAAATGGCACCGACCATTTTTTAGGTGATCTTATTTTTCCTGGTACTATTCACATGTGTAACAATATTGCGCTGACATTTGTGTTTCTCCGCAGTGAGCGTGGTACCGCCCATTTTTCCAGTGGGTTTTATATTTTCCGGTTGCCGTTTACTTATATACCGAATCATGTCAAATAGTGTAACCCGAGCACTCATAAGGCCAATTTTGCTTTCATGCTAATTTTTTCATAGTATCGTAGGATATACAGAAAGACAGAAGTTAAGTTAATTACAATAACATATTTACCACTAACCTTGTATCGTACGATGTTTGTGTGCTCAAATAATTTAGGTCGTTCGTAATGCTGCGTCAAATGATCTACTAGAATATTGAATATCTTGATTGCATGCAACGACGACTGCTGGCGGTACAGCTTGATAAAGAACACGTCTATAAGACCATCTACAGAAGCGATAATGTCTACTTCACTTTTTACTTCGAGCAAACCATCTCCGGTGGTATGACCATGCTGATGTTGGGATTGTTGCACAAATGGTCGATTTATGAGCTTTTCTAGAATGTCGAGCAAATCAGCACCACGTTTGGTATCACAATGACGTGCAAAGTCCACCAGCGCACGTGCTACGGCCAAGCGTACTTGCACATTTGGTTCCTGATGGATTTGTCCGAATTGTGGAATTACTACGCGATCCAGTATCTCCTCCTCGTACATTGCGCGATTAAGATCCATGATACGCACAAGTGAAGTGATCGTCTTTATGCGAACATTCGTGTTTGGAACTTTATAGTAGCGACGCACGAATTCGGTTAGCACGCGTATCCATTCCGGCCTTGTAGCGTTCACGCGCTTTGATCGGTACTCGATCAGTTGAAGCACCGACGCCTCTGGTCGTTTGTCAGCAACGCGCTCGATGAGATCGTAAATACGTTCAATATTTGCCAGTATTTCATTTTTGTGATCTTCCTGCAGCAGCTTCTCGATGCAGTCGATGTTCTCGTGAAAATTGATCTGCAAATGATGCAAACGATCTTTGCTCAAACGATCTTTGCTCACGCTCTCTGTAATCGAAACATGTGTTAGAAATTGTCGCCTCATTTTGATCATTCGTTCCAACTTACCATAATATTCAATATTATCGACAATCATGGACATAATGTCACACACTCTATCCCATACGATTTCACGAAGTTCAAACTTGTACTTGTTTATCACTTTGCGCACGCTCAGTATCACTTCAAAGGTTACAATCACCTGACGACTGTAGAGAGCCTGCATAAAGGTGTACAATTAAAAGAAAAAAACAAGAAGAAATAATACCAAGTATTAAGTTTGAAATAAAAATCTGACTTTTATATGTATATACTCACGTTTAAAAAGCCTGTTAAAACAGTAGAAGCATAAAACATTGGCGATACCTGAAATATGACATTTGCACCAAAAATGTTCATATTAAGATGAAATACAGCGCCTCGCAGTAACTGTGCATCCTCGTAAAGAGTTTGGTCGTTCAGTATACTGACCATCATCTTCATTGAGTGATATCCTAATTGAGTGCCCAGCAGATTCTTCATTATCTGTAACAACATAATTAATATTTTATTTACAAATCACAAATTGTGTAAACTGGTCTTATCAGTTATATATGTATATATTGTCTCGACCAGCTCGACAAGACTAATCGATCATGCTATATCCGTCTGTCTGTCCATCTCTCTGGATGTTGTTGCCCTGTTGTTGGATTGTTGATTACCCTGTACCCAAAGGGAGAGCATGTAACTAGCAAAATGAGGAGTGGTAGACCCCATATATATGTTTTTAATCACCATCGAAAACTGAGTCGATTTAATCATCTCCAACAGATATAAGAGGTAGAGAATTTATTAGAGAATTTATTCTCCCCGTCCGTTAGCTAGCACTTTTAGAGAATAATTTAACAGTCTAAAAGCCTGTTTGTAGCCGTCAGTGCATACAGTTACGACATGTACATCGGAGTGTTACATGTTGGTTCCAGGTGTTTATTTTATCGGCTAACGGCCAGTATTACTTATAAATTAATGTACAAAATAAAAACCATTGATGAACTATTAAACTAAATTATATTATGATATATTACTATTCAAGTAAAATAATTCTGAATTTTTCAAAAATTTCTAACACCCGAAAATTTTACAGTTATTGGCGATAATTGTTTTTGGTGCACTTCATTCAATAATCATGCAATAACTAAGTTCATTTTCACAGGTGCATGTCCAACCTTGCTTATTTTGACTATTAGAAGTGTCTTGAAACTGAGTTCGAAGATTTGAACATGACACCCATACAAACAGAAAACTCTTTTGATTCAAAATCCCCAAAATTTCATTCATAAAATTTAGTTTATGGATGAAATTTGAATCGAAAGCGGCTTCTGTAACACCCCTAATTATGTTAAATCAAAGCTTATAAAAAATAAATTTGTAGCGGTAGGTCCCCCACGAGTCCCAATACCTCTTGGGGCGGGTATTTTCTATACCCCATATTTCAGATTGGGGCGATCCGATATTATACATTTTTACCATTTGCCAAATGTACGTTTCAAAGCCTATTTAATGGTATATAACACGTTTTGAGCGGACTTGGTTATCTCAACAAGAGTAATGTGGTCGCCGTTCGATAAATAGGATTCAAGAGAAGGTCGTACAAAATAGCCGTTGTCCCAGAAAACATCGATGATGTGCGTGATTGAGGCATCTTTGGGCATTAGTAGGTCAAGGATACATTTGATACGAGTGTTACATGAACATTTGACCGCCAAAACGATTTGTGCGCGTTGGAGACCGCATAATTGGAGAATCACCCATAAAAAAGACTTGGATCGATTGAATGGGTGATCCAAGACGAGCCAAAACCAACAAAACTAGTTCGCAGAGGTAGCACTTAGAAATAAACGGTCGCTTGTTTTTTCAGAAAAACTGGTCATGTCGTAACTGTTCTATTAGAACAACTTAGGAAGATCAATTCTGATTGGAACTCAACCATTTGTTTGCCAGAAAATTGAGGAATCTCAAACGCTGAACATCTGACATCGGTTTAAGCAATAAAATTTTGGAGCACTCAAAACATGAAAATTGATTGGTCATTCGCCTTACAGCCCTGACTTGACACGCAATAACTTCTTTTTGTTTTCGCACATCAAAAATAAATTGCGAAGTCAACATTTTTCGACGACTGAAGAAAATGGTTGAAGCCGTTAAAACATCGCGTTTTGGAGGTACCTACTTCTAAGTGGCAAAAGTGCTTCGAAAATTGGTTCAAACGCATGCAAAAGTGTATTGATCTTCATAGAAAATATTTAGAGAACTAAAAAACGTTTCCAGTAATTCCCTTAAGTCATTATACAAACATACATATAAGAACAATATTACACTATATTTGATATACATATGTATATATACATATGTATGTATGTATGTATACATATGTACACATATATACATACATAAGTAGATGTACCGAAGTATTCAAATGTTAACTGCAACAAATTAGCTTAACTAATGAAATGGGGTAACTTAAACCAATTTTTAACAAATATTTTAAGAAATACAATACACAATTCTGTTTGGCATTCGTCCAAAACAATTAAAAAGAGTCTTACATTAAATCACAGGTTTTTATGGTGTTTTACATTCGCTCAGCTAAGCTGAGAGATCATAGTAGACGAGAGTGCAAATCACAGATAAGAAAAGAGAAATATACAGAACATAAATAAATTACGAGTATTGCGTGCACCCAGTGCGAAATTCATGATCCCCTATGCAAGTGTATACGTGTGACACTCTTTGTAAAGTGTTAGGTTTTATTTGGCCGGTTTTGTAAGCTGAACGCAAACAAAAATACTTAGAAAATTTCGTAAGGTAAAGACGATTAGTAATACACATATGGCGCTAACATATATAGAGGGAGATTGGCTAATTTTATCTTTAGACGTATGTATATAAATATTTTGTCGTACCATTTTATGTGTTTAATAAAACTTATACCAATCACGAAATATCAAATCATATTGTAAAACATAAACGTGGGTGGTGGATTTATATAGGGGCTAAATCCTAAAGTGGGCAAGGCGCACGCATTAGTATCGGATCTAGTACATTCTGAAAAGTCGATAAGAGAGCATAGATGTGGTCACGGCATTCACGGCATTTGATGCTGATCAAGAATACATAACCTTTATGAGGTTTGCATATACTTAATATAAGGTATAACCATATGAGTACAGGGTGTAAAAAAAAATCTACGTGATAATCGTTCCTAAAAGGTGTCAGTTGTACACACCATAAACGCTAGACAACGACCAAGGTCGATTTATCTAAAAGGTGAAACAAAAATCGAAATACCAAAAGATAAATAAAAAATGAAAGAGTACAGCTGAGGGGGGTACGCAACCTTTAGTACAAATTCACTATGGACAACGCCCATGAAAAAGTGTAACACACCACAACACAATCTAAAAAGCAATGACAAATTCCCCACTGGGTACGTATGTACATATCAATTCTCTCACGCGCACTCTCTCTCTCTGTCTCTCTCTCTCTCTCTCTCTCTCTCTCTCTATTGCTGTCGTTGAGTCAAACGCCAAAACAGCTGAAAATATTGCAATCAAAATGCGATTAGATTAATCAAATGCAAAATAGAAAATTGAACGAATTTTAAACCGCAAATTATTAAGTCCCAACGAACAGTTTGAATTGACAACACGTGTAGACAGACTGAGAATTTAAAATACGATAATAAATAAATAATAAATCGAAAGTAAATAAAACAAAAATAAAAAAAAAAAAAAATTCAAAGTTGAGCTTACGAAATCAAAAGTGAGGCAAGCGAGATCAAGGCTGGCATTAGCATGAGTTGGGCGGCGAATAAAAAGACGGTGCTCTGTGTTGGCTTCAATGTCATTGACTTTATAACGATTACGGCCAAGTACCCGGAGGAGGATACCGATCGGCGCTGTACGAAAGGCTATTGGCAGCGCGGCGGTAATGCGTCAAATAATTGCACCGTGCTCAAGAATCTGGGCGCTAGCGTAGAGTTCTTCGGAATGCTAAGCAGATCGGAGGCGTTTCGCATACTGATTGATGACATGCGCAAGCGCCACATTGAATTCGGTAATTGCGTTAAGACCGATGAGGAACCGCCGTTCTCTTCTGTGATTTTGGCACAAGAGTCTGGCACACGTACTATCGTTCACTGTAATATGAATTTTCCGTATGTGACGGCCGAGGACTTTCAGCAGCGAATCAATCTGGACAACTACGGCTGGGTGCATTTTGAAGCGCGCTGCCCAAAAGAGACGATACTAATGATGCGCGCTGTCCAGGACTACAACAACGGACGGCAGGATAAAATTATCATGTCACTAGATTTGGAGAAATCAATGGAGGAATGCATTGTGCTATGTGACATGGTCGATTATGTCGTACTGGCTAAAGAGCTAGCGAATGCACAAGGTTGGGATAATCCAGAGGAAGCTTGCCGCAGTTTGGATGACAAACTGCAAATACGCACAGGCATTAATGTCAAACGACCACATATTATCTGTCCCTGGGGTAATGTGGGCTCTGGTTGTCTTGATAGCAAGGGTGACTATGTGCAGTTGGCGGCATATAAGCCACCGAAAATCGTGGATACATTGGGAGCTGGTGATACCTTCATGGCTGCATTTATTTATGCCATCTACATACGCGAGCGCTCATTGATCGAAGCAGTATCGTTTGCCAATCGCACCGCCGGCTACAAATGTGGTCACTACGGATACGATCAGGTGGCCGATGTGCTAAAGCATGTCATGTAGAAACAATGTTTGTATATGTACAATATTTTATTCGGTGATAAGTATGTAATGAAATAGATTTATATTTTTTGGACTATATTGGAGAAAAAAAATTATATTTTCATTTGTTTGGGCTCATTACCGTTTAAATTTTTACAATGAAGAAGCAGATAATCAAGGAGTTCATAACAATCAAGTATGTACGCTATTTGCCGCGACCAGAACCTCCACCACCCCCACCACTGCCGCGCCGTATCCTTGCTGTGGGTCGTTGCACACTGGACATAGTTACTGTGAGCGATGACCTACCAACCGAAGGAATGAATCATTATGTCAACGAAGGCTGTTTGCAACGAGGCGGCAGCGCTTCTAACCTTTGCACTGTGTTGCGTCGTCTGAACACCAGCTGTGAGTTCCTCGGCCTACTGAGCAGTGTTTCGGCTTTTGAGAACATTATTTTCGATTTCATGGCAAGTGGCATTGAGATCGGAAACTGCCCTCGTATGCGTCAAGATCCGCCACATCGTATAGTCATGCTGGCGCGCAACAAAGGCACATGCACTGCGATCGAGGTGGCCACACCGCAGCAAGAATTGAAGTTCCAGCAGTTTCTTGGCGCTGTCGACTTTCGGCAGTACAGTTGGATTCATTTTGAGGCACGCAACGCACGCGAAACTTATCGCATGATGTGCGCTGTTCGTGACTACAATGAACGTGCTGGTGACAAAATCATTATCTCGGTTGATTTGTCGAATTTATTTAAGCAGAACCTAACGCTAGCTGATCTAGCCGACTATGTATTTGTGCGGCGTGAAATCCAAGAGGCTCAGTGCTGGATGAATGGGCATGAGGCATGTCGCATGATGCGAGAGAAATTAAATCTGCGCCGCGCTGTCAGGAGGTCGATGCAGAAAAAGAAAACACCATACGAGCCGGACGACAACGAACCGCTGCTGGATGACACAGATGGTTGTCAGTCGTTAAAGGACCATCTACCCATTATCATTTGCCCGCATACTATGGATGGTGCTTGTTGCGTTGATGAAAACGACACGTTTATCAAGGTATCGGGTCATAAACCGGAAGCAATTGTTGATAAACTCTCTGAGAATGACACTTTCTGCGGAGCATTTATTTATGCATTGAGCGAAGCTAAAATGACGCTGCGTGATGCTCTCGAATATGGAACTCGTGTGGCGTCATTCAAGGTGGCCCACATGGGTTTAAGCAAGCTACGCTGCGTTCCAAAACATCTGATCTCATTTTACTATCAATAACTATCAATAACTATTAGTGTAAAACAAAAATACACAATTTTTTCAAAAATAAATGTGAACTATTAGCAAGTCACTATTGGTAAAATTACTATATATGTTGTTAAGATGTAGTAAAAACGTACGATTTGCATAAACGATCTGTTTTTTACACTTTTCATATAATTTTATCGCGGAATTAGTAACGCCTTTAGGAAAGTCTCAAATAAAGTACGAATAAATACAGTACATGACATTAGTAAGCAATATTATACTATGTATAAGAATATACAATTAAGTACTTTACCACGCCTACTTCTGTCTGTTGCATACATTTTTACAAACTCAATATACCTTTTTACCATATGGGTAAAATGCATGATTTTGTTATTTTTAATGTAATATTTTTGAGAATATTTGTTTTATAACAGGATTTTTAGGACTATACATATTTTTGAGAATATTTGTTTTATAACAGGATTTTTAGGACTTTACATATATCGCTTTCACTCTGACATCTTCTAGCATTGCTTATAGCACGAAATATCGCCTCACGCATCTTATTGATTCTAGCGCGCACTCTGACGTCAGGGGCGTGCCAGACATCACAAAGTATATACATATATTTTCGATCAGTATCGGAGGCTAAGGCGATACAAACATAACCGTGGGAATGTATGAGACAACAGATCTCAGGACCATTTGTCCCGCATATGAACACTTTACAAGGTCTAATAGCCGATAAAAAGTTTTTCTTTTCTATTGTTGTTTGTTTTTTTTTTTTTAATTAATTTATTTTTATATTTTTGTATAATTTTTTTGAAATTGAAAAAAATGTTTTATTTTGGGAAATCGTGTACTCATAACTACGAAATAACATACACCCTTGCTAATGTAGACCTATGCAGACTTTGAAAATTTAAAAACATAAATAATATTTTTATACTATTCACACATACGGGGGTGTCACAGAGATCTCTAGTCAAAATTCCGTAGGTGTCACAGAAACCTCGTAAGCAGTGTTTAATGCGCATACGAGTTTGAATTTTGAATTTTTAGGTGATCAACAAATGGACGTGGAGCCTGATCTCCCATGTACACAATTTCACCGTAATAAAGTCGCTCATGATAACTTAAAATTCTACAACAACTCTTTTGGTCATGCATGCTGTGTGTGTGATCGTTTATGGTTTAAAAACGATTTAAAAAAACCCACTCCAAAGGTGCCGAATATACTTAAAAAATATCACGAACTACCAATGATTTTGAGCGGAGATTTTAACACAAATTTTGCTGAACTTTCTTCAAAACCTATGGTAGAATTTGTATATAACACGTTCAGATTAAAAATGTCTAATAAACAAACCGAGCCAAGAACAAGATCAGGAACTACAATAGACGCAGTATTTCAAAGATTTTTAGATAAAACTCAAACTAGAACATTTGTTTCGTATTTTAGTTACCATAAGCCACTAGTGTCACGTTTAGAAATAAGCGATAATGATAGTAATGTTAATGTATAATGTAATTTTATCCACTTTGAAAAAATATAAAATAAAAAATTATTTTTATTGAATCTAATCTTTAATAAAATGATACTTCAAATGATTCTGTTTCTCTCTCTCTCTCTCTCTCTCTCTCTCTCTCTCTCTCTGTTTACCACCTCCATAGTTATTCATATCATTCTCTTACAAATTAATCGTAATGCAAAGTTTCACTTCTACGGCGTGTGAACTCACACTCGATTTTTGTTTCTTAGGTTGGGTTATATAGATGCTAATACAATTTGAAATATTGTGTGAACGGCATGAAAACTTAGGTTTCAACGAAGTTAAAATTTTCTCTGTTATACCATTCACACATTATGCGAAATGGTATTATCAGTTTGTCAGAAAGTTTGTAACTTTTTAAAGCTGCCATGTAGAACCCATTAATAGTATGGGAGCCCAAGCGGGCATTTTGCGCGTTACTCGAGCGCGTCATAAAATCATATGGGGAGAAACCTTGTACCATGTAATGTACACCTACCATATATGAACCCTTAATATAGGTGCGTGCGTTGAGGGCAGCCCGTCAGATTAGGAAAAAAATTATTCATCTGAAAAAGTCGAGCGCGTCAGATTAAGACTAGGTATATGTTAAGTACATGCAGAAAAGTGTATATTTCAATAAGCTGACAATTTAAGCGTGGCATAAGGAAATGGGCGAGTCACAAAGTTGTAAAAAAAAACGTCACCTCTAAATACTCGAGCGCGATTGTTTTTTTTTTTCTATTTTATAAGAAATCCTATTAGGTCACATTTTTTTTTTTTTACATTTTCAAAAATCGGTCATGAATTTTGGTCACGTCCAAATCATCAGCCATTTGAATAGGACACTTTTTGAGTTCACTCAGCATTTTTCTGAATATCTGACACGCTCGAATAACTTATTTTTTTTCTTCCCATTTTTACGCCCACGCTCCACTAGTTAATCGTCAGATTAATATCTCTCGGTTATCAGAAAGACAAAGCGCGTATATACTATGAAAATTTGTACACGCTCTTCTCCCCACTAAAGTGGAAAACTTAACATAAACTTTTTTTCGTTTTAGATCATAATCTTCCCAATCCAATGGGTCCCCAAGACGCTTTAGTAACTGCAAATTTAGCATCCCGGGCGCCCCTACTATAAGTATATATGTAATATTCTTTATCGATTGTCAAGACAAGTTGATGTAGTTATGTCAGTCTGTCAGTAAGTCTGTAGTTGCTGCACATCTTATTTTACTAATTCTTTAGATATCTGGCACAATGCCGGTATTTTAGCTTCTTTTGAGTACCAAGTTTATGAGGTATCCGTATTGATATGCCACGCTCACTTTTTGAAGTAGCTCCCATACAAAAACATCAACCACTTTTGTGTTTTTGTATAATAAACTTTATTCAAGCCACAATCAGCTTGAAATTCAATATGAATGCTTTTTAAAACGATTCGTCCTTGGCGGTTGGTTTTAAGAATTTCTCCGAAGACTTCATACATCTATGATTAGTCATCTGTCATGATTTTATACACGTCTTTTGAAGCACCACGGTCGAACTTTTTGGACGACCTTCACGGAATTTGTCGGCGACCGAACCACGACCACGATTGAATTCACTATACCAGCGATATACTGTGGTTTTTGTTGGTGCTTTATCGCCATACAAAGAACTGAGTTCATTGACACATTCTTGTTGAGATAGTTGTGAAAAATAATCCAACGAAAACCTTCTCTTGAAATTTCAATTTTTGTTGGACAAATTGCTTTTCTTAACTCACTGTAAACAAAACAAATAGCAATTGTACATCAAAACTTTGTGAGTACGTTTATGCCAAAAAATGTCAAACTTTATTATGTTGTTGCCAGATTTTAGCTTTTGACATTAGTGTTGCCAGTTCCGGAAATATAAATATCAGCCCTCGTATACATAATACATTTTATTCAATGTGAATGCTTTTTATTCATATACATATGCAAATAGGTATCAGAGCTTTGGTTCAACCGAAGTTACCGTTTTTTCTTGTCGACAAATAAATGTAATCATAACTAATATATAAAAATAGATACTGAATCATTGACCGTGAGTTTTTCACCTAATTACTAATCTTTCAAAGTTTCAAATGAACATTGCCCGACCTTGTTGAGCGATATGAAGAACCCAATATTGTAAACAATAGCAGGAGAGGTGCGAGATAAGTCACATCAAACCAAAAAACGACATAATTTAAATGCGATAAACGACTATCGAAGTACAATTCTAATTATATTGGCTAAAGAAGCGATCGATGTAGTTCACATTAAAAAGCAACGAAAACTTCTTAATAACAAGACAGAGTTGTAATTTCGGAAATTAACTGATAAAGAAACAGAGCGAATCTCCGGTGCTCTTGATGAAGCGCATAAAAAGAGCTTTAAATAGCGCAATGCTATTAAATTGCGACAATAATTTCCAACATTGAGGCACACTTTGATTATCTGAAGTGCTCGAAAATTGAGAAAACTGGTAACGTACCACAATATGAAGCGTAAGGAAAAGACAGAATGAAAGGAGCATTGCACATTATACCGGAATTACTATTTAATTATAGAATTAGTCTGTGTTTTTGGATTTTTGGCAATTGGCTGCAGTGGAATCAAAGCAACGACAATCTGGGCATCAGTGAGTTTATCGAATTGATGTAGTGTAGACTATACGAGATCTATTTAATTAATAATTTTCGATATTCGTCATCAGAAAGAAACCGCTGGAGAAATTTGCGGCAATCAGCCCACGTGGACGCTTGTGCATGATCTGGACGACTGTCGAAAGTTTTATGTATGTGCTGCCAATCATAGCATCGAGGAGTTTAACTGTGGTCAGGGATTTCATTTTAGTTCAAAGAACATGCGTTGTGTGCCGGGAAACTGCGACAAAGAGCACGTGTATGAGGCAGGCTGTAGGACATACGCTGTAGAACGAAACGAGGATGATTGCACAACCTATCGCCACTGTATGTACGGTGAGTTTGTGGTGAAACGATGTCTACCGGGCAAATACTTCGATGTGGGCATCAACGGTTGTCTGCCAATTGACATGACTGTGCGTCACCAGTGCAGTTGTGTTATGCCAGAAAATACAACACTAGCTAATCCGGACGATTGTGAGACGTACTACCGCTGCGAAAATGGCCACGCTGTGCTTTACCAATGCCCACGCGATCAGTACTACGATCCGCGTATCAACAGCTGCCAACCTGATTTGACGGGCATTTGTCTTGAACATCCAACACTGCCACCAGCAACAAACGTAATACGCGACGGCGTCGCACAAGCCATCCGCGACTGCGGTCAGAGTGTTTATATCGCTGTACCGCATAAGACCAACTGTGCCAAGTTCTATCTATGCAGACAGCAGGGAGGTGTACAAGAGATAAGCTGTCCATCGGGCAAGTACTTTGATCCAGTGGATCGTTTTTGCCGACATGATGTGGGGAATGAGTGTGTTCACTACAAGGTGCTGCCCAACCGCCATGAAGATGCTATAGACGATGCAGTGCAACTTGATTCTGCACACGATAAGTTGGTGTCACATGATAGTTTAATTAAAACAGAAACATTTGAGCAGCATAACCCGACTAACAAGGGAAGTATACAGCATACAAGCTTTGACAAACTGGCTTCGAAGTTTGTTATATTTTAGACCACAACGAAATTAAATGAATATGTGTACTAAGAATATATGCTGTAAAATTTTTTACTCACCTTCCATGATGCCTGACAGTAGCGCACATGATTTACTGTGCGACAGAGAGTCACAATGCATTGTAGTAGCGGTTCGCTTGGAAATATCGTATAAACAATAACCATTTCCAGTGTCGTCAGGCACTGCAGACCTATTTCATCGTCGACCACCGTGCAACTTAAATGACAGGTGTTTCTAAACCAAAAAAAAAAAGAAACCATAATATTAGTTGTATTCGAAGCTGCAAACAGTCTCACTCAAGAGACAAAAAGTTTACTCACTGTACAATGCCCACGAGTATGTCCTTGTCCAGATGAGCTGCATTGAACTTAATCAAATTGATGAGCATTTTCAAATAAGGACACAATAAATCTGCCTCAGTAATAGACGATATCCAGTGCAGCATAAATTGCCCGATTCTCTCCTCGAAATTCGTAATGTCCTTGCCGTTCTCGGTCAGTGTATCCAACAGCTCTAGAAGATGCCGCAAGTCCTCTGGCACCTCGTGATTCTGAATAACCAGAAAGAACTTTTCACGCATTACGCCTAAATTCTTATACTGCGTTTGAATCAGCCGCTTGTAAAAGGTCAGTGCTACCTGACGCGATTCCGCCGGTTTGTTTGGCACAATTAAATCCTTTGTCAGTTCCCACAGCTTAATTATGGATGTCTAGCAGAAAACAAATAATATATATATATATATATATATATATATATATATATATATATATATATATAAATATATGTATATCATACATAAATTATTTTTTTTACTGGCGACCACATACAGTACATTTAGTCGCAAAGTCCATATTACCTCTTCCAAGTTCATGTTCGTCAAGAGCAGATCACCGAGTTCCTTGAGCATTTTGCAACGCTGCGCTACCGGCTGCTCTGGCCGCAGCTCATGCTCAATTTCCGGCCCCAATGTGTGCGTACGGTCGCCCGCACTGCCTACAATAAATCATTTACAGATAATTTAATTTAGTTTTTAGTCAATGTTGCTCGGTCAGGGTTTCGAGTGGTCTAGTTTTATTACCTCCATTTCGCACTTTATTCATGAAGTTTTTGAACTTCGATTTTGAAAGTTCTTTATCCTTGGAGTTCATCTTTGCGCTGGCAATCTGTGCGTTCGCACCAGATATTTGTTGAATAATTGAAAATATCTGTTGTTTCAATCTTTTAATTTTTATTGCAAGTCGAAATCGTTGAAATCAGAGAAATAGGCAGCGGATTGTGTTGTTTTTTTGTTGCGCTCGCACACTGTTTAACATCTCGCTCCCACATAAAAGTGTTGCGAACTGTATGTTGTAAATTGGCCCGGTTGGTTATCGGTACGCATTGTGTCATCGATAACACACGTGATTACGCACAGTTTACACAGTCCCGTCTAGCAAAATTGAATGACTGTCGAAATACAAGACATTTAAACAATCTAAGTGTAAACGAAACTTTTTTTGTTTTATGCAGGAAATCAGCTGTTGTGAGAAAGGAGAATGTATGGTAAAAAGTTTTTTTAACTTGAAATTTTTTTAGTATGATTTAATTAGCTCGTTATGAATAACATGACATAAACCATATTAGTTGCCATTCTGGCCAATCGACTTCAAAAGAAAAAGCGGATATTAAAGAAACGATCATATGCAAACATAATGTAGCGACATGGGGCATCGTGTATGACCACCATCGGCGAACCATGCTCGTCTTTGCAATGTGCATTTCGCGTTGCGATACCGGCTATATCAGAACGCAGCGCATTTAAGTTGATTAACCGTGTTATGAAATCGCATCGTCAAAATCCGTGTAATTCCAATAAAATCTTCAACTACAGACTAAGCAGGCGTGTTGATGTTGGTGTTCTGGTTACGTATATGAACGTTTGCGTCGACAAAGTGGAAAATATTACTTCCGCAACTTGCATTTTTCACAAATTCGTCAAGCTAACCTATTACCCATTCAACAAGGTGCATTTATACTAAAGGTGACGTATTCCGCTGTGGTGACTTTCTTAAAAAATCTGTGCTCAAGAACGCGAGAAAGGCAGGTTAGAGCCATAGTGGATTTAAAGATAAATCCACCTTGGTTGTGAAAGATAGCGAATATTTGTTTTCTGCACTCTTCGATTCGTTCGAGCGGAGCACTGCCTGTACCTAAAACCAGTGTAAAATATCTTGGAACAGTACTGGATAACAACCAATGTTCTCCATGCATCGCAAAAGATGCTGAGCAGCACATGGGGCTTCTCACCAAGACTGATGCACTAGATCTTCATTTCAGTAATGCCAAGCTTTGAAGCTTAAAGCTTGTAGAGCGGACCCTACGGAAGGCTCTAGTCTGAATTACGGGGGCGTTGAAGTCCACCCCAACAAGAGCACTGGAAACGATGCTAGGAGTATACCCTGGAGTCCTGGACCAAAGCTAGAGAGAGGTGGAAGAACACTCCCAGCTGTACAATATCTAAGATAATGTGCAAAAACGTAACAAGAAACTTTCGCACTACCTGGTGCAACTTCAGAGGACTTTAATTTGTTGGTAGGCATTCTAACGGGGCATTGTCTATCAGCCGCTCATGCGAAAAAAGCTATACATAACCAACAGGGACGGTTGTATGAAATGCAAGGAAACGGGGTCAGGGAAACTTTGGAACACATCTGCAGCTTTCCAGCAATCGCAAAAGTAGGACTAAAATACCTTAACACCATCGGGGTCGCATCACTGGAAGAGGCGGCCAGAAGGACTCCTAACAGGCTATTGGCCTTGCCAAACACGTAAAATTTCTACAGGACTTTAACAATTTCTGAACGACCTCCATCATCGGCCTAACTAAGGACCATATTGGTCTATGTGTGACTTCATTCAAGGGGTCAGCCGGCGTAACCTAACCTAACATAAATAAATTTAACTTTTATAATAATGTTATAATAATCATGCTATACAATAAAAAAAAAACATTTAATTAAAACAAAGCACTCACTATTAAATACAAATATTTTAAATATACAGTAATTTTAATATTACAAATTGTAACTAAATGTATTCGTTTGCTGCTAACAAAAGCAAAATTCCCATTTAAAAAAAAAAAACGAAATGCGCAATCCGAATCACAACCGCATACCACAATACTCGGTTCCAAACTGCCATAAAAATTAGAAATGAAAATGAACACAGCTGTGGGGAATACGTCACCTACAGCATAAAATCACCATGGTCATGTGTGAATTTATACTAAAGTTGGCGTATACCCCTCAGCTTCGCTCTTTTTCATTTCTTATATATCTTTTGTCTTACTCTATTTCATTTACTGCGGATTGGGCACCCTCCCCCCCACTCACACATCCTTTTTGTTCAGTACAATAATTTTTTTTTCGTTTAATTTTCATAAAATAATAGGTTTATTTTTTAGAGGTAGACTAAAGTAGAGAGTAGTAGAGCTTCCCTCATAGAGAGCGTAATGGATCCACCCTGGTTACACAGCAGATCTCTGACATTCACTCAATAAAATGCTAAAAAGCGAAAGCATAAAAGTTAAAATTGTACAGTTCATATGTATTTCGAATTAATACTAATATTAATTGTTAACTTCAATAGAATTTATTATTGACTCTAATCAAAAAGTTTTCCATCCAAAATTCGAGAAAAGGAAGGTGAATCTTTATGGGGCTACCCCTAAAAGCATAGCTGTTAAATTTTGTTTACAATTAGTAATCAATTAGATTATATATTTAAAAGAATTGTAATGATTATATAATCATCTTGTGAGTATTTTTTGATTACTAATTGATTACGAATATAAGTTAACAAAAATAATCACGATTACTGAAGATTACTAGGAAATAATTACAATTAGCTAAAAATAATCAAAAAAAAAATAATTTAATTATTTTCAGATTACTTTTGATTTTTTTTTTTTGATTATTAACAATATTTGCAAATATTAAACATAAACGAATATGAATGTGAAATGAGATTTAAAAAAAAACAAAATATTTTTCGCTAACTTTGCAGCTGAAACAAAAAACGCGCAATTCTTGTGTGAATATTAAAATAATTGTGTAAAATATTTGTTTGGTGAAGAAAAATAGAAAGAAGGAAGTTACAACCATAAAATTTACTGCGAATAAACGTTATAAACACATTATTCTTCAAACTTATACTTATTGCTGTGATAAATTTTAGGTGAAGTTAAAAAACTTTATTGTTGTAGGCACTTCATTATGACATTTTTTTTTGAAGGTCAAAATGTCAGAATCAATTTTCGATAGCGATTTTTCTGCTGACGACACTTTTGAAGATCCGGACTTTCATCCTCCCGAACACATCCTCTCTGGAAATGTCCTTTCGGAGTCTCCAAATTACGACATGGATATGCTTGAAGAAGAAACAGTTCCGACTCCTAAAGACGTTCATTTGGATTAGCCAAATGACGGTGTGGACATTCAACCGTCCACCAGCAAAAGGAAAAGCGCAATGGTTGAAAAAGAATCAGGACCGTCCCAAAAAAAAGTTCGTTTGGACGCGCCTGATGCGCGGAAAATTATTTTCAGAGCTGAATTTTACACAGAAGTGGAAAAAGTTCGTTTTTATGTGATTGTAGTGAAGTTTTGTGTTTCTTGACAAAGTTTTGTGATGTTCGTCTGTACGAAGGTAATCTTTCATATTTCTTGCCTAACAATGAAAACACAGAAAGTGCTCGTATGTCAAAACGTCCAATGTACGTAAGAAGTCAAAAATGTCAAACTTCAAGATAGCAGCAACATATTTCATCTGGCAACACTCACTGTTGCCAATGCCAGAAATATAAAATGTTACCACTAACCATAGAATTACACATTCTCCACTTAGTGATGTTACCTACGTATGTCATTGAAGTGAAGCTAAGTGTTATGAGGTTTTATTGTTTTTGAATAGTTTAGTATAGATTTATTTAGTAGATTTCAGATAAGAAAACTTGTGCTAAGTGCGCTGGATGTAATCGCGTTATAAAACGAAGCGGCGAAGTAACTTCCAATTTTAATAAACATTTGCAAGTAAAGCACAGCAAATTATTCCAAAATTACAGAAGCTATAAAATGAGTGGATTAAATGACGGTAGTGCGCAAACCCTGTTTGACGGAAAACTATTACATGCGATTGTAGACTCTGCATTGCCCGTTTCTATTCTGGAAAGGAAATCTTTTATTGCTCTCTTCCAAGAAACTGGTATGAAGGTGATGTGCAGGCAAACAGCGGTTAAAAGGCTTGAGGAAAAGTACAACGTGATGATGCAAAATATTAAAAAAAATCATTTCCTCGGCAACATATATTTGTACTACTGCAGACATTTGGTCTGGAAACCACGGAGCTTTCTGGGATATACGTGTCACTGGCTTAATGACAATCTGGAACGTCAACCATGCCTGATTACTTTGATTTTAATAATGATGGTGAGCATCTTTGAGATTTAATGTGATTTTGTTTAAAATTTAAACTGTTGTTGTTTGCAGATGGTGAAAATGACATAACATATCTCCGCAAGAGTCAATCAAATCTGACCAGCGAACAATAATTAGCAACCAATTTTTTTGATTTTAAACGATAATTCAACTGATGAAGTGAATTGTCAGAAATATGATATCGTCAAGGAGGCATTTATATTCTTTAATACATCTTTGACGTCATCAGAGCCAGTCGAACTCCTGTTTTCATTTACCGGAATTGTAAATAGCCAAAGGCGACAGTCATTGTCCGATTTTTCTCTAGCAAAATTGGTTTTAAAGAAGGCAAACTCTATATATTTATAAATATTGCTTAAATTTTGCTAATAATCAAAAAACAAAAATCAAAAATAATTTGAAAATAATTGAATTATTATTTTTTTTTTTATTATTATTATTTTTAGTAAATGCAAATATATTGTTGATAATCAAAAAAAAAAAAAAATCAAAAGTAATCTGAAAATAATCCAATTATTTTTTTTTTGATTATTTTTAGCTAATTGTAATTATTTTCTAGTAATCTTCAGTAATCCTGATTATTTTTGATTACTAGTAAACGTAATCAATCAGTAATCATTACAAACCAAAAATAATCGTATTTGAATCACTACTTTACCCGAAAAAAATAAATAATCTAATTATTAATCATTATGACTAGTAATCATTATTTAACAGCTAAAGTGAGCGCGGTTTCAAATAGATCGCGATAGCGACGAACCCAGCATTCTTGTTTGTTCTTTAAATCTAGACAATGAAATTTGCGCTTTAAGTATCAAAACGTTATATCGGTCTGCGCTGGTTAATCCGATAGCCGGCTGCACCCCGTTCTATACAAATTTATACCGGTTAAGCAGCATTATAACAACCACAGCAACAAAAAGCGCTTGTTCTCTTGTCGTGATTTTGTGTAAGATTATTTTCGAAGTATATTTTCTGCGAATTGTACGCAATTAAATAAAACAAATAAAGAAGAAAAACATACTACTAAATCCACAGAAAGTGTTGTACGAAATTGCACAAAAAGTATGTACTATATTTATTTTTTTCAATTGCTTTGCTATAAATTATTTTTCAATTTTTGCTGCGCTTCTGTCTGGCTTGCATTGTTCTTGTTGTTGTTTTTAGTTTTGTTGTTGAAGGCTTGCTTTTTTAATTAGCAAAAAGAGAAAAAGAAAAACAGTTAATCGGCCGAACCGATTTAAAAGAAAAGAAAAAAAAACTGTAAAAATAATTTTAGAAAAATGCACAATTTACAATTTATTTAATGACAAATTAAATGCGGAACTTCGTACCGCAATTTCAACCAAATATGTATTTGTTTATTTTTTTATAATTAGCCAACGCACTCGCTTTATACGCGCTGCCCTTGTGACATTTGATTTATTTGTTTTGTTTTCCATTTTGGATATTTTTGTAATTTTCGCCATTTTTGGATCTCTGATGCATGTTTTGCAATTTGTACACATACATCTGCATTCATCGGTATACATACATATGTATGTATATGTATGAATGAATATGTACACTCATAAAGAATTAAATTACGTACATATATGTATATTTATATTGGAATGTAATATATGTACATACATATATCCCACTGTAATAAAACAAAAAACATACCAAAAAATTATATACACTGATTTATATAAGAAACGACTATATTGTCTATATAGGGTGTTTTATTTTAGATGTTCCATTGGAATTAAATTGTCAAAAATTGGTGCTCAGTTTGGTTTGCGATTTCATCCTGAATAAAACAACGCTTGCAAATTGTGCAAATTTATTTCGAAAATCGTGGTTCAGTTTGGGAATGTTACCGTGCATTTTACGGTCGACATAATCGTCCATCCGAGCGACTAATTCGATTAACCATGGATCGTTCTCGCACCACGTATACTCTAAATGAAAAGTGGGTTCCAAAAATTTAAATCCAGAATGCACCATATCCCAACCAACCAGCGGCGCCCACATGCCTGAAATCATATATAAACACTAAAAAAAGCACAGTATATAATAGATGCTAAATATATACATATATAAAGCTCTCTACTTATATCATTGTTGTGTATTTGCATTTGTTTACTTTTCAATTATATTAATAATAGTAATAATAGAGCGGGTGAGAGAAGCATCGGCTTATCAAATACCTTCTAAGTATTGGGGGGTACAAGTAGGTTCTTACGGGTTTTGTTTTCTAAAAATGAATGCTTTGTTGTGAAAAAGTAGTACAACGTATTGGGTATCCAACTTTACTCCCGCCGGTTTTTTTTTTTCAAATTATGATTCAATTCGCCACTACTTTTTCTCATATTTCTGGCAGCATAACGTGTAGTGTTAAAGTCTCGTATTTAGAAGCAGTCCAAAAATCAAATCAAATTAATGATAAAGGATCATGTCTGGTGAATACAGCTGGTGGGGTATGACATTCCATTTGAGCGTTTCCAATTTGATTTTAAATGGATTTGCAGCATTGAGCCGAGAATTGTCGTGAGTACTTGGCTCAAACGCATTAATTGAGGTTGGTAGCGATTCCCCGTGATGGTTTCTTTGTGTTCGATTAGCTTATAGTGAACTACACCCAGACGATCTTACAAAATACAGAGCATAAGCTTGGCTTTACCGTTGATGTTGATGGTTGGCCGGGCTTAACCCATGACTTTTTCCGTGTGAAATTTTCGTAGTGGAAAAACTTGTCATCGCCAATCGCAATGCGATGCACAAATCGCTTCCTATCCTGTATCATTGATGCTGGATCAGTACCAGGTCCGCTAAGCCGGTGTTTTACGTGAAAATTACCACTCTTGAAGCATAGAAGCCAGTCTTAAACGTTCTTTCACACATAGCGGGCTCACCATAAGTGTCTGAGAGCTTCAGCTGCAGATTTCTTCATATTAAATAAATAAATTAACACCTCCCGCAAATGTCGAGAATTTGGCTCATAAACTTATATTTTTAATAACGAAAAACTTAAAGATGCAGTGGTAGGTCCAGTGGGCGACTGGGGAACGTTCCCCCCCCCCACCGACCGGAAAGTTGTATGCTCAATATATTATACAAATTGCCCATCGCTAGCCATTACTTTATCTAATTTTTTCTGGCAGAAAAATCCGCGTCGAAAGAACTGCTCGACTTCGAGGCTATCCACGAAAAAGTTTCTCGTAATTACGGAAGTCCTGCCCAGCCAGGCCAAAATTCATTAATCGGAACAAATCTAGTGAATACAGCAAGAACGTTTTGGCCGGTTAGATCATGGATATTCAGAACTACCGTTGATATTGTTATATGATCAAGCTATCCATGATTTTATGACTTTTGTTATTGTACCACATATATCCACATTTCATCACCAATCGCAATACGATCCTAAAAATGACATTTCTTTCACGTGTAAAAATTGCTTTCAACGTTTCTCGGTATAATTTCATTTATCTCCTAATATCATTTTTTTTTCAATCATTTCGTGTTATTTTGTTGCGTAATGAAACTTCTCCTAATTCTTAATTTATAAATTCTAAGCACCAATTATTACTTTGTTGGAAACAGAAGATATGCTGTATTTGTTTCGTATGATGTTTGGCCTTGGCCCTATCGAAGTTGACGTCGATTTCAAATGACGAAATTCTTTCTGTGTTTGTATTTCATCTTATCTTACATCAGTAATTTTACGTTTTCTCGTCTCCATACCGTTCGATCTTCCGGAAGTAAAAAAATTAAATGTCGTATGACAATTGTGAAGCATTTGTACATTTTTATAAAAACAAATAAAATACCAGTAGCTCAGCAGATTTTTATTTGTACTCCCGTATATTCTTCTATTCTTCTTCTATGTTGAAAGTCCTCGCGCATGGCCAAGGAGGTGGAAAAACGATTTTCACTTTTTATAGTGATTAACATATTTTGATAACTCAAATTTGCAGCAATTTTAATTTCTTTTGAACAAAACTCAAGATTTGAGAGATCATCTTGATTCATGGTTGATCTCAAATCTGGTTGTATCAATACAATTGAATTTAATTACATTTATTCGCAGGATGCAATCAAAACAGCTTTGATATGTTATACGAGTATATTCAAGCTGTCGCTAGGGTCTTCTATTTTTCCAATCCCATTAGTGAAAAATGTATATTTTACCTTTATAAACTTTACGTCTTCGAGAAATGCCATTAAGAACCGAAATTTACATTGAAACTTAAAACATTTATCGAAAATGTTTCTTCACATTTTTAAATCTTTTAGCGTTGCAAATCATACGGATAGATCGTTGAATGAATTTACAAATATTGACATTATTCTATACTCATAAGTTTTCACTAAATTAAATTGAAGTAAATAAATATTTTACTTTAGCAACTTAAATTTTTATTGAACAGAGAACAGATGAAAGTATTGTGCCTTGCGAGTGTAGGGTAGGCTTAGTGTGTAGGGTGCAAAAGTTCTACCAACGCCACTCTTCGCATACTGATTTCTCTATATTATAGAGTAGGGTTGTCAAAATATAAATAATAACAATACTTTTATATCCTCTATAAGAAGATAACAGGGTATATAAAGTTTGTGCATTTATGTAAAGTCAAGGAAGGCGTTTCTGTTGATATTTCATAAATTTACAAAAACCTAACTTACCATTTTATCTTGTGGAAACACGATACACAAATATCGATATCGATATTGTGACAACCCTATTATAGAGCACTGCAATAAACATTAAATCACTAAGTGTGTAATAGAGAAACCATCTCATATATACATTTTGTCACTACAAATTTCTTATGCGACAGGTCCCATGCTCTCACGATTGTGAAAGAAAGAGAGAAATCGCTGACTCAACGAGCATTGCTGGTCCCAGAGAGAGTCGTGTGTGTTCGGATTTGTATTCGTCACATCACATACTTGTTAAAAAGTCTTACCTTTTAAAAGCATTTCTTTTGTGCAGCGATAAATTAGCTTAACAACCTTTGTCGAAAATTTATGTCGTATGATAAACCAATGATTATTGTTATATTATGACAGTGGAATCAAAGTCCAACTAAAAAAAAAAAAAAAAATTATATCAATTTAAAAATCGTTGTGTAATTTTTGTTTTGGTCTCTTAAATTAAAAATCAAAAATTGCTTTTATTTCAATAAATATAAATATTGAATAAAGGTTCATTTGTTCTCCCAGTAATCATTCCATAATGATTTTTTAACTAAATATTGAATTATTATTATTATCATTATTTCCAGTCGCTGATGCTAATAATTAAATAAATGTCCAAAAAAGCCTGTTAAATGCATACATACCTACATACTCTTGCTAAAGAAATGAAAACAAAAAGCGTTAGCGGCGACCGACCAGCGCATGTAAAGAAAATAAATAAACAAACATGCATACATACATACATACATACATAGTATATGTACGTACGTATGTATGTGATGTGACGAATACAAATACGAACACACACGACTCTCTCTGGGACCAGCAATGCTCGTTGAGTCAGCAATTTCTCTCCTTCTTTCACAATCGTGAGAGCATGGGACCTGTCGCATAAGAAATTTGTAGTGTCGTTTTCGTATAGGATTTGGTTTATCTATACGTTATATGGTTAGTGATTAAATACAGGATGTCTCGCGCTTCTAAAGTCGTGTACAACTATTTTGCTGATTTTTATGTAAACCAGCGGACACATTCTATTTGATTTGTTCTATTATGCCTCATTTATATTGATTTATTGAAAGAAAGAAAATTAACCCAAAAACTTTTTTCAACCTTTCAGTTCAATTTAAAAAACAACTTAAGACAAATTATATAGCAGCATCAAAATGAGCGCAAACGAAGAACAGAACAACGGTGGCAGTCAACCAACAACTCCACAGGAGAATGAAGCTTCTGAGCAAACAATTGCCAGAGATCTAGAGAAGATCGAGGAGGAAAAACTGAAGTCCAAGTACCCAACTGGTTTTCGTGTACCCGGTGGACATTCGGCTTTCTTGCAGAAGCGTCTACAAAAAGGCGTGAGTTATTTAAAATTTAGCAATTCGGAATGTCATTGTGCACTAATTGAGTGTAATATTTCATTGCAGCAAAAGTTTTTCGATTCGGGCGACTATCAGATGGCCAAGCAAAAGGGCGGTGGAGTAAAGCAGGTCTTTGCCAATAAGGTTACAACCGGTGAGGCTATACCAACTCCAGAGACTGTACCAGCGCGTAAAACCTCGATCATACAGCCGTGCAACAATAAGTTCCCCACGACGAGTTAAGAGCTCGCAAAGCTCTGACCCACTCCACTCACACTATACACTACACTTAGAAATACTATATTAACGCCTACAAAACTACAATGAAAAATAAAATGCTCTATTTGTTTGTTATAAGCTAATTAGGAGGACGCGATGTCTTTCCAGTTGGTCTGGCGTACGTCTACTCTTTTATCCAGCAGTTACAAGCATTTTATGTGCGATGTCTCTTTCGATCCTTCACACGTCACACGCCTATATCTTTATGTATTCAATGCGAAAACTAAACGTTTCCTTAATTCCTATTTAATATTACGTTTATAATTGTAAGTAATTTGACCGATATTCATCTCAAGGTCTGCTCTAATCTTGCTTCATGTTGGCTGGCTTGTCACACGCCGCAAAAATGTATTTTTTCGATTGTTCAATTCAGTTAATCTCAACTCATACCATTTTTCATTGTGATTTGAATGATAAAATGCGAATGGCGTGTTCACGGTCGCATCCAGAACGTAAATGTGGCGGTTGCCTTGTGCAACTGGCTCGCGTTACGGTTTAGTTTTATCCTACTCGAGGTTTACGATATGGAAAAACACGATTGTCAAACATTTAAAAATATTAAAAGTTACAAGAAACTTCATTTTGAATAAAAAGCATGTTAAAAAAGTATTATGCGTTAATTAAATATAATGAACAACGAAAATTTAAATTATTTCAATTGCTTTGAAAAACCAGCAGCTTCTCTGAAAGTGCTAAGATGAAAAGTACGTTCACCTATTTCAGTTTAGGAAAATTACTCTACTTTTTGTACAGCACATATATATATATATATATATATATATATATATATATATATATATATATATATATATATATATATATATATATATATATATATATATATATATATATATATATATATATATATATATATATATATATATATATATATATATATATATATATATATATATATATATATATATATATATATATATATATATATATATATATATATATATATATATATATATATATATATATATATATATATATATATATATACATATATGTTATTGGAGCAGGGTGTATGTACAATTAAATGTTAAAATGTCAGAATAAAGCAAATGCCTTAGATTCTATTAAGTATATACATATATGGGCTAATCCAGCGTTACGGACGTTACGTGGCTACGCATATTTTTTATTTTTGCTAGCGCTCTGATAGAGATATATTTATATAAACATATCACTTATCTACAGTTTTAAGTAGCTTTTTGCGAGGACTTTCAAATGATATTAAACAACTTTTATCTTACTGGTTTCATAAACGATATAATTTTGTGTAAGGAGCTGTTGCTGACGTTACAAAAAGTCAATGTGTGCCTTTTAATTAATATACATCATCAACATACATAAAAGGAATCAAATTGTTCCACGCTCATTCAAAATATTTATTTAAGTTACGTTGCAGACGTTACAATTTTTACACTACATATATTGTTTATACACATAAATAAAAAATATTCTTTTTTTTTAACCGAATCGATTGGTTTTACTTTTTTTAATTGGCTTTAATTATAACTTTACCATTTTTTTGCAAACCATATCTAATTCGTGAAAAGTTCATCAGATTTGTAGAACTGAAGTATATGAACGCAGCTGCTAATATTAAAGGTTTTGTGTTACAATGACTGATAGAATTGGTGGTACACAGAAAATTTTAAAGCAACTGTTTGATTTGAAAGCCGTTCCCGAAATCCGAAACACAAATGACTTAAACCACGGCTATTCGCAGGCAAAATGTGCCAAAAACTCGCTAATTTTCTGAAACACTGTGTTTGGAAAAATGTGGTAGCGGAAATGATTTAAAAAAATGTGATTTCTTCTACTGGTGGAAGATGAAAAGATTTTGATAATATTTCATGCTCTTCCGATTTCTGTTGACAAAAATAGGGGTTAGTGAGGTGGTTTTCGAGAAAAATCTCTATTTATGTGCAATTCGCCGATAGTAGAGACATAGTGAAAAGGCATAGATAGACCACCGATGCAGTTTTAATGATATATTTAAAGACGCAACCGAAACTAATTAGAACTCTTTAAATATTCACATTTTAATACAGTTTTTATTTCTTTTAAATGATGTATGAGTGCGCATAGACGATGATGTACTCCATCAACAGATTAAAAAAGTGTCACGATAGAGCATCACTCTGCCTGAAACCTCTCTTGGTATCAAAGGGTTCGGAAGGGTTCTTTCCTACTCTGACGACGCTTTGGATGTGTGACAGCATCATCATGCAAGGATACCAAGTTCAGTTAGGTCATTGAAGAACTTCGTTCTTATCGGCGTGTCGAAAGCGGCCTTATAATCGACAAATAGGTGGTGTGTGTCTATTTTATACTCACGGGTCTTTTCCAGGATTTGGAATAAAGTGAAAATTTGGTCACTGGTCGACCTCTTTGGTCTGAAACCATACTAATACTGGCCTATCAGTGCACTTATGTATGGCTCCAGCCGTTTACACAGTACGGGGGACAGAATTTTGTATCCTATTGAAAGGAGACTTATTCCCCGGTAGTTCGCGCAGACAGCTGGGTCTCCTTTCTTGAAGATAGGACAAAGAACACTGAGATTCTAATCGTTGGGCATGCATTCATCGGACCATATTTTGCATAAGAGTTGATGCATACGCCTTAGCAACTCTTCGCCTCAGAATAACTCAGCTAGCAGCTCATCGGAGCCTGCCGCTTTGTTATTTTTCAGCTTTTTAATTACTGAGTCGATCTCGTTATAATCCGGTCGCTCTACAGAGAGCCATCATCAACTAGTGCTTCTTCATCGCCCCAAGTAGGTTAGAGAAGTAAGTTCTCCATAGTCCCAGATATTCCTGTGCATCTGTAACCAGACCTCCATTATTATCCTTACAGAAAGAAACTCCGGACTTAAAACCTTCGATGAGAAGCTTGATCTTTTGATAAAACTATCGAGATCGTAATAGCAGATAGTAAAAAATTCAACATATCGATAGCCCAATCTGTAAATTATATTTTGTATGTACATATGTACTCGTATATGGAAAGTATCCGACAGATTTTAACGAAAATGTTGTTGAATATTGGACAAAAGAAATAGGTCATTGGTTATTGTATATTGGGATCTGAAAAAAATGGGCGATGCACTTAAATTAAAATCGATAAATTTTGGCACTATTGTAGGAATTGGATGCTTCCAAAGCTTAAATATGCTTAACAGTAGTAACGAAAGTAGTCCGATGTTACGTGTTGCTAATCTTTGTATTGTATAGGGGATATATCTACAATTTTACCTGGATACATACACCCAAATAATTAGAGCCAAAAAAATGTATTTCCTGACTTATTATTTTGGAAAATAATTTTCTTGCCTATAGATCAAAGTAGGTTTATGATACGTTTTTTGTTTTCTCTTAAACTGAATCACATAACATCATGTCTGAGATCAATTTTGTTTTTCATATTTTTGTGTAGCTGCGAAGAAAAAAAAATGACGTGATGGGATAAAATAATCATTGAATTCGGTATTAGCGACCCCATAAACATATAAAAATATGGCCTGACACCAGGCTAGAAACATTTGGCTTTGTAATCTTTGAGAATATATAAACTTCACCAAGGACATGGGTCACGCGCCGCCCGCATTCACTATATGTGTAGAGGTAGAATAGTATTCTTCATATCTGTCCCACTCATACTTTTAAAGTGGTTTTCGGATACCAATAATTTCTGTTAGTTTCCGGATTTTAGAGATGTTCTTTAGTCTGAAGATTGATTGAATGTGTTGCTCTATCTGGAAATTCATTTATTAGTCTTACATTAATTATACTTTCTTTGTTTGAATATGATATTTGATCGAAGCTCGTATTTCCTTTTTGTTGATTTTTTGACAGACGTGAAATAAGTGCTCATTTTTATACTTGTAAATCTTTTGAATTGGAGGTGATATCTGTGAATACACTGCTACGTTCTTGGTTTTTTTACGGTTCGTTTTGGCGCACCAGCCGTCGTCATGTTTTAGCTGGCGTTTGTGTACGGCAGTTTTTTTTAACAACTTTGTCGCTTTTTAAAGGGTGCTTGCCGATGTGAAGTTTTGCAAATACGTTACAAACTTCGAGAAAAAGTTTGAATGTTTGCATTTCGTGTAAAGAGAAGCCAACCGAACTTGTAAATTATGTTTTTCGTTTAAAGCTTGAATACGCTATTAAAATTAAAACTGGCTTGTCTTTCGAATTAGCTTCTAATCGTATAAAAAAAATTATTTACATTGGAAAATATGTATGGATATTTGCTTACTGGAATGCACTCACGAAGTATTCACAAATCGAACAAATGTTCGAGTATGCCATACGCGAGCGTTCCTTAGTAGAGTATATGAAAACATATGATTACTCATCGTTGGGCATTTTTAGTGCATTTGTTAAGATTAGTCATTCGCCCGCACTTATTTTTTTCATCACGTAAATTCATTAATGAAAAGTTTATAAATCATTTGGAAAAAATACATTTAATATTTGCTATTTGTGCCATCTTTATTTAATTATATTAGACACAAAGTACATACAAAATGGTGAGCTACAAAAAGACTCAGTGCGGTGAAACAGATGCTCTTTGTTTATTTTTTTTTTTTATTCGATGCGACGGCACACAGGGCGTTTCTATTATTATCAAATATTACCTTATATGGTGAAGCGAAAATAAACGCTTCACTGCTGCCTTCTCTGGACCAGTGAAATAAATACTGATTACTATTTTTGGTTTGTACTTTTTAGGATCCAAATGAGGATACCGAGTGGAATGATGTTCTGCGCGCAAAAGGAATACTGGGGCCCAAACAGAAGGAAGCCGAGGTAACTGAGGATCAAATTCAGGCGCTCATCGACGATGCGATACAGCGGCGTACCGATCTGCCGGAGCAGGAGGGCCAACGCTCGAAGCGAATGGCTGACATGTCAACAGATGAATTGGATGAGCTTGAGGATTCCGAGGACGAAGCTGTGCTCGAACAGTACCGCCAACGCCGCATTGCCGAGATGCGCGCATTCTCGGAAAAGGCCAAATTTGGCAGTGTTCGCGAGATTTCCGGACAGGACTATGTACAAGAGGTGACCAAGGCGGGCGATGGTATCTGGGTGGTATTGCATCTGTATGCGAATGGAGTGCCGCTCTGCGCCCTCATACACCACCACATGCAACAGCTGGCCGTGCAGTTTCCGCAAACGAAATTCCTCCGTTCGATAGCGACCACCTGCATACCAAATTTCCCTGAAAAGAATCTGCCCACAATATTCGTTTATCATGAGGGACAGATGAAACGTCAGTTTATCGGTCCATTAGAGTTACGCGGTGACAAATTGACGGTCAACGAGCTCGAGTTTTTGCTCGGCCAGGTGGGTGCTGTGCAAACGGAAATAAAGGAGGATCCACGACCGCAGATCAGGGATAAGATGCTATCCGATTTGGAAAGCAAAAGCGATGACTTCTATTGAAATTAGGAGTATCTCAAATTAAATGAATACATATTTATTTTCTGTATATGTTTATCTTTTGTATTACATTAAAAATTTTTCATTCAGAGTCACTTGTGTTTGCTGGTGCCGTTCGATTTGGCGACATTTTTCGGCTTGCCACGGAATATGTTCGGATCGATTATATTGTATGGGTGTTCAGAGGCTGGATTTATAACTCGGCCGCGTCTTGACTCATGCTCCTCAAGCAAATGCGGTGCCAGCAGCAGAAACAATTGCTCGGTCCATGATGGCAGCCCGAAACTGGAGAAGCACAGCTCCCAGAAAGGCAGTCCTAAATGCGCAATAGCCATGCGTAAGTATTCACTGAACGTTTCTGCGAGAAATTGCCATTTGAGCGAGTTCAGTTCGAGCAAATAGAATTTCGGACAATTTGAGCTGGTCGATTCATATAACATGCAAACCTGGTGAAAAAAGATTTAGTTGAATATGCTAATTATATTATATGTGTATGCCTACCTTGGCAACTTCGTTGATATTGTTTATCTCGAATATTTTCGTTTTTGCTGTAATAATCGGTGTCGCATTACCCCACATATCTTTGGTGGGTGGCGGAAGTAGCTGCGGTGTTGGAAGTGACACCGAAGAACTTGAACCATTAAGAAGATCTGTCGCCGAACTTATTGCTGTAGGCTGCACGGATGTAGTGTGTTCCACATTCTCGCGTAGCAGTGTTATTTGCAGCAAGTGCGGAAAGTGTATGTAGCCAACGCGTCGCACGTCGTTCGCTAACGTTCAATAAAACAATACAAGGGAATGAAACAAAAGGAAATGGTTCACTTCAGATTCATGGTAATGGAGGCACTTACGCGCATACTGATAACTCCAGTTAAGTATGAAGCCATCGGTAGAAAGGTAAAATTTTTTCATGTCCTCTGGCAGATAGACACAGTGGCGCTGCTCCCAATTAACAAGTTGGCAGGGATTTAACGGCTGGCGCCGCTCCAGATTTATGTTACATACGCGAGGAACATTGGCCAATGTTTTCATAAGGCCCAGGGTGAGATTTTCATAGAAAGCATCTTCCGGTGAATGTTTCTTGGTCATCTTGATTGTAAATTGTCTTCGAAATATGTCACACAAAATTTTTTGCTTCCGATAAGGGAAATAAATAACGGAAATTACCTTGACAACGGAAACAATTGGCAATCACAATAGCAGCTCTGAGCGGTGTACATTCACAGTGGCATTGTCTTGTATTTCGATTGGCATGGATCAAACGACACTGTGAATATAAAAACCTCTCAAAAGACCTGCAAAACTATGGAGAGTGGCAACACTGGATATGTTTGAATTAAAATCCTGAGTGAGTACGTTCAAACCTCGTTCAAAAGGTTTGTTGTCTGCATTCGAATAAACGAACTGGCCAGCATTTTTTTTAAACCGACTGACTAATTAGTCAGTCCCACGCCGTGCTTGTTCAATCGTTTCTTTTTGACAACGATTTTTAACTAGCATCAAATGGTTGCCAACCAAATTATACAATGATTAGCTTGCCAACAGATAGATTTCAGTCGGGGACGAATGGAGAGCAAGATGGGGGTACAAATTATTTTGTGTGACCTCCCAGCCGACATATGTAGAAACGATTATTAGCTAAAGCAACAACTTTTCGAATGAATATAATTCATAAACAGTTCTTATATTGTTTGTTTATTGTAAAATCGAAAATTAATCCACTGCCAAAAAGCTGGATCTATATTAAACCATATTTATTCTATAAAAAACTAATGTAGAATTAAATGGTTAAATAATTTTGTTTTAATTTATGAAACAGTTTATTAAATAGAGGAAAAGAAAACCAATTTGAATGACTGGTTTAAAAAGTAAATGACACACAAAGTGCGAGTATGATCTTTATCAAGAGATCTCTGTCAAGAACGAAAGTTTGTCAAGTTTGAAAGAAAGTTTGGATCGCATAAAGTATATATATATATATAGAGAGAGAGAGAGAGAGAGAGAGAGAGAGAGAGAGAGAGAGAGAGAGAGAGAGAGAGAGAGAGAGAGAGAGAGAGAGAGAGAGAGAGAGAGAGAGAGAGAGAGAGAGAGAGAGAGAGAGAGAGAGAGAGAGAGAGAGAGAGAGAGAGAGAGAGAGAGAGAGAGAGAGAGAGAGAGAGAGAGAGAGAGAGAGAGAGAGAGAGAGAGAGAGAGAGAGAGAGAGAGAGAGAGAGAGAGAGAGAGAGAGAGAGAGAGAGAGAGAGAGAGAGAGAGAGAGAGAGAGAGAGAGAGAGAGAGAGAGAGAGAGAGAGAGAGAGAGAGAGAGAGAGAGAGAGAGAGAGAGAGAGAGAGAGAGAGAGAGAGAGAATATATATATATATATATATATATATATATATATATATATATATATATATATATATATATATATATATATATATATATATATATATATATATATATATATATATATATATAGAGAGAGAGAGAGAGAGAGAGAGAGAGAGAGAGAGAGAGAGAGAGAGAGAGAGAGAGAGAGAGAGAGAGAGAGAGAGAGAGAGAGAGAGAGAGAGAGAGAGAGAGAGAGAGAGAGAGAGAGAGAGAGAGAGAGAGAGAGAGAGAGAGAGAGAGAGAGAGAGAGAGAGAGAGAGAGAGAGAGAGAGAGAGAGAGAGAGAGAGAGAGAGAGAGAGAGAGAGAGAGAGAGAGAGAGAGAGAGAGAGAGAGAGAGAGAGAGAGAGAGAGAGAGAGAGAGAGAGAGAGAGAGAGAGAGAGAGAGAGAGAGAGAGAGAGAGAGAGAGAGAGAGAGAGAGAGAGAGAGAGAGAGAGAGAGAGAGAGAGAGAGAGAGAGAGAGAGAGAGAGAGAGAGAGAGAGAGAGAGAGAGAGAGAGAGAGAGAGAGAGAGAGAGAATATATATATATATATATATATATATATATATATATATATATATATATATATATATATAT
>JAWNNQ010001090.1:0-16163 GCA_035044765.1 Leucophenga montana | reverse complement strand
TTGCTAGGTGTCCTGAATTCGTCCATATTTGAGTGAAGGTCTGTCTTATTGATTAATTCTCTTTTGACTTCAGCCCAAAGATGTTCTTGTGATTGTGGGGGCCAATCAAGGACATCAAAACTGTTTACCGACAAACACTACTTCGCTTAGGGTCGTTACAATGTTGGAAAATAACGTCAGAAATCTCTAATTGCCACATTTGAAGACTTTCCTTCAAACCATGATCCACAATGGACACGTATTGATATATTGGCATCCATACGCCCATGGACCCTGACAATTTTGCTGACCCCGGATCATTAGGCATCCTTCGCCGAATTTGACAGTAGGCTTGCCTTGGCGCTCAAGCAACTGTTCTCCCTTTCTTTTCCACACCCATTGTCGTCCGTCCAAATTCATTTTGCTAATCTTTGTTTCGTCGGACCAAATAACTTTTTTCCAATCCTCAGCCGTGAAATTTTTGTATTTTTTTAGCAAAGCTTAATCGAAGCATTTAATGGCGCTGTGTTAAAAGAGGTTTGAGGCTTGATCTTTCTGAAATTTTACTATGTGAGGATTTTAATTTGATCTATCGCTCAATTTCACTAACAAGATATTGAGATGTACTCGTCATCTGGTCAAAACATGAAAAGTCAATTATATTGACAAAATACTTGATTTGCAATTGATTTTATAATCAACAAACCTTTGAAAATTGTCCACTTCATAAAACAGTTAACCAAAACCTTAAATTTAAACAGAAAAGTGCTAAATTAATGAAATTTGTGCGCCGAATGCAACAAGTCACACAATTAATTGATCACATGACTTTTTCGGTTGAACTTTATTTACTAGGTTGAACTATATGAACTAACGGTACATTTCCTTCCAACAAAACCAATTCTAATTTACTTGCAATTTGTTTTTGCAAAAGCTCATTGGCTAAAGCTTTCGCTAAGAAGCTGCGCCAAGATAAAAAGCTTTCTTACAGAAGCGTGATCAAAAAATTGACTCACTGTATATAGCGCTGATGTACATAGACCCAATAACTGCAATGTTTCTATCTTTGCCGATCATACCGCGCTTTACTGTGCAGGTAAAAATTATGTAGATGTACACAACACCGTCCTGTACTCATTGAGTGACTTAAATATGTACTATAAAAAATGAAGAATAATGTCAAGAATAGCGCTATTTTCTTTACAAGGAACAGAAGAAGTATATATCTACCTATTAGTAATTTGAGTATTAACAATACTGACATTTCTTGGATATATAGCATATGATACCTTGGTTTGCATTTGGATAGCAAACTTACATTTGATGTAGATATTGGAAGAACTATAAATAAATTCAACAAAACTATATGCATATTTTATCCGATCATAAACCGAAAATTCAATCTTTCACTGAACAATAAAGTTCTTATTTTTAAAACGATAATTAATCCCATTTTGATGTATGGTTTTTAGGTTTGGGGCGACTGTGCTCTCACACATACAAAAAAAGCTTTAAATTGCACAGAATAAATTGCTTAAAATGTTATTGAATTTACCTTATTATTTTTCTATTAGCAATTTGCACATTAAGGCCAATATTATTCACAGGAAATTAAATATATACCACGCTTTTGGTTCACAGGTGCAGATAGAATTTCCTATCCAATGCTCAGAAATTTAACCACTAAAGCTAAGCACAAGTTACTCGAAATTTATAATTCCATGCTCACGGAAGAGCTCTATCCTCACACCTGGAAAACTGCGATTGTAATTCCCATCCCTAAACCTCATAAGCCTGCTAACGTATCCGAAAGTTATAGACCGATATCGTTATTGTCCTGCCAAAGTAAAGTTATAGAAAAATTATTAGCTCGCAGGCTTATAGTGGTTCTTAAATAAGAACAATCTTATCTCCCACAATCAAGTAGCCTTCAAACGCCACCATAGTACGATGGACGTCCCGATGCAGGTCCATCACTTCGTGTCGGACGCTATTTCAACAAAAAATCACGTCTCGATCTTATCGACGGATTTTGAAAAATCGTTTGATCGCGTGGGGATTCATGCTGTACTAAGATTCAGCTCGAGCGTTGGGGGGTGGGTCCGAGGGTCTTTAACCTGGCAAAGGACTTCATGACTCGGCGCTCATTTAACGTCCGAGTTGGCAATTGTTTTTCAAATGCTTTTCCGCTTCATAATGGCATCCCACAGGGTTCACCCCTATCCGTAGTATTATTCATGACTCGGCGCTTTTGAAAAACTTAATAGTATTATACTAGTTCATAAGAATATTAACCTTTCCATTGATGCAGATGATGCTATATACAAAAGTTAAAAATTTAAATATTTTACCAGAGACATTCCTCAAAATCTTAGATGATATTAAGCAATGGGGAATCTTGTCGGGTGCCACGTTATCTACAGATAAATGCAAGATTTTACATATCTGTAGAAAACAAAGTTGTAACTTTCCTAATTTAATTTTTAATAATGTAGTAATAGAAAATGTAGACAATTTAAAAATTTTTGGAATAATATTTGAAAAAAAAAATGCAAAATTTAATTTACACTGTGCAACTCTTAGAAAAAACCTAGAAACTAGGTTAAATATTGTAAAATTTTTAAGTTCCAAATTTTCAAACATACATATAACTTCTTTAATAAATATAACCAGAGCCCTAATTCTCTCTAAAATTGACTATGGATTGCCTATTTATGGATGGAGTCAGAGGCAACTGTTAAAAAAGTACAGGTTCCATATCACACAGCAGTTCGACGTTGCATCAATGCTTTTCCGACATCACCAACTCTCTGCATACTAGCCGAAGCGGGCCTTCCAACCCTGAAAGACAGGATTTTAGAAGTAACTCTTAAGCTTATCCCGAAACTTTGCGGTAGATCAAACCAACTTCTCCACAAATTATTTGTTAACGATGTAAATGGAAAGAGAGTTTACAAAGTCCTCTCTGTAGTTTGCCGATGCGTAATATTCTGTAAGGAGTTGAATATTACACTTCCAGCTCTACCTACCAGTTCTCTCTGCCGGCCTAATTGGCTTCTTCAGGGAACAAAATTTAACTTGGCGCTTCATCAGTTCAAAAAAGAAATCTCAAGCAGTGAAATGTACATCAACAGAGATTCCTAGAAGAACAAGCGAAATTGCAGAACCGGAAATGGCTGTTTACTGACGGGTCCAAGTGCAACGGTAAGGCCGCATTTGCGGTAGTCGACTCCAGCAACAACATAATATCTAACGGGCTACTTCCCGAATATTGCTCCGTATTTACGGCCGAAGCTATTGGCATCCTAAAGGCTTGCTCATTTGCACACGCCAATAAAGGTAAATTTGTCATCTGTAGTGACAGCCTGTCGACTATCACAGCAGTTATGAACTTGAATTGCTATAACAACATTATTTGCCGGATACGAAACCTGTGCATCCAAAACGGTAATAAGATAATATTGTTTTGGGTACCCAGCCACCAAGGCATCAATGGGAATGAAAATGCGGACAATGCAGCACGTAACGCTCTATCTTACCCTCTAATCTCATTTGACCCCCTTGATGGCAAGGACTTAAGAAGGCATATCAGTAAGCATATTCTGCCAAAAACTTTGGACTCCTGGGTAAACTTTCAACATCGATATAAAATCTTCAACCAAAACCGTGTTGGGATTAGGTTCTCAGCGAATACGCCAAAAAATAAGTGGACAATGTTTGTTCGTTTACGCATTGGTCACACCCAGCTTACACACCAACACTTATTATCTGGCGACCCACCGCAGCTATGTTCCTGTGGTGCAGCGGTCACTGTCCACCACATTTTGGACTCATGTCAAAATATGGAAAGAATTAGGGTTACTTTGTTTAACGTTAAACCAACTGAATTCCTAAAAGACCCCAATCAAGACAACATTAATTCAATATACAAGTTTCTTACCCGCTGTAATTTAATCAATAAAATTGAAATTTTTCTTTTAGTAACGTAGAGTCGTAGGCCTAGGTCGAATATAAACATCTATTTCTAAAACTTAGATGTAAACGAGTTAGTCTATCGGCTACCAGTTAAATTTTTGAGTTTATTTAAGTGGCATTTAGCAATATCCGCCCAAAAAGGAGCTTTATAGCATATTACCGATTGAAAAACTGATCAAAATAGGTAAATTTTATTAACAATGCTGAGTTGCGAGTTCCTATTGATTAAGGGATATAGACTACGTACTAATACATTAAGTTTTTTATCCGTAACCCTGATATGGTCCTGAAATGTTAATTTTTGATCGAGCATTACCCCTAAGTATCTCACACTTTTTTTTCCCATTTGATATCAACATGATTTAATTTAATAAGTCTGTCAGGTAGGTATATTATATTGCTTTGCGCTTCCAAGTAAAATAAATGGCCTGTGTTTTATCAGGCTTAACTATGATCTTCCACTTGGTGAAATAAGAAACCAGTGAATTGAAGGCATTCTGAAGGTTAACTGTAATCTCAGCAGAAAGCTTTCCAGAGCTGAGGACAGCTGTATCATCAGCAAATATTGAGGCAGTGCATCCACTTAATGTTGGGAAGTCTTGTGGGCAACATGCAAATATATTAATTGCCTGGGACTTGGCCTACTCTAAATGTACCGTAAAGGATCTATTCTTCAGATAGGAATTTATAACTTTAATGAGTTCAGGGGGAAAGTTCAAAATTTTCATTTTATGAACAAGACCATTGAGCCAGACGGAATCAAAAGCCGCTGTTATATCTAATAGAACCATGCGCGTTGATTTAGATCTAGAAAAATTGGACTTAAAAAATTTGTTAATTCTGGCTAAAGGGTGTAGAGTATTGTGTTCACGTCGGAAACCAAATTGTTCCGGAGGAAGTACTTCGCTAGCTTCTATAAACTGAGACAGCTTATTTTTGATGACTTTTTCCAGTATTTTACTGACTGAAGACAGCAAGCTTATAGGGCAATATGAAGAGGGCAGCTCAGGCGGCTTATTTGGCTTCCGAATGGCAATAACCTTGGTAAGTTTCCACGCCTTTGGGATATAGCAGAGGCGTAAACACTCATTAATGATTTTAGATAGAAGTTGTATACCTCTACGTGGAATTGCTTTTAGGCATCTATTTTCGATTCCATCTAGACCTGGTTTGCTGGGTAGAATAAAGTAGTTCCGTTGGCGACTGTAAATTCATGAAGTACGTTCCCAAAGTAGTTTGCCCGACAACAGCCCCAGCTGCGATGTTGACAGTTAAAGTCTCCTCCTAATACAAAATTACCATTGACGCTAGTCAGTAATATCATCATATATCATAGTTATCATTTTTAAACTGTTGTTTCTTTGAATTATCTGCCTGTCCTTCGGGGAAGTAGCAGCAAAACACTGTCGTCTGAGTACCAGTCGAGTTAGTTAAGTGTATGCCAATAGATTCAATAACTGAAGTGTTGAGGAGGGGTAGCAAGTTATGGCGAATATTCTTTTTAATAATTATTGCTACGCCTCCCCCTCTATTATCCACTCGCTCATTTCTCTAACAGTCAAAATCCTTGTGTTTAACTGAGATGGATTTATTCAGCCAAGTCTCTGTAAGAAGGCAAATATCAACTTTATTGTGGAGAAGAAAATTATATGGTTCAAATTTTTTATTTCGAATGCCTCTGGCATTCCGCGTTGTTTGTCTGGCATTATGCTAAAAATTTGCATGCCAAAGAAGTTATGACCTCAAATTGGTTAGCTTTGGACTTACAATTTCTTAAATTATTTATTAATTCAAAAGTGAGGTTCTTGACTTCCTCAAGGGTAAAGATATCTTGGTTTCCCTTAGGCATGTTTGGTGGCGTTACCCATTTGGGATTCTTTGGCACAAAGTTATGGTTATTCAGACTTGGAAATTGATCCCTGTTCAAGAACTCAGGATTTTTGGCCGGATGCCTTGTATGAAAGTTAGCACGATTTGATTGAAAGCGAGATCGTAAACTGAGATAACTTTGGCTGCTTGCACAATCTGCAGAATTTGATTTATGTGAGCCGCTACAGTTGGCGCACTTAACAGTTGCATTTGCCTGACACTCGGTTGATTTGTGATGTCCCGCGCAGATTGAACAGTACGACTTGCACAGTAGCTTGAACCATGCCCAAACATCTGACAATTGTAACACTGAGTGTTTCTGTTACTATTACGCTTCTGATAGTCCCAGGTAATCCTGACGAAATTCATGACAGAGTGAGGTTTCTTTAGATCGCTTGGTGAAGTAAACCACATACATAACCAGATCGCTGTTGTTAGTTCTCTTCTTTTGAACAAGTTTAACATACACGCATTGCAGTCCCATATCGATGAGATTCTTTTTGACTTTACCAGTTTCCATGACGTCAAGCCCCAGAAGTAAGGCTTTGTATGGCCTGTCCTTTTTATTAGCGTAGGAGAAGTACTCGTACTTTCCGTTTAGTAAGCGGCAGGCTGCTTCATAATCTTTTTTTTTCCTCACAGAGGAGTTTAATTCCTATGGAGATTATTCTGATGGAATATTTACTGCAGTTAATCTCTTTTGCAAATACTCCACTGTACATTTAAGTACCGTAATGGGCGGTTTGGTTTTTTTTTTTTTTTGACTATTTGCTCACTGCCGTCGTCACTCTTATCAGTGAGATCATCTACCGCTTGTAGTGGAGAGAAATAAGTTGAGTTTGGGCTCTGCCCAGTGTCTATTTTTAACAGTTTCTTATGCACTCGCGACGACATAGCGGTGCCGGTTTTTTCTTTTGCTCTCTTAATCTTGTATTATTTATTGGTTTTCTAATGCGGTGTTTGTCTTAATTCGCTCTTTGTCTTAAAAGCTCTTACACCCAACTGATCTATAATTATAACTTAAAATTTAATAATCGCATTTCACTTATATAAGGTATTTACTATTGGGACCTTGAATTAATAATGAGCGTTTCACACAAGAGGCCGCCGTCACTAGTAAGTATATGAACCAATATTCGAGCTTCCAATTTCTAGCCCCTAAAACCTATTGTCAATGAGCGCCTTTGGCAGCTTGTGTCATTTGTTTGAAACGTAAACAACAGTACTAAATACTTGAATTGCCTCGAACATTTCGAATTTCGTACCAGATAAAGTGTTTTTGAGGGGAGTTCTCTTCATTACTTTAATATGAACAAAAGTGTGGCTGAGGGTAAACGAATCTTAGTGGAAGTTTACGGCGTGCATGCTCTATCTGAAAAATCGCGTCGGAGGTGGTTTGGTCGCTTAAAAGTGGTGATTTTGAGATCGAAGATAAGGAACGGCCGGGTCAACCCAACAAGTTTGAAGACGAAGAATTGTAATCATTGCTTTATGTGGACCAATGCCAAACGCTTCAGGAGTTTTCAGAATCATTGGGAGTGGATGAGTCGACAGTCAGCAAACGTCTAAAAGCCATGGGATTGACGTTGAAAGGTGAACGTGAAAAGGATTTTTCGTTTGTGAACAGCACCTCGAACGCCAAAAAAAGAAAGGGTTTTTTGCATCGCATTGTGACTGGCGATGAAAAGTGGATCCATTACGACAACCCCAAGCGCAAAAAGTCATGGTGCCCGGACAGTCATCAAGATCCTTCGCAAAGCCGAATATTCATGGCATGATGCTTATGCTTTGTATTTGATACGACCAACGCGGCGTGATCTACTACGAGCTGCTCAAACCGAATGAAACAATCACGGGGGAACGCTATCGGACTCAACTTATGCATTTGAACCGTGAACTTAGGCAAAAATACGAAGCGGAATACAAAGAAAGGCACGGCAAAGTGATTTTGCAGCATGACAACGCTCGGCCACATGTTGCAAAACCGGTCAAGACCTACTTGGAAACACTTAAATCGCTCCTTCCGACTACTACTTTTTCCGGTCGATGACACATGGCCTGTCCCAGCAGAAGTTAACTTCAAATGAGCAATGCAAAAAATGGGTCGATGATTCAATTTCCTCAAAAGACGAGTCGTTCCGAAAATTGCCAGAAAGATAGGAAAAAGTTGTGACCAGTGATGGACAATACTTTGAATAATATATTTGTAACCATTTTTGCACAATAAATCCGTAAATAAAAAAAATGCTCATTATTAATTCAAGGTCGCAATATATAAGATTACTTAAATTGGTACTTATTCCTCGATTCTGTGATTAGATCTATCAAGTGACAATTCTTAGTATAAGTTAGTGTTAAAATAGTTATATAGTTTATCCTTATTACTCCAAGGTTTTTTCCCATTTTTCCTTAGCATAAAATTGTATATATAAATAGCTTACTTATTTAAACCATTTTTCAGTAGTAAAGTAGTAATAAATAAAACTTAACTGTGTAAAACTTAGATGAAGTTTGTACATATGTATTAATATACATTTTGGTTTAAATAAATAAATAAATAAAAATACCGTCCTGTGCCAATTGTATGTAAAAATCCCTTGTTGCTAGAAGTCTGTTGCTAACTTCACGCAGTTCTATCGAGAAGTGTTCAAAACCATCGATAGTTTGGGCCTTATCTCGGTAATTTATTGATTTCAAAAAAATTTTGGAATCTACACCCCAAAATGCATAGAAAATTTTATTTAAACTGGTTTTATGAGAAAGTTTGTATGGATTTGTTACTCTTTCACGCAAAAACTACTGAATGGATTTTAATGAAACTTTACAATAATATAGCTCATATATCAGAATAACACATAGGCTATAATATACATAATAGTATTCACACTATCTGGGGTGTCACAGAAATCTCTTTTAGATCTCAAGCCATTTGCTTGGTGAAATTGTTAATTTCATGTGTAAACTCATCAAATCATAAGGCATATAAAGTCGATATTTTAGAGTAAAATAGCTTACACCCGACATATATTTGACATATACATATGTATATCAATAATGAAGTCGAGAAACGAACTTGTCGCGTTGGATGTTTTAATAATAATATATTTTCATATGTTACAAATAATTATTTTTTAAGCAGTATAAATTTTGTTCATTTATTTGTATGCAGGAATTATAGTTTTTAGTTATTATGTCTTCGTTTTAATTTTTTACAAGTTTACATTTTGATTTTCTCCCCATAACAGTCTGGTTCCAAAATCTTATTCAATTAAAGTCGTAAAAATATGGCAAAAACATTAGTAAATATAATTGATTAAATACTGGAAAAAATTTTAAACAAAATAAAAAAATTATAAATAATTTCCAGAGAGACTATTGTGTTCAATTAATAATATGAATATAATGGACTGAGAGTTATGCATAGATTTCGACTTGTACGTGTATGTTTGTTAGTATTAAATTTTTAAAAATTAAATCAATGGTTGTTCTACTATTTGTTTATTTCAAAAATGAAAATTAAAAACTTGGAGCAGTTTCAGTCTTCAGCTAAATATAAACTCCTAATAGCTACGCTTACCAAGTCTAAATAAAACACGAATTTTTAAGTAAATTCAAAACTAAACATCGTTACTCGGTGACAAATATTTAATTGTAATACCCCAAAAAAATAAAAAAATTAGATCACGCATTCTAATAGTGTCCCGTTTACCGTTTGGTACGGAACCGTAAAAATCGTACCGCATTGATCTATATTAAATCTAAAAAAGGCTGCAGTTTCTGCTTCTAGCCATACTAGAATACTTGCTGGTAGTTAGCAACATTTGAGCACACGTCGTGAGTGTTTAAACGTGTTCGTCGCTTGCCAGGAATGTGTACGTGTCACTGCGCCGGTCTGTTTGTGTGTGTGTGTGTCGATTAACTTGCCAAGAATTTATAGCAATACAAAAACAAAAAAAAAAACAAAATAAATGCATAATAATAAATTGTTCAAATTGTGTATGCAAATGTACGGCTTAGCTGGCCGAACGCTTGCTAACAATCTCTTGCAAGTTCTGCAGTGCAATTGTCTTGCCAATCTCCAGCAGATCGCGATTGTGTTTGGCCATTTGCAGCTGCAATTCAAGAATTTTCATACGCATTAGATGCTCTTTATTCTGCATTTGCATAAAGAGACGCATCTCAACCGAATTCGCTCCGCTGGCTGCTACCGTTGTATTGTTGGTCGAGGTCGAGGTGTCTGTGCTTTGTGACAGAAATGCACCGCCACTCTGATCCAGTGTCGATGCGTTCAGCGTGCTGTGTAGACTCACGTGCTCAGCATCTTGTTGACCGTTACGAATCTGATTCGGTGAGGCAGAGAGACGCAGATCGCTATTAATCTGGGAGTCATTGTATGTGTCATTGAAGGTTTCGTTGGTCTCTTCTTCCTTGCGACTACTACATAGAAGTAAAAGATAATTAGTACATATATTTAGTAATAATTATTTTAGAAACTTACTCATACATTGCTAGTGATTGCTTCTTCGCCTCCTGCATGAACTCCCACACTTCAAAGGTGAAGGGCGATGGCTATATGGCGATGGTTATAGTCGATTATCTCATTGCTAGTACATGCTATATTTGGGTTTAAGAGTGAACGACTGTTAGTATTGTTAAAAAAATTAAAGAGACAAACTAAATTTACTTTTCATACGTCGCCATTGTTCCATGAGGCGTTTACAGGTACGATCCGTACCAAACTTGCTTATAAATTTTTTGTGTATTGTTTTCCAGACCTTGTTCTTTGCAGCAGTCAAATGCTTATAGTGTTGTTTATTTTCAATTATGCGCATATCCTTACGACACAAATCAAGCAGGTATTTCTTCTCCCGGAGTTTCCAATTATTACTGCAATCTCGTTTTGTGTTCATGTCTATGTACTGTGTGATTTCTTAAATTAAAAATTTTCGTTAATAATGGAAAAATATCCATTTGATTTACTTCTGAACTTACCAAATTTGATGTCCACACCTTCTAGCAAACTGTGATTTGAATTCTGCCAGTTGGCGGCTATTTTCATGAATTCCTGCAAATCAATGGCTGTGTATTGTTTGTTAACCTGCAAAGCGAATAGATGACAAACAGATAAATTAATCAGATAGTATAACCATAAACGTTTCTTTTTTATTTTGTGAGTAGTAAATGTGAAAAGCGTTTAATACAAATTAACATACAGCTGCAGGCATGCAAGTACATCTATCTAAATGTGTATCTACTCGAATCTATCTGTGCACTATTGCATTTGCATACATACATGTATATGTATCTGTATCTCTTTTGCTACAAATGCTTGAGCGATCATTCGCCGTACACTCTGACAGCCAATTATACCGAGATCGCATTAAATTTGAGCATTATTTATGAATATTTTCAATTCAACTCTACAAAAGCTTTCGTTGGTGGCAATGCGGGGGATGCAGGGCTATAATGTCTTAAGTACTTTTTATTTCTGCCATTCAGTCATCGATCCCCATTCGAACATCGGCATCACATAATGTACGTACGTGAATACATATGTATATTATATATTGTACGATACAATATATTGAAGTATAGTAAGAGCGCCTGATAGCATTGCCGATTATTGGGAATTGCCCAGAATAGCCACGTCCCATAACTATCACCATGTCATGACTGTACTTGTGTGAGTGAATTTCTTCGCATTTTTTCAGCTTCATCGACTCAATTTTTATTATTTATTCATTTTCATAGTTTGTAAATTATTTTTGTTATCTACGACAACTCTGCGTAGCACAAAACTTGTCTGTACACTAAAAACTGATTTCTATGAAATCTCGGAGATTTCTGTGACACCTACGAAATTTCTCTGTGAAATTCATATCACCAGACGGAATTTTGTCTAGAGATTTCTGTGACACCTCCGTATGTGTGAAGAGTATATTGACAGCCGAAATGTATGATTTCATTTTGTGATGGTTATTCTTATGTCCAATACAAATCTATGATTAAAACATACACCTGTAATTTGGGTGTAGCCTACCTCCTAGTCGAGCGCACTAGTATGAATCGTTATTATTTATTTTAAATTAGGAATACAACATTTGCTCACATTAGCATCAGTACAGAGTTTTGGTCCGAATAAGAGTACTTCAACAGAAAATACAATTTGAAAAAACTTAAAATTACCCATGTACGAATGTATAGTAACATTCTATAGAATGTTAATAGCTATAAAATATCCACATTGATGCAGTTCGGACCGTTGTATCACAAAGTGTTATTCCAATTTCAAATTTGGTATGGATGGTACGAGTATGGAAGACTACTAATATCAATCGCCACAAAATATCAAACATGGATTCAGAACGGGCAAATCTATCTTACAGAGTCTATATTACAAATAGGCATATTACTTTTCCTCTATGCCAGCCAAAAATAAAGTGAATTTTCCTTGCTTATTTTATATACGTCTTATATTTTACTATTAATTAGCGCAGTCCCGATCAAAACACACGTAATGAAATGGATCATGTTGTGATCGACGGAAGGCACACATCGAGCGTGTTGGATGTGCGAACGACACGAGGCCCCAACATCGACTCGGACCACTAATTGTGGTGGCCAAGGTACGCACGGCTGCCATGGAGGTCATTGCGTACACCAGACCTGTGACGAACCCTTAGTATGACGAGTGTCGCCAAGCTACTTCAGGGAAAGACACCGCTTACAAAAGAACTCTGCAGTCGGGAAGAACGCGAGCAGTTAGAAATCGATATATTAAGAAACGGAAACACCTTTTCAGACGCAGAAAAAAAAGAACAAGAAAGCCGTGAGCTTGAAGATGTTGATGAGTTATTTGATAGAAATGAAGCTCGAAAGTTTTAAGTATTACAAAGACACACACCACCTATTTGTCTATTACAAGGTTGCTTTTGGCATGCCGATAAGAACGATGTTCTTCAATTTCCTAACTTGGTATCCCAAGATTGTTTGTCTTTGCATGATGACGCTATCACACAGCCAAATCAGCGTCAAAGTAGGAAAGAACATAACCGAACCCTTTGATACCTAGAGTAGTTTCAGGCAGGGCTTTTTTAATCTCTTTATGGAGTATCCAACGCCACTGCCCAAACGTAGAACGGTCGGGCACGATCTTCCATAAGGAAGTGATGCTACTCGCATATGCTGATGATATTGCCATAATCGGCACGAACGAACGGCGAGTTACAAGGGCGTTCTCGGAGATTGAGAAACAGTTACGTGTCATGGGCCTAACGGTGAACGAGGACAAGACGAAGTACTTTGTGTCCACTCGCAGACTATCAGCACGTCTTGGACGGTCTGTGAGAACAGACGGTCTATCTGGGAGCAGAAATTACCATCGACAACAACGTTAGCCGAGAGATCAGACGAAGAATCACGCTTGCTCATCGCTGCTACTTTGGGCTCAGCAAGCAAATTAGAAGTAGAGCTCTCTCTCGAAGTACGAATATAGAAATCTATGACACTGATAATCCCGGTCCTGCTGTATGGCGCTGAAGCATGGACCCTGACATAGGAGTGTTCGAGAGAAAAATTCTTCGTAGAATTTTGGTCCCCTTTGAGTTGGCGTGGAGTTTAGGACCCGCATGAGCCACGAGCTGTATGAGTAGTATGATGAAGTTGACATAGTCCAGCGATTAGCGCCGGCGCGCACTAAACTAAATACACCGAATTGTGCGCTAGACGGTTGTAGCACTCTCACTTCATATGCTGGTTCGCCGAGAGAGCGCGAGGGGTAAAACGGATAAATTACCCGATCCCTGATTTTCACTTGACGGACCTGTGCATATTTATCGCTTTTCTTGACTTTGATGTCACATGGGACTTGTAAGCACATGAATATATGTATGTATACACAGTGGGTATGGTTATGTCATAAGCTATTGAACTGGGGCCAATTGTTATTTATTTTTAATAAGAAATTAAGCCAAAAAGGATCGCTAACATTTGGTGGTACCAAAGCACACACATACATATGCTTACTCTTAACACTTGTAACGAAAGTAGTACAATCTTTCCCAATTAAATACATTTAAATACATACGTACTACCACGAAGTTTCCACTTTTTAATATTTTCGCGTTGGTGTTACCGGCCTTTTGAACGATGAAACTTATTTATTTATAGATGAAAAAGTTACTGTGAAGTTGAAATATTTTCACTACACCAAAACAAATTTTAATTTTTTTCGTTTGGCAGCCATTAGTGACGAAACACAATCGATAGTGATATCGATTATTTTTTTTTTGGCCCACAATCGAACCATCGATAGTTTAGGCCTCATTTCGATAATTGTTTGAGATATACAAAAAAAAAAAATTGGGATCTACGAAAAAAAAAACAATAAGAAATTAACTATTTTAAACTAGTGTTCTGTATTAAATACTAGGCCAAAAAATCATTTTTAAATATCTGACTTTATTAATTAAATAAAAAAAAAAATTCAAAGTTAGTTCTGTATATGCATTTATGTAATGTACAATATGGTACGTATGTTAGATTGTTAACCTGCTTGTTATGTCCAAATCTTTGAACTCAATTTGGACATGCTTCAACTGAATGGAATAAACTTGACCCAAAATTACACCTAATTTGACTGTTCTAGCCAAACTAACAACTAAATTATTTTTAATACAAAAAGTAGGGCTTTTATACACTATCTGCATATGGCTAAATAGAGCCTATATATCGCCATATTTCTTATAGTCTCGGCGATCGTGACGTTCATGCGGGCGGACGGACAGACGAGCCAACAGGCATGTCTATATTTACTTGATTTTCCAAGCTGATAAACGATACATATACCTTAGTGGGATCTGCCACACTTCCTTCTGTTACGTACAGTTTCGCCATATTACATATTTACCAAATGGGTAAAAGGTGTACAAATATTTATTGAGAAATTATTACATATACAAAAAAAAAATATAAAAAATTATCGATAGTTTCGACTATCGTTCTAAAAACTATCGAATGGACCCATTATTGATAGTGTTCCAACACTAGCTGTCATACCTTCTAGTGCGAACAGCACAGTCATTTTCACTTGTAGTCATTTTTTTTCTGGTCAATATCCCAAAAACTGAGCGGATAAGTTGCACTACTTCTGACATTAGATAGAAAAACAGACGAACTTGGCTAAAACTACTCAAATCGGTTTGCTGGTAAAGAAGACAATTCGACGCCCGACGCCGCTTAATCTAGCTCTGTGTTGTATTGTATTCGTCATTTAGCAACATTTTAGTGTGGTTCCAGCGTTGCGTTTGTGCTTGGCACAAATATTTCATTTAATTTTGCAAGAGAAAAAACGTATTGAAAAATGTGCGGAACGTCGCAAAAATATCGTAACTTCGTTGGAGAACGCTTGCGTGAGAAAGCAGTGACAGAATTGCCAGGCATAGATGAAAATCTAGGTGGCCGCTTGGCTGAAGCTGGGTTTGATAAGGCTTATAACGTTTTGGGACAGTATCTCATACTAAAAAAGGATGAAGAACGCTTCAAAGAATGGATGAAGGACATCTGCCACGCTCCATCCAAACAGGCATCAGACTGCTACAACTGTCTCAACGATTGGTGCGTGGAGTTCCTGTAAGCAGTGGCGTATAGCGCACAATCAGACATACAAAAAAAATCTCTATGATCCAATTACTTATGAATTTTATTATTGTCAAGTTGTATAGACAAAACAATTAAATAATTAACACTATCATCTGTTTGAATATTAGCAACATGGATTCTGGAGATTTAAATACTTTTGCTCTTTGCAAACAAATTTGTCTCGGCAGGTAACTACAAATATATAAACAAATACAATTTAAGTATTAAAATACAATCTGTATGTTTGGACATTATGAATATTCGTGTCGCATTTTACAGTTTGGCAGTACAAGTTGAAATGTATTCTAGCACCCCTCTGTAACTCACAAAATCCACGAGCTTTTTCCCGTAGATACTCGTATTTTTATGTACCAGGTCTCACATCGAATATCTTAGTGCCCAAGTTCCTCATGGTTCTATATTAGGTCTAATTTTGTATAATATATTTAAACATGTCATACCCACATTTGATAACTATGCTACTTAAATTCATGTTTGCCGACGAAACTGCTATTTACTGTTCAGCTGTTGAATTTGATTAGATTGAAAAATAATTTATAAAGCGATTTGCAAACAGATTGGCTGAATACTAAGCCAAGTGAACAAAAATTATTAGGTGCGTCCCACGGAAAAGAAAAGTTTTTCAAAAATCCAACTGATGAGGCGGAACCTATCTGTGAACTTGCGCGTTCCTAAATGGT
>JAWNNQ010001088.1:0-171839 GCA_035044765.1 Leucophenga montana | reverse complement strand
GGCGTTATTATGCTTCTTTTAAGCTTCTTTAAGATCTCTTGTTGCCTTATTCATTTTTCGTTTATTATCTGGAGACCAGGAAATTTTACGGATGTGTCTTTTTTCATTTATCATTTGTCGAATTGAAGGGGTGTAGTGGTATCGTTAGTTTTTCGGCTAACTATCGGTGTTGCTTTAAATGCTACTTCGATAATAGTGTCGTTTAGATAAATAATAGAACTTTCTATATTGTCTGTTGTTTTTAGGGGTATATGTTTGTCGAGATGTAAATTTACATACTCTCGAAAGGCTTCCCAGTCAGTCTTATGGTTGGTTAGTTGTGACTGTTTTATTTCATTATGTACTAACAATGAGTAATTAAGTTGGATCGGTGAGTGGTCTGAAGAAAGTTCAAATCTAGAGTTTATTGGAAAATCCTTTTGATTCAAGCTTTTAATTATACAAAAGTCAATTAAGTCCGGCTGTTTTTTTGTGTCTGAAGGCCAGTAAGTTGGTTCACCAGTATTGAAATGCATGCTGTTGCTTCTATGTATTGCTTTAATTAAGGTTTTGCCTTTCGAGATGATGAATGGCGACCCCCAATGGGTGTGTTTTGCATTAAAGTCTCCAGCAACGATAAATCGTTTACCCAAAGATGAAAAATATCTAACATATTGGTCAACCGTTATTTTGTGTTTTGGTGGACTGTATAACGAAGAAATAGTAAAGCATCCATGTTTGTCAGAAAGTAACAAAGAGGTCGATTGAATATAATCTTCATTAAAGTTATTCACTTCCGAAAATTTTATAGTTTTTTTATAATTATTGCAGTTCCGCCATGGGCTGTTAAGTCAGGATGGCTGTTAAGTCAGGATGTGAAACAGTGAATAGCCTGGTATTTTAAACACATGTTGGGCCATACAGTGAGTTTCAGAGATTAATGCTACATCAATGTTGTTGTCATATAGGATTTTTTTCAGTTCCAATAGGTGTTGGCGAAGACCGTTCGCGTTCCAAATTATTATTTTAAGTTTATCGTCCATTTGCATTCATCGGTAAGAAAGGCAGACTAGACGAAGCCAGTTGAGCGTAGCTTACACCTGGGGTGACGGTATTCGTTATATTCAAGTAGGTATTATTATTATTTCAGCATTTGAACTGATTTTGACTACGTTTTTTTTACTTAGAGGTGGAAAGCGTTGAATTTTTAGTTTTTTATAAATTTCGCATCCTTTATAATTTGCGGTGTGGTTACCTCCACATAACGCACATTTGATTGCTGTTCTGTCTATTACTGTATTGCAGCCTATGGTTTTGTGTTTTCCAGCGCATTTGACACACACTGGGTCCCTGGTGCAGTAGTTACGGGTGTGTCCGTATTTTTGGCAATTGCTGCATTGGGCTATTTTCCTTTTGTGGCGGGGGGAGGGGGGATGTTTCAAAAATATAGATATAGATATATATCTATATATATTTTTTACACAGATCAACAAAATAGCCGAAATGAGATATTTTCTGCAATAAACAATAAATTTTAATGTAAATAATGATAATTTTTCGGTCAAAATATAAAGAAAATAGAGACATTTTTTTTAGTTTAACTTTGACCTTAAACTTTTAAGCAAGTGAAGCTATCGAAAAAAATAAGGTGTTGTATTTTGTACCCTAGCTCGGATATGGTTAAGTTAAGTCTGTCATCTGTAGAATTCTGAGCCTGACCAAGGCCGTGCAATCGCATAGCAGATGCAAACTAGTTTCGTCATCCTCAAGACAAAGTCTGCACTCTCTTTCTGAGAAGAGACCTAGTTTATTTAAGTGATATCTCAGTGGATGATGGCTCGATCAAGACATCTAAGCAGTTCTGAAGCAGAGCCGGAAGGATGCCATCTCCCCCTGGGGACTTAAATGGCTGAAAGGACATGATCGCCCATCGAACTTTGTCCTTGTCAAGAATGATGCCATTCCGTCTATTTAATATATGTATGTCTATAATGGGAGAGTTCAACGATATTTGTTGAAGTATAGACCCAGAAAAATGTACTTGAAGCAGGTGTACAAGTGTTTCCTGTCTACTATTGGTACAAAGATCGTTCTCTTTCTTTAAGAGTCCGATGTCATTTTGTCTGTCCTTTGTGATTATCTTATGGAGACGGACTGCGTCCGGTAACGTTTGCAAACCATCACAGTACCTTCTCCAGGATTCACGCTTGTACTGACGTATAAGATTGTTAGAGTCGGATAGGGATGACCTATATTCATCCCACCTACCAAATCTTTTCGCACGGTTGAAAAGCTTCCTAACCTTTCGTCGCATGGCCGCTAAATTATAAGTCCACCATGGAACCTTCTGTTTCGAGCTCAGAAAAATCTCGTTTAGCAGGTCCGCTGCCATATCAGAAGCCCCCGGAATTTCAATGCGAATATGTTGGTGGTCTGAGAGAGAAACTTCGTTTGAAACTCGTCAACTCTAAACGAAGTTCATAACATCTCTACTAGTTAGGGTGAGATCTAGAACCTCAGGTCTAACTGCTGTTATAAATGTAGGTCTATATTTGCGAATTCGAGCTGGGATCTCATTAAATAATTTAAGAGGTAATCACCTCTGTGGTTGGTGTCATTGCTGCCCCAGAAGATGTGATGTGCACTAGCATCACAGCCAACAATGATCTGACTGTTGTGGATGCGACAGTGCTCCGCTAGCCGCTGCACCTCAAGCGGTGGTTAGTTTGGTTCGTCCCCTGAAAGTAGGCTGATGCCAGGACAACTTCCAGGAAGCCTACTCCTGTTGATCCTTTTATCAATTAGAATTACCGTACGGGGCAGTTCTGCAGAATGGTCGTAGATTAACTTACCAGTTTTGCAGTTAAATCCACGAATTTTGCCACACACCACCCAAAGCTCGTGAATTAGATTGAAGGTGGTCTCCTTATCGGCGAAGAGACTTCACATTGTGGCCGACGCCCCTTTCGTTCGGCCAGATGCCGGTGACGACGTAGCTGTAGGCTGCTTCGTCAGCCTTTTGGAGGGTCCTTCCACCCTCCGTGAAACCTGGTTAACAGGAGTGCCGACTGCCGTCGCGATGGCACCCGTCCTGGCCCCATCGCCTGCAACTTCCTTACTAGTAGAAGGCTGTGGTTCCGTCGCTGGCAACTGCACAACCGGTGTACATATATATAGGCAAATATATATATAGGCAATAATACCTTTTTAGGTATTAAGGGCCGCATATGCCTCATCATCTACTGATAAAAGAAGATAGCGGGCCCTGTGCCAAAGAACCAAATGTGTCTGTGGAAACTCATTTTCCTCCAAAAGTTTTAAGTTAAAGCTCACCTTTGCCCTAATATGACTGAGGTTACCTTTATCCCATGTTGCCGTCTCGTTGTTCCAACAGACGAGAAGAAGCCAGCTCGTACGGGGAATACACCCCTCGAATTTCGGCTTTTCCTCTTATGACGAATGTTCCATTGTGACATCGATAATTGCATATGCTCTACTGTAAGAGGACAGTTTTTAATGTCAGCCGAAAATAAACCCAGCTTAACGCTACTCGCTACACGGCTATATGAAGCTTTCGCTGACCCTTTGGTCGACCTGGACTTCTTTGTGGGTTGAATTCCAGGGGAATTCTCCTCCTAACGGACTCTCTTAAGAGCCATCGAGTATGCCCGCTTTGGCATACTGGATGGCTTTTTCCCTCGAGTAGCCAGCGCTTGTTTAAAGCGACGCCTCTCTTTAGAGGAAAAAATAGTGAAACCTGGACCAGAGCCAGGTTTACTAGTGTGCTGGGGTGCACTGTCGTCTGGATTGACGATTTGCGCTACGCCCACAATCGTCCTGTCTGAATTGGAATCAGAGGACAGAATTTCCTCTAATACCTCTCCGCTGACACTAGGGAGTGCCATCCCCGAAGGCTGCATGACTGAGTCCATATTGACCTCAGTCACCATGCAGTTTGGCGCGACCGTGCAGGTCTGCCCGTTAGTTGATACATTAAGAGCTGCATCAGGCTCGTTTGAGTTGGTTGTTTCCATGTGAATTCCCACGAGTGGATGGTGTTTCTGGCCCAAAAAATTTTAGATAGAGGGATTAAATGTTGTATATGGTATCGTGGAGGGATGGGAAATGAGAGTGTTGGGGAAGAGGTGGAAGGAAAAGAGCCGGAAGAGAAAGATATGGAAGGGGTAGAGGGGCAGGGGAATAGTGGCAGTGGAAGAGGGCCAGAGAAATAAAGGAAGGGGGAAGGGGTTGTAGGGAAAGGGGTCAGGGGGAAGAAGAGTAGAGGAATGATAGTAGACTAAGGGGGCTCTTGCGCTTTTTAGTCTGCGCGGGACTATTTTTGACAGCAAACTACAGGTTTAATAAAAACACTAAAATTAAGTATATTCAGCGTTTATTTAAACCTGCATATGGGGCATTATTTATGAACTGTCACAAGTAAAAAATCGGTTTTTACTATGCACGTCTACGATCAAATGATGATAACTCATATAAAAATAGTAATTTTAAAAAACTACGAGTTTGGAAAAGATCTTTTTACGCACTACACAACGGTTTCACTTAAAATTTATAAAAGACAAAATATCTATTTAAAATTTAATAATAAAAAATGTTTTTTGATGTTTTACCAATCGGGACATCTTCGATTTTATTTCGGAATACCTTAAAAAATATGAGCCGCTTTAAATAGACAATCCATTATTCAATAACATTGAAATTTTATTTTTTAATATGTTTTTAATAGTTCCTTGAAGATGTAAAAATCCCAACTTAATTTGAGCAATTTTTTTTTTTTACTTGTGACAGTTCATAAATAATGCCCCATATGCCAGCTTCAAATGTCTACAAAAAATATTCAGTTGGTTATTATACTCTAAATTAACATATAATAAACTAGCTGACCCGGCCCGCGTCGCAAGTGTTTCTTGTGAATATTTGACGTCGTTGTTGTGCCCTTTCAGCAACAGTGCGTCTTCGAGATTCTGCTGCTTCAACGGTTTCTGTCGCTCTTTGGGACGAATTGTATGTCGCTCGCTGCAGACGCCGAACTTGAGACTGTTCTGGTGTCTCAGCAGCCCGTTGAGATGTCAAGCTACGTAGAGCTGACCGTGGGGAAGGTTTGACCCTGTGATTTGTTGACAGTCATTGAAATTGTAACTTTTAATGGGAACTGCAGGCGCTTAAAATTAAGTGGTAAGTTATTGGGTATGATTGGGATGCATGGTATAAGCTCATTGGCTCCCTTGGCTTCGCCAGTTAATATTGTGGCCTTCACAATATTACTTCCTAGTTCAGTAACTCGAAACCGTGTACCGTTTCATAATCTTGTCGCATTCAAGTTGCGCATTAACAAGACGGGTACACCTAACTTTAATTCCAACCTATGGGATGGCACCCCGGATAAACTCAGTTTAGGAACTCCACAGGATAGCACGTAGTGTCATCGGATGACATGACTGTGTCGATGGAGTTATACACTGATATTTCGCTAGTTAGTTCGTCCAAGAATTTACAATATTAGTAGGATTCTTACATTCTCTTTATATTTTCCCCGTTGTCCACACCTGCAGCACCATCAACATCGTTGTTACACAGCTCGCTTCTAACTAATTTAATTGTCTGCTGCAGCCGCCGTTGGTTTGTTATCTTTTTGTTTTAAATCGAATAGAGAGTAATTGAGAGCAAATTGCGAGCGCTACGCTCGCTGCTGACAAATGGTAGTTCGCAGCGTTGCCACCTAGTAATTTCGGCAACAATACTCCCCCCGGTGTTAAAACGCGACAAGATTGTGCAACGGTACACGGTTACGAGTTACTGAACTAGGAGGTAATATTGTGAAGGCAATATTAATTGGCGAAGCCAATAATTACAATATTAATATGCGATTAATTGGCGAAGCCAAGGGAGCCAATGAGCTTATACAATGCCTCCCAATCATACCTAATAACTTAATTAATTTTAAGCGCCTGCAGTTCCCATTAAAAGTTGCACTTTCAATTACTGTCAACAAATCACAGGGTCAAACCTTCCCCACGGTCAGCTCTACGTAGCTTGGCATCTCAACGGGCTGCTGAGACACCAGAACAGTCTCAAGTTCGGCGTCTGCAGCGAGCGACATACAATTCGTCCCAAAGAGCGACAGAAACCGTTGAAGCAGCACCTTCTAAACATTGCCGCAATTATTTATAGTTTCGCTGACATCTAAAACAGCCAGATTTACTGCTGGTCTGCATAGCACGCTGCTTCCGACACGCACCTTCGCACTTCGTACCTGTTCGTCCTGAGCGTGAGTGACTTCTATGATGCGCCCTTTGGGCCAAGTATTACGCTGCTGATTATCGTCGTAGATAATGACAAAGTCGCCGACTGCTATTGGCTTTACCTTTGTGCACCATTTCGATCTTCTGGTCAAGGTCAGCCGCATCTCTCGTACAAAACGCCGCCAAAATTGTGTATCGACAATTTCATTCTGGCGAAGACTCATTTTTAGATTAACTTTCTCTGGGTCGCAGAAAGGTTTAGCTCCATTCGCCGCGCCAAGCAAAAAATGGTTTGGAGTTAATGCCTCCTAGTATTCGCTGTGAAGTGATACGTAAGTCAGAGGTCGTGAATTAATCATCATTTCGGTCTCCATTAACGCAGCTCGAATACTTTCGTCTGTGAAATGCTGCGCTGACATTATTATATATATTATTATATATATTATTTTTTTGAGTGACTTCTATGACGCGCCCTTTGGGCCAAGTTTTACGCTGCTGAGTATCATCGCAGATAATGACAATGTCGCCGACTGCTATTGGTTTTACCTTTGTGCACCATTTCGACCTTCTGGCCAAGGTCAGCCGCATCTCTCGTACAAAACGCCGCCAAAATTCTGTAGCGACAATTTCATTCTGGCGAAGACTCATTTTTAGATTAACTTTCTCTGGGTCACAGAAAGGTTTAGCTCCATTCGACGCGCCAAAGCAAAAAATTGTTTTATAGTTAATGCCTTCTGGTATTCGCTGTGAAGTGATACGTATGTCAGAGGTCGTGAATTATTTATCATTTCGGTCTCCATTAACGCAGCTCGAATACTTTCGTCTGTGAAATGCTGCGTTGGCATTATTATATATATTTTTTTTATTGAACGCACTAAGCGCTCCCACGCTCCCCCCATGTGGGGCGCTGCCGGTGGAATAAATCACCAATCTATAGTTTTCATTGCTAACTGCAGGTGAATTACTCGAGCTTGGCTAGCTCCTCACGCAAAAACGCTTGAGCACCCCGAAAATTCGTGCCGTTGTCACTGTATATTTCCTTCGGTTGACCTCGTCGAGCAATGAAAGCTCTGATGTACATAACACATGAGTCAGTACTCAAATTATGCGCTATTTCAAAATGCTACGCTATAATAGTCAGACAAATTATGATGACTCCCCATCGTTTCAGCTTTTTTCTACAATCAGTGATCATGATCGGACCAAAATAGTCGATTCCTACGTAGGTTAACGGACGCTGAAAAGCTCCGAATTTGGCGCGCGGCAGTGGTGCTATAAAAGGTGGTCGCAGTTTAGCGTAGTCTATCTTGTATCGTTGACATTGGCGTCGCACTACCTTGAAATGGGGTCGTAATCCGCATATGAAGTATATCTGACGTACCTCATTTAATGCTGCTTCGTGAATTGTATGATGGTAAATCTTGAGTCACAATTAATTTCGTGATATTGGAAGCCGCCGGCATGACTATATAATCATGCGCACCTCTGTCGATGCCATCAAAATAATAAGCGCGGTTTCGTACGCGCATTTATTTGTTGTCGTCTAGGTACAGCTGAATGAACACAGCTGCTCGGTCTATGTTCTATGTTCTATATATATCCGCTGCCTGCTGCTTCACTTGTTGTATATGGTTTCAATGTAAATCAGCCAATATGCAACGGCCCGTTGATTTTTTTTTCCAACTGGAGTAAGCCGCATCGTTGATTTCAATATTGGTTGTAGAACGAGCATACAAGAACTGCGTACGCAGCTCCTCAGTAAGTCGTTCAGTTGTGTTTGTCGTTTTTGGCCATTCGTCTACGGCAAGACTTAAAAATGTTGGTCTCTTGAACCACTCAGCATATGAAGATTTATCATTTTTGCTTTTAGTAGCAACGTCTGCAACGTTCAGATGGCTAGGAACCCACTGCCACTCATTTATATTCGTCAGCTCGATGATGGCAGCAATTCGAAACATTAAAAATTGTAGATATTTTCGTGAATCACAGCCATGCTAGTGTTGTTTTTGAATCACTCCAGAGATACCGCCGCTCGAATTCGATTTCGTGCTTGGTGCATACGGTTTTCATCAGACGTGCTCCTGTCAGAGCCGCAAGAAGTTCCAATCTTGGTATAGACGGAGATCGTAGAGGTGCGACTTTTGATTTTGCCGCAACCAGGCGCACTTGAATGCCATTTTGACTTACTATCGTGAAATAAGCTATCGTGAAATATGCACACTCACTTGCATCTACAAAGACGTGTAGTTGAATTTTGCAATCTTCCATTCGATCTGTGTTTGAATAACAGCGCGGTATCTCTTCTGCTGCAATGACAGGTAAATAAGTCAACCAATTCATTTTTCTAAAAGTTCACACGTCAGTTGCTGATCCCAGTCTATATTCGAGCGCCATACATCTTGCACTAAAATTTTTAAATATAATATGATACATGCCACGAATCCGATTGGATCGAAGACTGACATCAAAACTTGTAGTACTTCACGCTTTGTCGGTGCAGTATGACCTGCAAAAACGTCTCTTTTAAACGGACGAATTTCAGTATGTACTTAAATACATCTCGGTGTGGATCCCAGTGCATTCCAACCATCTTCTCGAATTGTATCGTAGAAACGCTACTCTCGAACATTTTGCTGGCCTCTTGCATTTTGTGTCCTAGTGCTGCTAGAACCTCCGGGCTATTTGATGACCAATTTCTCATATTAAATCCAGCCTTAGAGTGTAAGTCCCGTACGCCAGTCGCCAACTCAATTGCTTCTACGACTGTGTTCGTCGAGTCTATATAATCGTCAACGTAGTGGCGCTCGATAATTGCCTTTGCTGCATGCGGGTACTCATGCGCATAAGATTTAGACACAAAACTGAAATTTAATAAAAATTTAATTTCAAAAGACACAATTTTTTTTCTTCCTTAACAAATAATCAAATGACTACCAATTTAAATTTAAATAATTTAATAAAAATTTAAATAGCAATGAAATAACTTGTTGTAAGTGCATCTAGCCACAGAAAAAGCTTCCAATTAACCAATATCTTATAGCCTATTTAATATTTAATATTCTGATTAAATCCATTCATTAGTTTTTGCGTGAAAAAGCAAAAAACATCCACACATCCAAACATCCATACAAACTTTCTAATTTATAATATTAGTAGAAGTAGGACCCAGATGATTCGACGTCGTCATCGCTACAACCAATGTAACTCCATAGCTTCATATAATCTGCGCTAGTTGACGTCTGATTCGTCCCCTGAAATTCAGCAACTTTTTTAAAGTCATACCTACCATTACGTCTTATTTTCGTGATCTCGTAAGGACCAATGTATTTGTTTGCTAGCTTCTTGCCCGTTATAAATTGCGTTACTTTTATGGCTACTAAGTCGGCTAGTTGGTAAGCATGCTGCCCCTTCCGCTTCTTGTCGAAGTTGGTTTTGTAAGTTTCTTGTACCTTCTAGATTTTCCTTTTAGCCTCTGTAGACTCAGTATCAGCTCTTCTTGTAGTACCTTCTGTAGTAGTTCTGCATCAGATTCGTTTCCAATTTTTGTCCCCAAAGAGGACTTCGAATAGTGTAGACATCTCTGCAAGCGGATTAAACTTTCTTCGTTGCTGTAACCTGCCACGCGGTTACTTTGCTCGAATGAACTAATAAACAGTGGCCATTCACGTGGGTCACCTCCAAACTTGGGCAGGTCCCTGGGTACCGCATGCCTAGCAGCCAACTGATTTTGCGTCAAACGATCAGGTAGTCTATTAAGACCAACATTTTCTGGAAAACTGTGCATACCTGGCGCAGTACATGTCACTGGATGTGTTGTTTGTGTAGCCGAGAAGGCACGCGTCTCACGGATACGAGCTGCAGTTGATGTCGCCACTGATTGACAGCGCGCTGGACCCGGTTGCTTCTCACACACTCCTTGCTGAACATCGTCGCTATTTTCTGCTTGCAGCAGTGCATACTTTTTACGCAAAAAATACATCTGAATATGCATTTCTTCTTCCAACTGTTGTATTCGTAAATGTTTGCTGCTAAACCGATTTGTTTCACTAAGCGTTGTATCTACGTTGGATGAAGACGACTACTATTCCTCTCTAACCTCAACTGTTGTCTTCTCAGAATGTGCTTTTTGAAAAAACCGTGCAGGAGTTAGGTTAAGTGTACCGCCGGCTAATGACAGTACCGCTTTCCAAGCCATAGCAATCAAAGTGAAATTGAGTGCTACAGTACTTCATATTAGGATTTCGCCGCTACTCCTTTCCCCGCACAAAGCGCAGTTGTTGTTGTTTTCCCTTTCCTCTGTCGTAGATATCATAACGGAACGCAGCTGCGCATATTTACATATGTATATAGATTCCCATGCTGCTTGGTACACAAGCAACTATATATAAATAAATTTGAAGAACTGTTCCGCTTTTTAGTCTGCACGGGACTATTTTTGACCGCAAGCTACAGGTCAAATAAAAAAACTAAAATGCTATATATTGAGCGTTCTATTGACGCCGAGTATGGGATTGTTCTGAGATCTCAGCAGCCCGTTGAGATGCCAGATATTCGGCATGCTGTTGACGCCGGGCTTGGGACTGTTCTGGTGTCTCATCAGCTCTATGTGCTGCCTCACGCGATGCCTGTTCAAGCCTTCGCAATTCAGCTTGTGGAAGTTGCTTTTTCTCAAAATTCCCTTCAAAACTGAAATTTAATAAAAATTTAATTTCAAAAGACACAATTTTTTTTCTTCCTTAACAAATAATCAAATGACTACCAATTTAAATTTAAATAATTTAATAAAAATTTAAATAGCAATGAAATAACTTGTTGTAAGTGCATCTAGCCACAGAAAAAGCTTCCAATTAACCAATATCTTATAGCCTATTTAATATTTAATATTCTGATTAAATCCATTCATTAGTTTTTGCGTGAAAAAGCAAAAAACATCCACACATCCAAACATCCATACAAACTTTCTAATTTATAATATTAGTAGAAGTAGGACCCAGATGATTCGACGTCGTCATCGCTACAACCAATGTAACTCCATAGCTTCATATAATCTGCGCTAGTTGACGTCTGATTCGTCCCCTGAAATTCAGCAACTTTTTTAAAGTCATACCTACCATTACGTCTTATTTTCGTGATCTCGTAAGGACCAATGTATTTGTTTGCTAGCTTCTTGCCCGTTATAAATTGCGTTACTTTTATGGCTACTAAGTCGGCTAGTTGGTAAGCATGCTGCCCCTTCCGCTTCTTGTCGAAGTTGGTTTTGTAAGTTTCTTGTACCTTCTAGATTTTCCTTTTAGCCTCTGTAGACTCAGTATCAGCTCTTCTTGTAGTACCTTCTGTAGTAGTTCTGCATCAGATTCGTTTCCAATTTTTGTCCCCAAAGAGGACTTCGAATAGTGTAGACTTCGTAGATGAATGAACATGTGCATTGAGAGCTTGTTGCACTTGCGACGTGTATTTATACCATTTAGACGGCTCTGCTGCACACATCTTTGCCAACACAGAAATAATGATTGTTTACTCTCTGAATCTACCCATTTCCTCTTGGAACGCCTGGAGTTGTTTGCAATAATTTGGTTCACCTTTTCCTCCAAATGTGGTATGTATTAGTCCTGCGTTATTCCATGCATTGTCTTTTGTGTGCCCATATGACCAAAGTTGTGAACGTTTTTTATTTTTTTTTTATTTAACGGTTTAACTTTATTTGCAATCTATCTACATAGGACAATCAGCAAATTGTAATGTTAAAGGACAAAATTGACTATGCGTTGACGGAGCCGTTGTGGGATAGGAATAAGAAGGTTTTGGGGAGGTGGGGAAGGGGAATGGGGTAGAAAAAATAAACGTGAGTGTGTTATTGCCTCCCATGACGGAGATCGAGCGGGTGAAGCCTTTTGAGCCTTTTGACTGGAGTTATTGTCGAGCAGGTTGATGGCGAGGGTGTTGGTGTGCCTGTCGAGCGAGTTTTGATAAGAGTTGCTTAGTCTAGTAATTTCCTGTTGTACCAAAGGTACCCCGAATTCCTCGTGGATCACTTTGTTGGTGTGAAATAGGTGAGCGTTGGAAGTAATGCTGAGCACCCTGTTTTGGAATTTTTCAATTATAGAGCAGTTACTCCTGCTGGCAGTGCCCCAGATTGTGATTCCGTAGGTCCATACAGGCTTTATTATTGCTTTATAGTCTAAAAGATTGCTCCTCAGCCTGAGAATTGACCTTCGACCGATAAGCCATACATGTTTTTTTAACCTTTCATTGGGCTGTGTCCTTTTAGTGAGTAGGTGAGGACGCAATGTTAACCTTCTGTCAAGGCCCGGGCCCAGATACTTGGCTGCAGCGCAACTTGGAATAGTTGCTCCATCGAGTTGAACTTGGGGACAGTCTCCTCTTCTTAGTGAGAAAGTCATTTGAGTGGACTTCTCAGGGTTCACTGCAATGTTCCACCTCTTGAGGCAAGTATTGGAGATGTCAAGCTGCCTTTGAAGGATTGCTGAAGCCGCCTGTGGGGAGACGTCGGATGCCGGGAATGCCGTGTCGTCGGCATACGTAGCGGCCAGCAATTTGCCTTCCTCAATCATCGTCATGTCGGCTGTATTGAGCGTGTAAAGAACGAATCCCAGTACGCTTCCCTGTGGTACTCCGGCTCTAACTTCTTTTATTTGGGATTTTTCTTCCCCACATCTGACAAAGAAGTTCCTGCGCTCAAGGTAAAACTTGATAAAGGTGTAGTACGGAGCTGGTAGGGTTGTCTTAAGCTTGTGAAGCAGGCCAACATGCCACACCCTGCCGAAGGCTTGCTTTACGTCCAGAAAGACACCCGAACAAAACTTCTTCTCCTAAAATGTCTCCAGTATCGTCTCAACTAGCCTATAACATTGTTCAGGCGTGCCATGGCATTCTCTGAAGCCAAACTGGTGATCGGGGATCGAACAGGCCTCTTCCAGTATTGGCCGGACTCTTCGCAGGAGTAGTCTCTCTAGTACCGCTAATAGCCATTTGGCAGGACACATCCAGGAAGTTGAGAGTTTCCTCTGTCTCGAGTTGGGAGCATCTGTCAAATGGTGAGAATCGGCGAAGGCTCTAGCTCTTTCTGCATCCGAGCGACACCATAGACCGGCGGAGTCCTTCGCAGGATCCTTCCTCTTTATAGGTCTTTTAATGCCTTTGGTTAGATGCCACAGGTTGGATGGAGGTCGCCTGGTTCGACTTCTTCGAGGAACTGCTCCATGGACTACTTGCGGAGACTGAACACTATTTCCTTGACGTTCTTGGCGGCTCTATTATAGGCAGTTTTGTCCCTTAGGTTGCAAGAATTGTGCCAGACTCGGCGAAGGCGCCGTTTCACAACAACCAGAGCAGCAACTTCCGGCGACCAAAGGTGAATATCCTTGCAAGGGGTGCGGTTGCAGGATCTGCGGGGAGGAGTGGCAAACGAAGCAGCGTTGTGAATTTGGATGTTCAGATACTCCACCATATTGTCTACATCATCTCCAGTGATAAGCTCAGCAACTGGATCCAGATTCCTCTCTAGCCAGGACGGATAGTGGTCACCATTAGTGTTGCGCCTGAACAATCTTCCCCTCTTCAACCAACAGTTGAACGGCACAATGATCGGAACACAGCTCAAGAATATTACTAGTTAGAATTTTATGTCGCTGTATTCCCTTGGTGATGGCTATGTCCATCACGTCTGGGATCTTATTGACATCTGTGGGCTAGTAAGTGGGCTCTCCAGAGGAATGGCAGTTCAGTCTGCAGTTAATTATACACTTATATAGCGCGCAGTCTTTGGGGTTGTTGACACGGGAACCCCACCAGGAATGATTGGTGTTGAAGTAGCATCCAACAATGAACCTGGGACTAAGGTTGTCCGATAGTTGCTGGAAAAGGCTATGAACGACTGTATGGCGACGTGGACAGCAGACAGCCGCAACTGTGATATCTTCTCTCATCGACTCTCACATTGGCACACTGCACCCTGAGTTTCTGATACCAAAAGTATGTCAACATGGTTGGTTTTGAGAAAATGCTCAACCTCAGGCCTGCTCCTGCAGAGGCCATTCGCGTTCCATAACACGATATGGAGACTTATTTGCATAGCTTCGCCATTAGTGACGTGAACAATTGCGTCATGGCTGCAAATTGGTCGAACATTTTTTCCATCATGGCTTCCAGTCGGTCTATTCTTTTTTTTTTCTTTTTTTTTTCTTTTTCGTGTCATCCTTGCGCAGGGGCCATGCTAATCATATAATTAAATTAACTTAGTTGACTCAAGGCATCGTTGTTGGCTGCTGCAGGGCTTGATGCCCTGGATATTCAGTATGACCTCCTCGTACTGTGCTGTACAGTGACGACGCAGCTACACAGCCTTTTTAAAAAATATACCTCCTTGTTATTGCTCGCCGGTTCCAGATTTACGAAAAATATGGACATCGGCTTTTTGTTGATTCGATTGATGGCGTTTTTGATTTCGCGGCCCCGTACAGCATGACCATGCGTCGCCAAAGCATCCTTGATGTCTTCCAAATCGGTAGAGTGATGAGTATATGTTGTGAGTATAAGTTACTGGTGGTCCAATGCGTGATTGGCGTTTTTAATAACGTCTTTCTCCATGCTTCTTGGAACTGCTAACAAATCTTGTCCTTTAACTTGTTTCTAGATTTTATTTTTCACCTTATAACCTGCATACTGCTTATGTTTTAATATTTCTGCAACTGTTGCTAAGAGTTCATCTTTCTGTTGTGCTCTCAGTATTTGTGCATGCACCTCCAATGTTACAATCATTTATTTATTTATTTAAAAATTTGCAACTACATATATAAAACAGTCGGCTAATAAGTACAATATAAAAATGTAATTAAATTAACTTAAAGCTAGAAGAAGGAAGTTGCGGACACTCAGACCCGTTGGAGGAATTTTTGTTTGGCACGCCATGTTGACCGACTGTACCCCTACTCACAGCCTGGGAGGTGGTCCAAGCGGGCGCAATTACAAAAATAAAAAAAAAAATGAAATTGCTAAATAAAATTTACAAATTTATTGAATAGTGATAGGTTAAAATTAATTGATCTCCCAATCCTCTTGTCACGCCGTTCTATGCTGTCAGTTGCTTTTCTTCATAAAATTCTTATTGGGGAGAATGATTCTCCCTGATTACTTCAATCCATAGTACTAAATGTCCCCTTTTTGTACGACAAATTACGCGCTCAATAATTCACTTCTAGCTCCTTGTTCTAGCTACAATAAGTTTTCGCCTTATTTTTCTTATAACTCTTCCTTACACTATGTAACGACATACATTTGCAAATTTAGATTTAGAAAATTTAGACGACACCATGTATGTGATGTGTTTAAGTCAGCCTGCAATAAACTGTGCTGCAAAACATCAGAAAATGACAAGCATAATTTAACACTATCTGCATACATTAAAGTATCGGCATGATTAATAGACAAAGGAAGATCATTAATAAAAAGGATGAACAATATTGGACCTATGTGACTCCCTTGGGGAACACCAGAAGAAACAAAAATAGTTTTAGACAAAAAATGGTTAAATATAAACTTTATGTGTTCTATCGGATAAGTATGACTCAATCCAAGTAACGAGAGACGGAGAAAACCCTATTGCTTTTAATTTGAATAAAAGGTGCTTATGACACACACTATCAAAATCTTTAATGAAGTCTGTATAAATGACATCAGTTTGGCAACCCGACTCAAAACCATTATTTACAAAAGTGGAAAATTCTAAGAGATTAGTTGTAATAGATTTTCCTTTAACAAAACCATGTTGTGAAGAACTGACAAGAGACTTTAATGACTGTTGCAATTGGTCACAAATGATTTTTTCAAAGAACTATGGAATATCACTCAGCTTAGCAATAGCTCTATAATTCGATACGTCAAACTTGCTACCCTTTTTATGTAAACGGATAATAAAAGATTCTTTTCAAAGAGATGGAAATTTACATGGCTTTGTGGATAGGTTGAAAAGAATCGATAAAGGAAAACAAATGGAGCTAGAACAATGTTTTAGTATGCAACTGGGCATATTATCAGGGCCAGGTAGGAAAGAGAATTTAATTGATAAAAGACATGTTAATATATTTTGTATGGATATAGCGGGAGAAGATATATAGTCATACGATGTGATGCTATAATTATATGAGAAACTAGGATTAAAAGAGCTACAAGAGTACGTACTTTGGAAAAAGTCGGCAAACAAATCTGATATAGGCGAATCAGAAGATGCAACTGCACCATTAAGAAATAATTGCGAAGGATACGCTGAAGTACTACGTTTCGTATTAACGAAATTGAAAAACGATTTTGGATTGCGACGCATGTTTCGTTTAACTTTTATTAAATAATTAGCATAACACCTTTTATTTAATGCATTAAAATTATAACGTGCGACACAATATTTGCTAAAATCAGTATTAGAGTCACTACGTTTGTATTATTTAAATAAACGCGATTTATTAGTTTTTAATCGGTAAAGGCTACGTGAAAACCAAGGCTGTATTTTTTTTAGAGACTTTGAGAGTAGTGAATGGAATTTAGATGCCGAAATAACTGAGAATGGTGGAATAAAAAATATTCGTTGCCAATTCAATATCTGAGCAGCGCTCGAGAGCAGACCAATCAGTATTGAAAAGTGATTTAATTTAACATAGTCAGTTTTTCTAAAACATCGGACACGTCGAAGAGATTTATTTATGTCATATGAACGACAAATACAGAGAAAACGACAAATACAGAGAGATGCAAAGAGACTTCCAAAGTTGGATGGTGATTATCTTCATTCATTGTAATAGGTGGAATCCTATTAATAAATTCATCAAAACCAGTATAAAAAAAAACAAGATCAAGAAGTCTTCCAGAGCTGTTGCGAACATTAGCGCACTCTTGCATGGACAATTCAAAAAGAATTCTTTTTCATGTAAAAGAGTAGCGATGTATGAGATAGCAGCGGCAGGCTGACAGTATATCCTCATTTCCGAAGAAAAAGGAATGTATGAGCAAGTAATATATATGTTAAAACCACACATATAAATTCAATGTCCTGATATATACCAATTTCCTCAGACAACAGAGAAGATTTGACTGATATTAGAACACCACCACCAGAGCGATTTGCACGATCTTTTCTAAATGTAGCAAAATTATCATTGAATAACTCAGTATGAGTGGTTGAAGCCAAGTTTCACTAAAGACGATTATGTCAGCCGTAAAAGAAAAACTATTAAGATAAACATTACTAAGCTTAATTCTTAACCTTTTCACATTTTGATAATGAATTAGGAAAGAAGTATAACTTAGTTTTTTGTCACAGAAGTTGAGACAGAAGGCAATTCAACAGAATTCTGCACAAAAACACCATCAGGCCAAAAACTGGGAGATAGAATGGTGTCGGAAATGGTTATAGGAACAATTACCTTAGAAGAGAAGTTAAATTTAGAAACAGATATGTTATTGGAGCACTTAAGAGAAGAATTAATATATGATTTTATATTATCTTCAGTAGTATCAGAAGCAAGACGTGATAGAAATACAGATTTCCGCGGGGCACCACGTCAGGATATTCTCTTTTTTAGAAGATTGATTTTGTATAGAAGATGGGCCAGCAGAAACGGTAGTTATAGCTTCTACAACAGAATCAGTTGCCAGTTGAAGCACAACAGTGCAGTCTTCAACTACTACCAGTGGGTTGGAGTAAGCACTAGTTGAAGCTTCGGAGTTAAGATCGGGTGTTATTTTATTGGTGTCAATTTCCATTGGCACCAATGTCGACTTCACAGAAGGATCTAAAGACGGATCGGCAGAAACCGTAGAATCTTCTGATTTTTCATCAAACTGTGTTAAAAATACTGGGGCCACAATTGGAACATTTGGTGTTACAGGTTCATTCTGTGAAACACCTATGGGCGAAGGCTTTGACTTCGGAGAATTTAGGAGAAGCATTTAAACATTTATAATCGTTGAACGATTTTTCAAGTTGCTGAAACATGTCGTTCATGATTTTTAAACAGCGTTTAAATTCAGCAAAACCAGACCTAGTCTGGTTCATAAATTTTAATATCTCGATTTCTGTCGATCTACAATGGGAACAAGTCCAACGTAGACGTTTCCGTTCACTGAATGCGTCAAGAACTCAACCGTTAAAACCAGCACAAAGGTACACATTGACACATTATCGCATAACCAACAAGCAAGGTGTTGGTCAGTACAAGCCTTGTTTTTAAATTGGCAGCGAGGATCAGAACAAGCCATTGAAAATTTAGTTTAGAATTAATTATTGGTGCCAAAAAGTATGCTATATAAAAAATGAAACAAAAGTTAAAATGATATTATTACCACTATTACGCTCGCAGAACTCACTCAAAAAATTTAAAAGAACAATAACAAAACTACAAGTATGTTAGTATGTTTATCTGTTTGTCTGTTTAGCGAGAGAACGTAAAAAACAAACGGAGAAAGCGAAAAGAAAAAATAGACGCTTGCAGTAAATAATTAAAACAAAGAAAAACAATATTTGAACTTAAACAATGAATAATATCACAAAAGTACAACTTTAAACAGTATTATACGAAATGTTTTACAAAATTTAAATTCTTTTAAAACCTTAAATGAACTTTAAATAAGCGCACTCGTAAAAATAGACCGCACTGAGGGAGTGTTCAGTGAGAACTGACTTAAGGTGTCAACGTGTTTCATTCTGCTGCCTGCACGGTGCTCTACTATAAATGAAAAATCCTGTAGATACATCAACCATTGCACCACTTCTCTGGGAACATCTTTCTTTGTTGTTGTCATCTTGAAATCTGCGCAGTCGGCTACTAAAATAAAATACCCATTAGATAATGTCGCAACTTTTTTGTAGCTAGGTACGCTGCTTTTACTTCTAAAAAGTAACTGTGCAATTTTTCTTCTTGAGGCGTCGTTTTCTTGCTCCAGTAAAAAAAAGGGGTGCCACTTGTAATAGTGTTGCTCCAAATCCGTACTTAGATGCATCCACATGTAGCTGTGTCTTTATGTTCTGGTTAAAAATTTTTAAAACTGGTTCGTTTACAAGTGCCAACTTTAATTTTTCGACTGATTGTTTTTGTTTTCCTTAAATTTTAAATTCAGCATCCTTTTTGAGCTGTTGATGGTCTAACGAGTATAGCGTAATCCTGAATAAACTTTCTGAAGTATCCCGTCAATCCAATGTAAGCCTGTACTCCTCTTAAATTTTTCGGCATTGGAAAATGGTTAACTGCTTTTATTTTCTCTTGCCCTAGCCAGACATGTCCATCTTCAACATCGTGTCCCAGAAAGGTAATTTTATACCTGTAAACCAAACTGCTGCGCCTGCTTCAACACTGTTTTCATGATTTCTAGACACTGTTCAGCTGAGTGTCCGAATATTACGATGTCATCTACATAAATCTCCATTATACCATCATTTATCAGCTGTTGGAAGATGTAATTTATGAAGCGTATAAACATCGCTTGCTCCTCGATGTCAACGTGAAAAAATCCATTTTTAAGATCCATGACCGTAAAATATTTTGCGCTCTGCATTTTCTCAAGGACTTCATCGACAATTGGTACTGGAAATCTGTCTTTTAAAACATTGAATTCAACTTGCGAAAGTCTACACATAATCTATAACCACCATACATATACATCAGAACATGACTCTCGTATTATGCCTAGCTGAAGCCATTACTGTACTTGATTTTGTACAACTTTCCGTTCTGGAGCTGATAACCTGTATAGACTTTTACGGAATATAGGTCATCATAGACCTGATCTTGCCATCTTAAGCTCGGACGTCCTCTCTGACGCCGCCCACCAAACAAGTGCAGGTTTCCGTCGTAAACCTTTAGTGCTGGAGCTTCGGGGTTCATCCGGATGAGGTGACCAGCCCAGTACAGCCGCTGGACTATGTCAACCTCATCATACAGCTCATACAGCTCGTGGTTCATACGTGGTTCAACTCGACGCCAACTCTAAGGGGTCCAAAAATCCTACGAAGAATCTTTCTCTCGAACACTCCTAAAGACGCTGTATACGTTGATGTCAGTGTCCATGCTTCTGCGCCATATCTTCGTACTTCGAGAGAGGGCTCTAATTCTAATTTGCTTGCTGAGCCCAAAGTAGCAGCGATTAGCAAGCGTGATTCTTCGTCTGATCTCTCGGCTAACGTTGTTGTCGCTGGTAATTTCTGTTCCCAGATAGACGAAGTTTTCTAAAACATTGAAGTTGAAATTCTCCATACTCACAGACCGTCCAAGACGCGCTGATGGTCTGCGAGTGGACACCAAGTACTTCATCTTGTCCTCGTTCACCGCTAGGTCCATGAGACGTGACTGTATCTCTATCTCAGAGAACGCCCTGCTTACTCGCCGTTCGTTGGTCCCTATGATGTCTATATCATCAGCATATTCGGGTAGCATCACTTCCTTATGGAAGATCGTGCCCGATCGTTCTACGTATGGGCATTGACGTAAGATGTACTCCATCAGGAGATTAAAAAAGTCGCACGAAAAAGCATCATCCTGCCTGAAACCTCTCTTAGTATCAAAGGCTTCAGAGAGGGTCTTCATCATGCAGAGCCGGACGATCTTTGCTGGGATACCAAGTTCAGATAGGCGTTGAAGAACTTCGTTCTTATCGTCGTGTCGAAAGCGTCCTTATAATCTACAAATAGGTGGTGTGTGTCTTTATTGTACTCATGGGTCTTCTCCAGGATTTGGCGTCAAGTGAAAATTTGGTCACTAGTCGACCTCTTTGGTCTGAAGCCATACTGATACTGGCCTATCAGTGCATTCGTATATGGCTCAACCCGTTTACACAGTACGTGGGACAGAATTTTTGATCTTATTGAAAGGAGACTTATTCCCCGGTAGTTCGCGCAGACAGCGGAGACTCCTTGTTTGAAGATTGGACAAAGAACAAAGAACACTGAAATTCCAATCGTTGGGCATGCATTCATCGGACCACATTTTGCATAAGAGTTGGTGCATACGCCTTACCAACTCTTCGCCAACGGTCTTGAATAACTCAGCTGGCAACTCATCGGAGCCTGCCGCATTGCTATTCTTCATCTTTTTAATTACTGAGTCGACCTCGTTATAATCCGGTGGCTCTACAAGAGAGCCATCATCAATTGGTGGTTCTAGGTATGCTTTTCTATCGGCGGTATTATTCTCTTCATCGCCCCCAAGTAGATTAGAGAAGTGATTTCTCCATAGTCTTAGTGATTCCTGTGCATCTGTAACCAGACTTCCATTATTGTCCTTGCAGAGAGAAACTCCGGGCTTGAAACCTTCGGTTAGATGCTTGACCTTTTGATAAAACGTTCGAGATTCATTTCTTTGGCAAAACACCTCAACATCCTCAAGTCCCGCCTTTCTTCCTTTTTTTGCGTCTGAAAATGGGTTTCTCCTCTCTCCGTTTCTCACGATACCGCTCTCTAACAGCTCGCGTTGCTCCCGACTGCAAGGTTCGTTTGTAAGCAGCGTCTTTCTCTGCAGTAGCTTGGCGACACTCTACGTCATACCAAGGGTTCGTCACAGGTCTGGTGTACCCAATGACCTCCTTGGCAGCCGTATTCATGGAGTGGGAGATATGGCTCCACTGCTCACCTATATCTTCAGAAGCCGGCGAGGACTCCCGGAACAGTTCGGATAGTCTGTCTGAAAAGGCTTCGGCGGTCTTTTGTGATCGCAGCTTACCGACGTCTAGCTTTCATTGAGTGTTGGGACGTGCGGAATGCACCATGCTGAGCCTGGTGCTTACCTTTGCTGCCACAATGTCCGAGTTGATGTTGGGACTTCTGTCTTTTGATCGGGACTGCGCCAAGTAGCCTTGTGTATGTGTCGGTGTGTAACTCTGGTGCTACTGATTACCATGTTCCGACCTGCGGCGAAATCGTTTAGCAAATCTCCATTGCTGGAGGTAGCGTCGTGAAGGCTAAATTTTCGGACTGTTGGGCCAAAGATTCCTTCCTTCCCAATTTTGGTGTAGAAATCGCCAAGCACGATTTTGACATCGTGATTGGGGCAGCGCTCATAGAGACTTTCGAGAAGCTCGTAAAATTCATCTTTGGCCGCGTCTTCTGTCGGGGCGTGATCACAAATCAGGCTAATGTTGAAGTACTTAACCTTTATACGTATCGCAGCCAGGCGCTCGTCCACATGTATGAAACTGGTGACAAGACCTCGTAGTTTCCTACTAACCACGAAACCTCATTCAATTTCATGCTTCTTCGCATGGCAACTATAATAGATGTCACAAGATGCATTTCTTTTTCCATCGCATTTCCTGTATTGCGGTAATGTCAGCCTTAAATTTGTCGAGGACATCAGCCAGTTGGATATCTGCACCAGCCCTGTGGAGGGACAGGACATTCCAGGTGAATATTCGTAAATCATGGTACTTAAATCGTTTGCGGGGGTCGCCATCATTGGGGGATTTTATCCGAGGCTTCATTTGTGCATTCACTGGTGCGTGTTTTTTTTTTGCGGTGGCGGGAGCCAAACCCAGCGCACAAACCCCTAATTAAGGGGAATATTTGCCTTCTCACAATTTGCTCACCACGCCGATTCCATGGCTTACCCAGGGAATACGTGTCCTAGCGCAGGTCTGTGAGCTGCTTGAGCCGTTTGCAAAATAATCGTAATTTGACCGCTCCCAAGAGAAACGGCCAAAAAACTTTCCACTTCTGCAAACCACCCCATCCCCCAATTGTTGTATCTGCGACAACTAAAAGTGTGTGCTGCGTGAACAATCCATCGACTTCAACTTCAGCGGTAAACTCGCCAAGAACAACCGTAGCAACATTTCCTAATCCCTACAGCTTTGCAAAACTTTTCCGCAATATGTGTCTTCCAAATATTTCTTCGTATTTTGTCTTTCGAATCAGCGATACATCTGATCCAGTGTCTGTCAAAAACAAAATGTTTTCTTTATTAATTTCCATCTGCTTACCTCGCTTTTCGTTAGTAATTATATTGACTCTCTGTTTTAAGGATCGAAAAGTTTGAGCAGAAGGACGCAAATAAATACAGTAATGTGTCTATTGAATGTTTTGCAAAAATAGTGCCTGATTTTGATGGTCTTTCAATTCCGATACAACAGTGGCCTAAACGCAGATGTCTATGAATTAAATAAAATGACAGGAACAGCAAAACTGTTCTTAGAGACAACTACTGTTGCTAACTACGAGGATTTATGTGAAGCGTTATTGGAGGAATTTGATACAAAAGTGAGCAGTGCAGAAGTGCATAAGCAGCTGGAAAATCGCAAACAGCACGAGTCTGAAAGTTTCCACGAATATGTATTACATATGCGAAAAATTGCAGCGCTTGGAAACATAGAAGATGAGTCGGTCATAAGGTATATAGCTGTTGGATTGGATTTGCGTGATGAACTAAAATACAATCTTATAAGCGCACCGTCGTTTAAGGAGCTGAGAAGGAGATACGAATTGATCGAGTCAATGATGAAAAGCAGTACATCGAATAAACGTAAACAAACAACATATACGCAGGTTAGAGTATACAATGAAGCAGATAAACGCGAAAAGTTATGAAGCAACAATATTGTTATAACTGCGGTTTCTCACAACATAAAAGAGCACAATGTAAAGAAGAAACTTAATGTTTCAAATGCAGCCTTGAGACAGAGCGTCAATATAATTACTAACGAAAAGCGAGGTAAGCAGATGGAAATTAATAAAGAAAACATTTTGTGTTTGACAGACACTGGATCAGATGTATCGCTGATTCGAAAGACAAAATACGAAGAAATATTTGGAAGACACATATTGCGGAAAAGTTTTGCAAAGCTGTAGGGATTAGGAAATGTTGCTACGGTTGTTCTTGGCGAGTTTACCGCTGAAGTTGAAGTCGATGGATTGTTCACGCAGCACACACTTTTAGTTGTCGCAGATACAACAATTGGGGGATGGGGTGGTTTGCAGAAGTGGAAAGTTTTTTGGCCGTTTCTCTTGGGAGCGGTCAAATTACGATTATTTTGCAAACGGCTCAAGCAGCTCACAGACCTGCGCTAGGACACGTATTCCCTGGGTAAGCCATGGAATCGGCGTGGTGAGCAAATTGTGAGAAGGCAAATATTCCCCTTAATTAGGGGTTTGTGCGCTGGGTTTGGCTCCCGCCACCGCAAAAAAAAAACACGCACCAGTGAATGCACAAATGAAGCCTCGGATAAAATCCCCCAATGATGGCGACCCCCGCAAACGATTTAAGTACCATGATTTACGAATATTCACCTGGAATGTCCTGTCCCTCCACAGGGCTGGTGCAGATATCCAACTGGCTGATGTCCTCGACAAATTTAAGGCTGACATTACCGCAATACAGGAAATGCGATGGAAAAAGAAATGCATCTTGTGACATCTATTATAGTTGCCATGCGAAGAAGCACGAAATTGAATGCGGTTTCGTGGTTAGTAGGAAACTACGAGGTCTTGTTACCAGTTTCATACATGTGGACGAGCGCCTGGCTGTGATACGTATAAAGGTTAAGTACTCCAACATTAGCCTGATTTGTGATCACGCCCCGACGGAAGTCGCGGCCAAAGATGAATTTTACGAGCTTCTCGAACGTCTCTATGAGCGCTGCCCCAATCACGATGTAAAAATCGTGCTTGGCGATTTCAACACCAAAATTGGGAAGGAAGGAATCTTTGGCCCAACAGTCCGAAAATTTAGCCTTCACGACGCTACCTCCAGCAATGGAGATTTGCTAATAGATTTCGCCGCAGGTAGGAACATGGTAATCAGTAGCACAAGATTTACACACCGACACATACACAAGGCTACTTGGCGCAGTCCCGATCAAAAGACACGCAACCAAATTGATCATGTTGTGATCGAAGGAAGGCACGCATCCAGCGTGTTGGACGTGTGGACGTTACACTTGTATCAGTGAACAGTGGCCTAACGTCCGAAAAGATAGTAATCCTTGACTGCCTAAAGTTTTTTTCTAATTATAATTCAAATTAAGCTATATGTTCTGTGTTATAATATAGTCGAGGACCCCAGCTATACATATTTTTTTTTTCACAACCTATCTTTATAATTAATTCAGTTGAAAAGTTACTTAACTTAACTTGCAGATATTTGTTGGTTTCTTGCCATCTTGGAGTTCATTTCAATTTGATAATTTTGTTTTCAAAGAAATTGATACACTGCCTTTCTTCTTCATTTTTACGGAAGAATGAAAATTAAAATAAAAAATAAAACAATGATTGCTTGTACAGAAGTTTTGGAATCAAAAAAGTTGCTAATGCAGATGTTGCTACTATAGAATGTTGCTTGTGTAAAGGTTGCTAATAAAGAAGGCTTACAGTACATATTTCATTTTAAAAAATATTCATTTTTTTTTTTTTACAGTTGCAGCTCCATTGATAAACGAGGAAAACTATGTTGCAGAGGGACTACTTCCGTCAAACACTAGTAATACGCAGAAAACGTTTTTATTACAGTAAAGATAATCACTATTTGTGCCATCACCTAGTTTAAGAAATGTTTAAATAAATAATGTAATATAAAACTTTACTTTTTTATTATTTTCTTTATTCCAACTTTCTCTCACTAATACGAAGTCTGCCTTTTTGTATGAGGCGCCAAAAAATGGGAAAACATTAATTTATCATTAAAAATAGCTTTATTCCTTTGAAAATATTCTCCATGAAGATCAATGCACTTTTGCATGCGTTTGAACTAATTTTCGTAGCACTCTTGTGTAGCATGTAACGTACATAGATGTTCGTTTAACCCTATTGAAATTCAGTGTCGGTTATATATCTTAGAATCCTATATTAACCAAGCAATGACATTGCAATCACAAATTGATGACCCGGAAAATGAAAATCATGCTGAGTTGGAAGAGGCAAGGCAAGAATTTTATGATCTCATTTGAGAATTTTGTGGGCAATGGTCTTTCATTATCTAATATTAAAAAGTTTTACCATTTATTATCATGCCTCTCTGATAAAGCTTTAGGGACGGTAAAAGCAATTCAAGTTACTGATAGCAACTTTCCAAAGGCATTGGAAAGTCTCAAGCGGGTATATGAGAACAAGTGCTTAATATTGTTTGATACGCTTGCTCAATTATTTGATTTACCTCCAATGACCAAGCCGTAAGCACCTGCTCTGAGATCGATTAAAGATACAATGTCAGCAGTTTTTGAACCTTTGTTGTCATTAGAGCATTAGAAAGATATTAATGCATTTAGTAATGTCAAAAGTCAATTATGGCACAAATATGAAGAACAACTCCAATATGATACTTTGCCAAAGTGGTCAGACTGCGTTGCAATGTTAAATAGACGATATCAGCATTTATCTTCGGAGGAAGTGTCCAAATTGAGGAGTAAGCAGAAACCAGATCCTGTTTATAAAAATGGCAATAAATCGTTTTCATCGTGTTCTAAAGCTGATGCACCAATTGATCCTAAATGTATTTTCTTCAATGCAAATCATAATACTGTAAATTGTCAGTCTTTTAATGCGTTGCCAGTATGTGAAAGGTTTGATTTTACAAAGAAAAAATGCAAATCTTCGAAATGCAGAGTGTGCTCACACTCTCATCACACCTTACTTCATATATATATATGGCATCAAATCATAGCCAAAGCTTGACTTCTCCACAAGATCGTCACGTTGATCACTCTTCTCTTGCCCGCGCGTCATCGCATCAGGCAAATGACAATTATGCTTCTAATACAGTGGGGCAAGTTATTTTAGCAATCGCTATTGTCAAAGTCAAAGTACAGATACATTTTTTGAGTTACTGTGTGTAGGCCAAATAAAAATTGCTGCTAATGTACCGTTGTTTCAAAAAACGCTACTGGGATGGATACTGTCTGGGCGATACAAAAATATTTCGGCCTCATAACACTGATGACTGCCCCATAGATTCACACGTAGAAAGATTTTGGGAGTTTGAACAGATACTAGTAAAACGAGATGCAGTCAGCTACACTGCAGAACAACTCGCATGTGAACAGGACTTTGCTAATAGCGCTTTAAGATTGGCATCGGGTCGTTTTGAAGTTATTCTCCCATTCAAAACTAGTCCACAAGTGGTATTTCATTTGAAGTCGCCAAATGTATATTTTTATGGCTAGACCAGAGAATGTCTAAGAACTCTCAACTCAATGAAATATATGCAAATTTTATGAAAGAATACATTGAGCTTGGTCATATTTCTGACATAGATAACAAAATTCCAACAGGACCGCATTATTTTGTACCTCATCAGTGCGTCCTAAAACCTGATAGCAGTTCCTCCTAACTCAGAGTTGTTTTCGATGGTTCATGCAAAACGTCATTCGCACTTTCGCTGAATGACACATTAATGGGCCAAACAGAGGGAATTGTTTTTAACATTAATACGATTTCGTGTAAACCAGTCACAGACATAAATGCAATCACAGTCGATATATGTAAGATGCAGATGTCAAGTGCTTGTCGCTAAAAAGGACCGTAATTTTCAGCTTATTGTTTGGCGAGAAAACCATCCGATGAACTCTAAATTTTTCTTCTAAATACTGTCACATATGACGCTTTCTTCTAAATACTGTCACATATGGGACAGCATCAGCTTCATATCTCGCCATTAGATGGCGATTGGGTCTGAAGTGATTTGTAATGACTTTTACGTTGATCATATGCTTACCGGCGCGGATGACCTCGAAACACTACGAATTATTTATGCTCAGGTATTCGAAATACTTTAATTAGGTGGTTTTCTGCTCGCAAAATGGTTTTCTAAGCATCCAAAATTATTTCAAGCGAGTAATACTGAGAAATGCTTACAATTCGATGATACCGATTCTTCCAAAACTCTTGGCATGCGCTGGATTCCAAAACAGACAACTTTCGATGTCATTTAGGTAATAGCTTTACCACGCTACTTCCTACAAAGCGAAATATCTTTCTCTTACTGCACGCCTGCTTGGGTCCTATTGGAATCAAGGCTTAAGTTTTATTGCAAGAGTTGTGGCGGAAGCAGCTTGACTGGGATGAGACAATCCCAATGAATTTGCATACCAGCTGGAACAAATTCAAACAAAATCTGATAGAACTTAGTACTATTTCTATCCCTCGATATACAAACGCTAGTACTTGGCCAAGTGTACATGGCCTTACTGACGCTTCTTAAGTTAAGCATATGGCTGCTGTTTGTATATTCGCGCTAGTAAAAAGAATCAATCTGCCGATTGCTTACAGCAAAGGCAAAAGTTGCCCCGCTCATGACAAAGTCAATTCCACGGATTGACTTGTACACAGCGTATCTTTTGACCCAATTGTGGGCATGTGTGAAAGGCTGCTTAACAAATGTAGAATAGAGAGCGTTTATTTCTGGGCGGACTCTGAAATAACGGTACAGTCGATCAAGACGCAGCCCTCAACTGTTACCACATTTCTGGCAAACAGAGTGGCAACGATTCAAGAAAATTCGCATGATATATTATGGAGACATGTTCCTTCAGATTGCAATACTGCCGATGTGGATGTAACGTAGCATAACTAAATCAATCAATGTGGTTTACTGGCGCAGAATTTTTGGTTCCAACACAATCAAAATGGCATCAAAATTCTAAAGAGTCTGAAAGAAAAATATGTGCAAAAATATTTTTTGTTGCAGATCCTGATTATTTAATTGAAATTATTTCTCGTTTTTCGTCATATAAAAAACTAATTCACATCTTCGCATATATTTACCGATTTTTAAATTTTGGAAAAAAGCGAGGGCAGACACTAAAGCTCAGTTTGCATTTTTAAAAATCATTGAAATTATCCAAGGAGCCGAATTTAATGAAGAGTTCGCTAAACTTTCTAGTGGCCAATTTCTTCAACCGAAACTTCTCTGATGAAGGTCGCAATATTTGCTTATTTCGTGTGGGTGACAGGCTGCTCTGCTGAATGCGTCTTCTCTACCCTACGATGCGAAATTCGAACTTCTGATGCCTAAACAATCCCATTTTGTTACATTTTATTTGCGGAATTTACACATCACAATTTGTCACGTAAAAACTTTGTTTGGTGTAAAAACTATGATTGGACTCATAAGGCATGCTCGACAAGCATGTATACAAATTGTTCGCAAATGGCTTCATTGTTATCGATATAAGCCAAAGTTGTTAGAGCAAATAATAATAATATAAAATTATTCTTTGTGTACATATTTTCATACTTTTTGAACCGCACACACACTAGCACTTTATATATATAAAGAAAAAATTAAAGAAAATTGAATATAAAAAAAAAGAAAAAAAACTAAATTTGACATTGACTTTTGTGGCAATGACAACAGATGTTTCATGACCTTTTCTCTGCTTAACACTCTAATTAAATTGCTCTACCGTCACTACTAGATGGCGTATGGATTCGACATAGTGATTGTCAAACTGTTCATATAAAAAATATGCTGTGAGCTACAAGCGCCACTACACTTGCCACTCAGAAGTGAGTACCCAAAAACGAGCTGTTTAAAGACTTCATCAGCTTCTTCAGCGAAGAACGTTGGCATCGTAATTGATATTTGATGTGGGGGAGCATACAGAAGTCATTGGGTTATAATTCAGGGCTTTATGTAGTGACGTAGCAAGGGTGGCCGGTGTATATAAGTCTTGAATGCCCTAAAAGCTCTTTCTACGCCACCACGGATGCTCAAAAACTCTTGTGTGAACCGATGCGTGAGAGCTTCCATTATCATGCTGGAGGATGATCCATCTTCGGCATTTGGTTTTCCTAAATTTTCCGAAAACTTCTGGCAAAGAATTGAACATCCAATATTGCTCCAATGAAAATTTGCGACATGACCAGTTTTGACCAAAAAACAGGCGACCATTTGCTTCGAAGTGCTTCGTCCGCAAACAACATTTGTTGAGTTTGGTTTGTCTTGGAAATCGCATACAGTGGATTTTGCTAATTTGTTTCGGGCTCATATACATAGATCCATGATTCGTCATAATTTACGATGTCGTACACGTGGTTTGAAGCACGCGGGAGTATTTTTTTAAATATTTCTTTGTACCAATCGATACGACCTTTTATTTTTGCCGAATGTCAAATATTACTTGCTTGCTAATGGACACCAAAAACATTGCTTTGTCCTCGTTCGCCACTAACCCCTTGAGACGTAACCCGAATGGGCATTGGAACAGGATGTACTCTTAAAAAAAGTCGCACGATAAAGCATCACCCTTCCCAAATCTCTCTTGGTATCAAAGGGCTCGGTTGTTGAGATTCCAACGGCCTGACTATTTTCGGAATTTACATTCTTTCTTTCTTTTTAATTACTGAGTCGACCTCGTTATAATCCGGCCGCTTTACGAGAAAGTCATAATCAAATAATGGTTCTGGAAATACTCTAATATCGGAGGTAGTGTTCGTTTCGTAGTCTAATGATAGGTACCAGTTATCAAAATCGAACTTGTTTAAAAACAAGTGCCATCCGACTTATTCTATTCCTAGAAATTGCAAGCTTAGTCATATTACAGTTTAAGATCTTAAATCCACAGTCTCCCTGCATCTGATCTAAAGTTCGCTGCGTTGGGGTTGCAATATGTGGATCTATGCGAGAACCTCTAGGTGTAGTGTGTCTTGCCGAGCTATATTTTGTTCATTTATATTTTGTCGCCCACATTTGAATTTACTTTCGCAAAGCACTACGGCTTAACCTCCTAATAGAGGATATTAAAATAAAGGCTTTTACGCAATTTTCTATTAGCATACATGTCACTACTTCTGAACCTCATCAAGCGGAGATTACATGATAGATTTTATATTGTAGTGTTTACATTATGATTGACTTTTCATTTTTCATATTTCACTTTTGTGCTCAGCATGACAATTTTAGTCCGTAGGCTAATAATAATACTTAGATTTATACCATATTCAGAGTTTAGTAGTAAGTTCCAAAGGATAGATATTTTGTTGTCTCTTTGTTACCCAAAATATAAAGCATATACATTAACGCACCATAAAATCCATGGTAAGTCCGATCGAAACGTGTTACATATCATTAAAAAGGTCTTGAAACATACTTTCAGAAAATGTTAAAACATATAATATCGGATCATCCCAGTCCGAAATATAGGGGGTTGAAAAGCACCCTCCCTTAGCGGTATTGGGGCTCGTGGGGGACTATAACCTAAACTTATTTTTTATTCTTGACGCCGAGACGAGTCCAACGAGCCCAAGACCAAAAATCGGTCCACCCGGTCAATTCGGTTCCAACAAGTAGTTTTGTGTGTGCCAAGTACGCTTTCGTCACTTGATTTTTACCTCCTCAAGAGGTTTTTTTATTTGATTTAACTTACAACGAATATAGAAATTAGGAAATTTTGTTTTAAGGAAACGTAAAAAATAAATAAAGGTGATTAAACCGGGATGGTTTTTATATTGAAGTGAGTAGGAAAATTGGAAAATTTCCTTAGAACACTTGCGCTAAAAAACTTGAGTTTTAAATTGAAGCTCGAGATGTATGTGCAAATAGATAAAGCAAAAGACGTTTTTCGTTTTCGTTTTATAAGTTTTACCAATTTGGAGTTTTATTTTCCGGAGTCGCACGTTGGCGATGAAAATTGAAAAAAAAAAATTAGCGAATATGGCGGTTGCTTTAATTACCCCATGAACGCTTTACAAAAAATAGTGAGTGGATTTTAAGAGTGGATCATAGGTTATGATACTCGCAGGTATCGATTGTTAATTTACTGTCAGCTGACTTATGAGTTTTAATGAACGATAATTCAAATTGAAGTTATATATTATATTTGAAAGCAACAGAAAATGTTCTATATTAGTTTATAGTGCGACGTGTGTTTCAGATGCATACTACGGCGCGTTTTAGGGTCCAGGCTCGAACTGTCGCGCGATCGGCGCTGTTGCCTGCTCCTAGGTCTAGACGCTGAGTGCCTGGTCCCTTGCAGCTCGCTGGTTATGAGACGCTCGTTTAGTTTCCAGCCTCGTCTGCACGGGTCGCTTTTGGCGAAGCTCGCTTGCGTGCAGCAGACTGTGATGCATGTCACCGCATTGCCTACATACTGCCTTGGACTTACACTGTCCAAATGAGTGGGATGTCGCCAGCCAATTTTGGCAGTAGCCTAGTCGACGCACCGTCTGACGTCGATGAAGGGTGTCCATCTCCAGGAATTGTTTGCAAAGACGTAGCGCGTGCCGGTGTTGGCAAAGTCGGCACTGGTTCCAAGAACTGTGGGGGATAAAGAGATGAGAAACGCCAGTGATGAAATTAGTGTGTGTTGACATATTAGAGATAATATGAGGGATTGAGTTCATATATGAGTGAGTGGTAATGCAAACAATGTGATATGAGTTTGATGCAGTGAGTATTTTTATTTGTTCATTGTGTAGAAATCACACAAAGGCTTACAATGGGTCGAGTGATGACACCGTTTTGCGTTTTAAGTTCGGCAACACGAATTCGTCCATCAGGTCAGGGATTGTTCGGAGGACTCGACCGAACGCCAGTCGGTTGGGGGTAACAATTCATCCTTCACAACAACTAGATCGTCCTACTGAATATTGTGTTGCGGATGTTTTCACTTATACCGTTTGTGTAGCTCGTGGAGATATTCGTCCTTCCATCGTCGAGAGAATTGATGGTGTAGCGCTTTGAGTCTTTCCTATCGATTGACAAGTAAGATGTCTTGCTGATCTGATTCTGGGATCATGACCATGGGTAAGCCTCGTAGAAAATGACTTGGGGTCAGAGGCAACAAATCGGCGGGGTTTGCACTCATAGGCGAAAGCGGTCGAGAGTTGAGCACTGCTTCGATGCGCACTAAGAGTGTGGAAAATTTTTCGAATGAGAATTTATGGCAGCCCGCTTCTTTCTTCAAATGGATGAAGGATGAAGGAGGAACAAAGCATCATTCGAGACCATGAACGCTATACTTTTGACACTTCGCTAGCGGTGGTTCGAATGAATTTGTAATAATCTGCCAGTAATGTTTTGCTGGTGCCCACGAAATTGCGTCCGTTGTCGCAAATGATCTTTCGGGGAAGACCACGGCGGCCAGCGAAACGGGCTAAGGCAGCTGAGAATGCATCGGATGAGAGACTTGTGACCAATTCAAGGTGAATGGCTTTTGTTGCGAAGCATACAAACACGCCAACATACCCTTTACTAGTCGGACTTCGCTTAAGGAGTGAAGACTTAATGTCGAAGGGTCCAGCGAAGTCCACACCCTTGATTGTAAAGGGTGGGCAAAAAGTGACTCGCTCAGGAGGCAGATAAGCCATAATTTCTGAGCGTATACGATGTTTGTAAATAGCGTACTTTTTGCACTGAGAGATGCAGTGCTTAATTTTGTTTTTGAGTTTCGGGATATAAAACTCTTGTCGCACTATTCGCAGCATAAGTTGGTGTTCTGCGTGTAGTAGTACTTGGTGCATAAACTCAAGTAGGAGAAAACAAATGCGACTATTTGGGTGGATTATAATGGGGTATCGGGAGCTGTATTCCAGATTAGAATTAGCTAAACGCCCATTAGCTCTTAACACTCCTTCACTGTAGAGAAAGGGATTGAGCGACAATATTGTTCTTTTGCTCGAGGTTATCTGTGAATCTTTAAGAGCTTGCACTTCAAGTGCGTAATGCATTTCCTGAAACATGAGTATTAACTTCTTCTTTGCGTTTATCACTTCTCCGCGTGATAGCTCTCCCGGGTATGAAATGGGAGACCCACGGAACGGCAAAGAGTTTGTCACAAATCGGCAGACATATGCCAGGGAGGAAGGGCTTTGGAATATGACGAGAAACGGTTAAGAAGGTCGTCGTCAGGAGAGATGGATATCAGAGCTTCTATTTTGCGCGCTTCTGGAACTATAACCGGTGAATGCTGGTGCAAGGACCATTCTGCCATTGGCAGATATATCCAGCTGGATCCATTCCACCAAAGAGAACTTTGATTGTGGTCTTTTGGAGTACAACTGCGAGTTCCGAGGTCGGCGGGATTTTCCTCCGTGCGTACATGCCTCCAAACTGTGTTGCTTACATTATTGGTGATTTGTGTTATACGGTTCGCCACAAATGTCTTCCACCCATAGGGGGGCTTTTCTAACCAAGCGAGCACGATTGAAGAGTCTGACCATAAATGAGTTGAGTGATTAAATGGTCTCACATGGGCTACAACATGGGCAATGAGTTTTGAAAGTAAAACTGCAGCACAGAATTGGAGTCTGGGTACACTAAGAGTCTGAAGCGGAGTGACTTTAGTCTTTGCAACCAGTAGCGTCGTAGAGGTTTCGTCCTTGTCGTTTGTGCATCGCAAGTACACCACAGCGCAGTATGGTTTTTTAGATGCATCGCAGAATCCGTGCAGCTGTGTGTCGCTTTTGGGGGAGAAATGTAACCATCGGGGGATGCATATGTGTTCAATTGACTTTATGCTTTTTAGGAATGCGTTCCATTTTACGAGTGATAATGGTTTTACGCATTCATCCCATGCTGTGCCTTTCAACCATAACTGCTGTATCAGAGTCTTTGCAATTTTTATGATTGGATCGAGCCATCCAGCAGGATCATAAAGGTATGCTACTGTCGATAAAATCTGTCGTTTGGTGGCTGTGGAGTTTATTGTCAGAGCTTTGACAATATATGAGAAAGAGTCTGACATAGCATTCCATTGAATGCCTAACGTCTTCATATTGCTCTTGTCTTCAATTTTGCGATAATCTCCGTTGAGAAGAACATCATCCGGAAGATGATGTCGCAGATCGGAGTGATTTGCTGAAATCTTTTTGAATGGAAGTCCTGCAGTTTTGAGTGCTGAGATAAGCTGTGATTGAGCATTCTGAGCATCATCGAGCTCATGTCCTCCAGAGAGAATGTCATCCACATAGCATTCGTGTTTTAAGATCTGAGACGCTGTTGGGAATTGTACGACACAGTCTTGATTGAGCTGGTGGAGTGTTCGAATTGCGAGATAGGGAGCGAAATTCACACCAAATATCACCGTTTTGCGTGCAAAATCTTCAACGTCGCTATTAGGTAGTTGGCGAAAGAGAAGTCGTTAAAAATTACGGTGTTCTTTGTGAACGAGAATTTGGCGATACATCTTTTCGATATCGCCAGTGAATGCGAATCGATAGAAGCGCCAATTGAGGATTATGCTCATGAGATCGGACTGGAGGGTGGGCCCCGTGTGTAAAACATCGTTGAGAGATGTTCCCTGACTCGGACTTTTGTAGTCAGACTGACCGGTTTAACGATTGCATGATGGGGGAGATAGAAGGACGTATATTTTCCCTCATTGCAAAGTTCGTTTGCTTCAACCTTGTGCATATGGCCGAGAGATACATATTCGGAGAGCACCTTATTATATTGTTCCTGAAGTTCGGGATTTTTCATCAGGGATGCTTCAACTCGAACTTATCGTCGATATGCAACATTTCGAGATGGGCCGAGTGTGATTTGGGAATCAAATTCATTTTTAAATGGAAGTTTGACCACATATCGACCATCAGAAGTGCGAAAAGTCGATTGAGAATACAGACTTTCACAGAATGTGTCTTCTTCTGACTCGGGGAGGAGTGGGGCAACCTCTTCTGTTTCCCAGAGGTGTTTCGAGTTCAGTTGTGCTAAAGGATGCACATTGAGAGTCAATTGGGCCACTCAAAATCCATCCAAATACGTTGTCCGTGTAGGATAATATGTGGGAGAATATCACTTCCCAGGACCATGTCAATTTGAACAGAAATATGAAAATTGGGATATGCGAGAAAGGTATCCTCAATTTCGGTGGGATTGGGTATAGAGATTGAGAAAGTCGGCAACCAATTGGTTAGTTTTGGGAGCACAATTACTGCGACATTGAGTTTAAATCGACGGTTTCTCGAAGAGAGTTTCAAGTGGCCTGTTTTTGTCGAGGTTTGAACTACATTGCCACCCATGCCCGAGATATTTGTTAAGCTCTTTTCGTAAGTGAGTAACCTTTTCTGAGATAAAAGTTCTCTGTGAACCTTGGTCGATTACGGCTCTAAGTGTGAAATTATCACCAGCATGCTCTATACAAACTAAAGCAATGGGAAGTATTACTTTTTTGTTGTTTTATGAGAAGTAAGCTTGGCTGGTGTCAATCCTCGAAGAAGAAGGAGTTCCTTTGGAGGGATAAATCTATCGGGTTGTATGTGATTCGACCGTATGAGATTTGTTGTGGAAGTTATCTTTTCTTGTATTCAAGTCATTAATATGAAGCATTGTGTGATGGGATCTTTTGCAAACAGCACACGAGAATTTGCTGCTGCACGATTTGCGTTGGTGTGTTTACGCTAGGCAATTACTACACAATCTTTTTTTGAATGCAAAGTCATTTCTTGCTTTAGCCGTTTAGGCTGTGAACTTTGGGCAAAATCTGAGGACGGCAGAGTGAAGAAAGAGCTTCTGTGGTGAACGTGTGTATGCAGGGGTGAAAACGTAGGTTTTTGGCCTGGTGTCTGCGTTTGAAGTTTCACCTGTGGCTTCATATAATTAACTTTTTCCAGGACTTCGTATCTCAAGTTTTGCAGATGATACAATTCTGTTTTATGCCCAAAATGACATAAATGTAGCTTCCCAAAAACTTCAAAGTATACTAGACAACACCATAGCTGGGTTTAGTAAGTGGGCTATAAAAATTAACGAAAGCAAGACCACACAAGTTATATTTACAACTAGACGTGTTGTATTGCCGACCCCCATCAAAATAAACAATAAAGACTTACCCATAGAAAAATCAACAAAATACTTAGGAATAAATTTGGACAGTAAACTGAGCTGGAAATTACATATTGAGAAAAAGCGAAATCAGATTAAAGAGAAATATCGACAACTGTACTGGCTTATTAACAAAAAAAATCCAAATTGCCAATGAACAATAAATTATTACTATATAAAAGCATAATAAAATCAATTTGGACTTACGGACTTCAGATATGGGGCACATCAAAAATATCAAATATCTACATTATTCAACGGCAACAGTCAAAAATACTACGACAAATGACAGGAGCTGAATGGTATATCTCCAACATAGGTATACATCGAGATCTTAACATCCGCACTATCAAAGAGGAAATAGTATCAGTAAGCAGAAAGCATCACAACATCGAGATAACCAACATACCCCTCTTGGAACTGACAACTGGACGACGACTTAAAAGGATACGACCAGTAGACCTCCCAAATCATTTATAACTACTAGTTTAACAATAACCTTGTTAGTATTTTTAGTATTTTTTAATCATTACCATCAATTGTTGTGCCATGTAATTTATGCCACACTACTTGACAGTGAACGTTACGGTATCTCACGAGAGTGGGGCAGCCGTAAGTATTAGCAGTCCGTGGTGGTTGCATAGGTTGCTGCATAGCTTATTCGAACAAAAGTATTAATATAATTGCTAGAAATTTTTTCAATATTATTTACCCATAGACTATAGTACAAAATGTACAAAGTGCCATGTAGACAGACGTATAATTCAATTGGGAAATAAAAAAAAAGTGGTAGTGTCCCTACGTTTTCAGCTGCTGCATAATGGCACTGCACTTGTTCTTGAGAGTACGTTCTCTTGGTGATAATGATGTGTGAGAAAACAAAATTACCAAACGACAAGAGAATGAAAAAAAAAAAAATTGGGGAGATCTAATTGCAAAATCAAATTGCAAATTTGTCTTTGTGTGTTTAAATTTCCATGTACATGCAACTGTTCTACTGTATGTGTATTGCGTGAGTGTGTATTTTTCATATGTATTTTTTTTTTGAAATCGTTAGTTTTCATATGATTGCGAGTGTATGATGATTTTTCACCAGGATCGATATTAAAGTTTAAGAAACTAACCTTATGTACGTACCGTTCGTATTAAATATTTTTATTGCTGTTGTTTATGACCGTTTTTGCTAGTCGTTGTTGTTCCTGTTTTGACTGCAGCTGGAGCTGCTAGTGGTAGTTGTTGTTGTTGACTGCTTCTGGTGATGCTGTTGCACTTTAACACACTTTTTTTCCAACTAAAAGCGCCAAGTTTTTAATTTTTTTTTTTTTTTTTTTTTGTTTTAACGTCACCAAATTTTAGATTTTTGGTTTAAAAAAAAAAGAGAGTAATACAAAAGCTTTGCACTTTTCACTATAGCGTTTGCATACATATGTACATATATGTATGTATGTACATACCTCTGCCAAGTAACTTTTTGGTTAGACCGCGCGCGATTTTTTATTTATGCTTGCAATTTTTTTTTTTTTGCAAAAAAAATTTGAGAATAATTTTTGATTGGTTTTGGTAACAATTTGTCACTTATTTACTTGCACTTTGCACAGATTCTAAAGATAAAGCACTTGTTTTTTCCGATATTAATTTTGATTTTATTAAAAAGTTGTATTTAAAGTTGTCTGCTCACGCGCTGCAAGTTGTAATTACCTTTTTGTTACTTTTCTGCTCTTTTTGTTTACTCGCATTTCGCCAATAAGACCATTTGTGCAAATGCAATTAACAGAGAAATTTAATGTTTTGCTGCTTTGGCGACAATTTTAATATGGAGTAGAGCCTTTCTGCGATTTCCTTAGAATATTTGCGCTAAAAAACTAGAATTTTAAATTGAAGCTCGAGATGTATGTGCAACTAGATAAAGCAAAAGACGTTTTCGTTTTATACTTACCAATTTGGAGTTTTATTTTCCGGAGTCGCACATCCGTACGGTTGGCGATGAAAATTGAAATAGAAATTGGCGAACATGGCGGTTGCTTTAATTACCCCATTAACGCTTTACAAAAAATAGCGAGTGGATCTTAAGAGTGGATCATAGATTATGATACTTGCAGGTATCGATTGTTAATTTAATGTCAGCTGACTTATGATGTTCTTAAAATGTTCTATATTAGTTTATAGTGCGACGTGGGTTCTAGACGCATAAAACGGCGCGTTTCACGCGTCGACAAAAGGAAAATATAAAAGAAACAAAGAAAAACACTGAATACGAGAAACATTGTTATTTGCACGCACCTGTTTGAACCTAGCTTTACTTGTTCGTCATAATATGATTGATTTAGAAATATTTTTATACACTTCACACATACAAAAGCAGAACCCTATTAATAGTATTGATATTGTATAAACTGTACATTTTTATCAGTAAACATTTAAGGACGCGATAAGTCAACTGTCTAGAGTGGGGGCTCAACCCACGCTGGGTCCAAAATTTGGTTAAATTTTATTTTAATTCTTTACAATAATTTCATGCGCAAGTAATTTATGCACAACCCTTTATATATCTACAACAGTCAAAAAGGCGAAATTCATGCCGAACACTAATTTGAATAAATTTTACTATACTAAAATTTTTTAAAACAAAGCATTCATTCTAAAATTTAAACACTAAGGTAAATTGTTGTCGAGCAAACAGGGCAAGTGTGAAGTATATTAAAGTTATTTCATAAAAGATTTTATCTACAACTTTTGAGCGGCATGGTAGCTATGATATATATTGAGCCCAGGAACAAAGGAAGTATGCATACCCGATTTTGGATTGATATCTTCAAAACTGAGCGACTAGTTTTGATTTATACAGGGGAAAGACAGACGTACATGGCAATATCCATTCGTTGAGTAGATCAAGAATAAAAACTTTATGGGGTTTTCGATACTTCTTTCAATGCGTCACGAACTCTATGATAAAATTACTATTCACACTGGGCATACTGGCTTGAACATAATGTGTTCAGCTCTTCAAATTGTGAATAACTGGTGTGCCAAGGAGGGCTTCAGAATTAACCCACAAAAAGCGGTCTTGGTACTTTTCTCAATGAAGTATCTGGATACAGTGTACATCCAAAACACCTTTTTGGGACTTTCCGATGAAGATAAGTTCTTGGGGGTCACCCTTAATAAAAGACTAAATTACAATACCCATCTCAAAAATGTCCTCTGCAGGGAAACTATGGCTTTATGGATATGCAAAAGTCTTTTTAGTGACACATAAAGTAACATACTCCGCCTTGCATGGTGGCCAAAATTGCTGCAAACATATGGAATAAGGCAGTGCGACAAACTGCAATGGCTTACTTGCCTGCGCATGTCAGGTGCCATGCGAACATGTCCCACTGCTATAATAAAGGCCATCATCGGCCTACCTCCGCTACACATTTTTATTCAATCCTCAGCAGCAACAGACGCTCTGAGATTTCAGACTGTAGACAGTCGGACGCCAAGTGAACTGGGTCACTCTAGTATTCTTAAACTCATCCGTTGCATCGAAATCTGCAAAGTCTCAGATTGTTTTTCCACGGAACTCCGTTTCGGCAGACGCTTCTCAGTTCTCCTTCCATCAGACTAGGAGGAGGGATGACCTGGTCATGGACCATCTACGATCAATTGGTTCACTGATGGTTCACTTACCGATGCGGGCACAGGTGAGGGTGTCTTCGGACCCAACACCAGGATCTCTTTTACCATGATTGCCTGGCCCACGGTATTTCAATCTGAGGTCCATGCCATTGAGGTTTGCGCCCGACATCTTTTGGATAAAAATCCTAAAGTGGCGAAAATAACCATCCTTTCATATAGCCAAGCAGCTATTAAAGCACTAACCTCTTCGATTTTTTCCAACTTTCAATCGGACGTAAAGTCGCGATTTGTTGGATACCTGGCCATAAGGGTTCGCGGGTAACGAAACTGCTGAGGACTAGCCAGGACTGGTTCGGCCACTTCGTTTATAGGTCCGGAGCCTTTTTGCGGACTTATCTGGGCTAAGTCAAAATCTTTCAGAGTAGATCGTTTTAAAAGAACTGCCTTCCGGCCAAGCTACACACCCGTCCAATATACACAAAAACCAACGCACAGCTCAACAGATCTGACCTGAGGTTGCTTTTAGGCTACTTCACCGGCCATCTTCCACTGAGATATCACCTAAATAAAGTAGGTCTCTCCTCAGAAACAGAGTGAAGGCTCTGTCTATAGGATGACGAAACTAGTTTACATCTGCTTAGCGTTTCTCCGGCTTTAGCCAGGCTCAGAATTGAGCAGACGAATAGACCCTTTATTACAATACACTTGATGAGAACAAAAACTCCTCGTCTAAGGATATTCCCCGTTTCATTAGACAGAGAAGATCCTAGATAAATTAACTTAACCATATCCGGGCTAGGGTACAAAAGACATAATATCCTGTAGCAGTGCCCGTTTCCTATAGGATAGCCCTCTGACGTTCTTGCTCTGACACTGAGTCTTAGTTAGCGTTACAGGCTGATCGAGCGTGATTCGCAGTGGCCACTTACTTGTTATGCGGCTTTGCCCGACACCTCGTCACGTACTGGTTATGGTTATCCTACCACAAATGACAAAGCTTTGATCCTAATTTCCATGGACCAATAAAAAATAAATTACTTTTGAATCGAAAGATTTACTGTTGTACTGATACGCTCACAGTATACAACCGATTTTGAAAATAAGAAATGGTACCATTTGAAAGAAATGCCCTTCCATCCCTTCTCCAAACCCTACCTTACGCTGACCCCATTCACCTGCCTCCTTCCCATACCTCACCCTACTTTACCACCACTTTTCCCTGCCCCTGCGATCCCTTTAATATGTATACAACATTTCATCCCTCTATCTTTAATGGTACCCAGCGCGTTGCTGCCATTCCCCTTGCCTCTCCTACCTTTACCCCTCCATTCCTATGATCCTATACCCTACCCCCCATTTCCATTCCCCTCTTCCCACCATTCCCTTTAATTACCACCCTTCCCCTCCCATTCTTATTCCCCTGCCCGGCGCGTAGCTACCCTTTCCCCTAACTCTCCTTCACCCTACCTCTCCTTTCTCCTACCTCTCATTTCCCCTACATCTCCTTTCCCTACCACTCCTTCCACTGCCCCTCCTTCTCCATGTCCCTTTTCCTACCACCTCTTGCACAAATGTAAAATCTGAAAAGAATAAAAATGAAATGAATTGTTGGTTATGACGTAAACACATGCTTCATGACATCAATATCAACGAAATAAGACCTTAAATAAACATTTTCGTGTATATCTTGACCCCAGAAATGAATCGTTGGTTATGACGTAAACACATGCTTCGTGACGTCAAAATTAACGAAATAAGACCTTAAATAAACATTTTCGTGTATATCTTGACCCCAGCGCCACCTATCGGGTCCAAATTATGTTACAATTTTTTTTTTTGAGTGAACCTACCGGGTCCAAATTTTGACAAAAAAATTCTTTCTTTATATATTGTAAAATAATATAGAAAGTGAATTTGAGTGAGTTTTGGAACCAGGAAGGCAAGACATACATATAAACGATTTTATATATTATTTTTCCTGAACTGTTGGTACATTGTCATTTTTGAGTGAATCGTTGGGTATTTAGCCTAATGGTTTTGTACCTAGTATTCGTTTTACTTTTTGATGAAACCATATTTCAACCTCTCGCACCTGTGAAATTTTTGTTTTGTTTACTTTCTGATCTACTCCAAAAAAAATTATGCAGCATTTATGTGCTCATATTATTTGTGAGTCATACGGCCAATAGCTTTTAAATTTTTTAAATGGTGCTACCCTATGTGGAACGTATGGAATTGATAGTTGCTATTTGAGACTGACGTTGCGAGTTGGATCCAGTGTCGACTTGTTTTATTTTAACCGTTTTGTATTTTTGGTTATGCGGTTTTCTGATTATTATTTAAGCAGGGAGGTGGTGGTAATTAATAATCATCTGTGTTGTGTCTAATAATATGAACTTTGTTTTGTAAATAAAAAAAAAATACAAATCCATCGGAATGATGCAAGAAAGTGAACTTAATTTTAAGGCAAGAAAAAGTACGAATACAAGCGATTTGTAATGCACATATTCATAGAACCTTAAAGAAAATATCATGATCTTTACATGCATGCCTTTAAATCTTAAAATCCACGTTTTGTTTCATATTCAATCAGTATACCAATCACTATACCAGTCACTGACAAATCAAAAATATCCTGTTGCAATCCAAAATTACTAGACTTCGCCGTCTAAGAAAATCTGTCGCTTTCAAAGGACATTAATTTAAAAAATCAATTTAATGATTATTAATTTAATGATTGATTAACAATAAACGTATTCGAATCGCAATGAATATTGAGAATTTTTGTTGTACTGTTTCTTTTTATGTGAATGTTCTTCCCTATTCTGTATTGATTCCCTCCTTTTTGTATCATTAATAAAGGATTGAGTAGACTAAGACTAATAAGTACAAGTATGTAGAAGGCTTGTTCTACGGGGAACTAATGTCTGAAAGAACTAGGCAACAAAAATTCAAGAAGTTGTAGAATTTGTTAAAATGTAGCATTACTCGTAGCCCCAAGCTCTCAGCCAGCAAACCGCCTTCTATTTTCACTTCCAGCATTAAACCACATTAATGCTGGAAGTGAAAATAGAAGGCGGTTTGCTGGCTGAAAGCTTGGGGTTACGAGTAATGCTACATTTCAACAAATTCTACAACTTCTTGAATTTTGGAACCATACGTCTTGCAGGGCGATTGAATATTCCGAAAGTTCAGCCATGAACATGCTTATTACACGTTACGAATCCCTCATTAGATTGATGAGAGAGAAAATGTCTTCCTCGCAGCACCGGAACTAAATTGGATAGAGTAAATCCGTATAGAGTAACAATCTTGAGTATTACAGAAAAAGAAATTTGGAATCGGAACGATATTTTTGTAGAAATTAGAGCTTCATTGTGCAAAGCTTGTGCCATGTATTCTGTTCAACGCTAACGTTTAATTTTTAAATTTTGTGCCATAAGTTAAAATATGATACATAAGTTATCCTCGACAATGCTTGGAGTAGAATTTTTCGTACACAAAACGAATTTGTATAAATTCGAATATGATCCATATAAATTTTACTAACGAATCACTCTTGTCATTTACAAAAATCGTTTAATTACACTTGCCTACAATGGCTTTACATTTAAAACCTGACAAATAATTTCGATAAAAATTTAGTACTAATGCATGAAAAAAGTTTATCACGTTAACTTTTTGAGATAATGTGTATATATGTGTGTATATTTGTGTTTTTTTGATTTATGATCTTACTTAAACCAGCGGTTAGAGAGAATGGCCAGCTTGACCAAAATAAATTTTATATTGTTAGAGAGGAGATTAAATTACTCGTCAAACGGTACCGATTGATCGAATGAAGAATGGATGAGTTACAGCTGATGAAAGTTCAAAGTTGATTAAATTTTCGAATTTCATACATTGTTTTCATGTACCTTTTTCAGCAACAATCAATATTAAATCCAATGTTATAATTTTTAATCGATGCTTATTCAATTCCAAAAATTTCCAGCCATAGTAAACTAAGATTGGGGGAAAAATTAAAAAGCCATGATAGAAAGAAGGAAAAACTTTTATTTTAATTTATTGGTAAATTCCACTTTTATCAATAATAATAGTATTGTTGCTTTTTTTATCGCTTTTTTTATCTTCTCTGTGTTGTTCTTGTGTACACTTGCTTCTATTGTACGCGATGATATGGTTAATCTGGCTTATCTTTCTATTTTCTGCGTCCATAATCCATATTATTATACCATGACCCATGGAACAAAAAATTAAGTAACATATTCTGCATAGCTGCTCTCCATTTATTCCTTTCAGCTCCAATATCAAAACCTCTCGCTTCCACAGTCGAAATCTGAGTGAGCTGAGTTAAGGTGACACAGGATTTATTTTGTACGTTTGATACTATGCGTTATCACTAAGTAAAGTATAATAATAGAGACATCTCATATAAAGACTTTGTCACTTCAAATTGCTTCTGCGACAGGTCCCATGCTCTCACAATTGTGAAAGGAAGAGAGCAATTGATGAGTCAACGAGCATTGCTGGTCCCAGAGAGAGTCGCGTGTGTTCGGATTTGTATTCGTCACATCACATAATATACGTTTGCCGTTATTATTAAAGCTGGGATTGTTATTAATAATTCCCAATCTTGTAAGAGCAGCTCTATTACTTGAGCCCTGGTCGCAAAACCACCGCTCTTACATTAAGCCCTAAGGTCTGTGAAAGCCCAATGTTTTGACTGTTTAGTGTAGTTTTAGTTGGGGAACAAGGAAATAAATTAGTTTCAAGAATCCTTAATTTTTAAAATTTTGTGATTTCAAATCGACTCGAAGGTCATATTAATTTATGGCCCCATTACAATTGTGATGGCCTCCTCGTGGTGTTCCCTGGGTACCGATTAAACATATTGAATCGGAAGCGAATTCGAGCGGCGACTTTGAATTTCATTATTCTAATAATATCGTGCTCAATGTAAGCACATGTGTGTACATACATATGTACATATATGATCAAAGAACTTGTAAAAAAGTCATACCTTTTAAAAACATTTCTTTTGTGCAGCGATAAATTAGCTTAACAGCCTTTGTCGAAAATTCATGTCTTATGATTAACCAATGATTATTGGTATATTATGACAGTGGAATCAAAGTCCAACTAAAAAAAAAAAATTATATCAATTTAAAAATCGTTGTCTGATTTTTATTTTGGACTCTTAAATTAAAAATCAAAAATAAATATAATTGCTTTAATTTCAATAAATATGGAATAAAGGTCCATTTGGCCTCCCAGAAATCATTCTATAATGATTTTTTAACTACATATTGAATTATTATTATTATCACTATTTCCAGTCGCTGATGCTAAATAAATGTCCAAAAAAGCCTGTTAAATGCAAACATACATACATACACACATAGACACTTGCTAAAGAAATGAAAACAAAATGCGCTTGCGGGTACCGACCAGCGCATGTAAAGAAAATAAATAAACAAACATGCATACATACATAGTATATGTACGTACGTATGTTATGTGATGTGACGAATACAAATCCGAACACACGCGACTCTCTCTGGGACCAGCAATGCTCGTTGACTCAGCAATAGCTCTCTTACTTTCACAATTGTGAGAGCATGGGACCTGTCGCAGAAGCAATTTGAAGTGTCGTTTTCGTATATGATTTGATATATCTATACATTCAATGATTAGTGGCGTTATTTAATAGCAATGCCTTAAAAAATGCTCGAAGGCGAAATAGCTCAGTACCATATTATCTGCCCTAAATACGAAGTTATTCGCTTAAATGTTTTTTGGATTTTAATTTCTTTTTATTTATAAATTTCTGAATTCCTTAAATTTTTGTTTATCAATTATAAAGATATGAATAAATAAAAAACCCCAAAAAAAAAAAAAATTAATTATTAACTTTGTTTTCATAAAAAAGTTATCATTTCAAAAAAATAACCTAGACGGTTGCTTATTTTTGGCCAATACGAATAATTTTTATTATATTATAAAATCTTAAATCAAGCATCACTCCAAATTTTTTTGTTGATTTTAGCGCGAAAGGGGAGTCTTACATAACGCGGCACCGTGCAGGTGGTAGTGTGAGATTACTCACTAAATTTAGTTCTTATATTTTAGTTGTAATGCCACCTAATTAGTATTTTCGCGCTTCAATTATACAAAAATAATATTTTCTTTTTAATATTTCAGCATCTGAAAAAATTTCGGAAAATATTCATATTTTTGCTAACGATCCTTCATTGGCATTTTTTCGTATTCAGGAACATGTTCGCAAAGTAAGTTTGGGTTTCAATAAACAGTTGTAAAATAAAATTATTTTGCAGCTTACATATAATTTTCTTTAACCAACCAGGTTCTGCCTCCTATTTTGGATAAAAGATCCGAAGTTATTCAATTACAGAATAATTTGCAAGGACATTGCTATGATATGGAATATGCTGTCGGGTAAAATGTGTGAATACTTTTTTTGCGAACACAAACGTTATCTAAACTCATATATTGTTTCAGAGCTCTGAAGTCAATTGAATCATCAGAAGGTATTTTTAAAAACATTCAAGAGATGATCAAAACTTCGATTTTTTTAAAACAACAGCTGAAATATGAGGAAGTGAGAAATAAATCAAAAAAAGATAACTCGAAAAGTTCAGTTTACAAGCGGTTTTCAGCCCATCTAACATTGGACTTACCTGACCTACCAGATTTCAGTGGTGTAATGCGGGAAACTTCGCAACGTGTGGAAACAATGATAGCACCGAACCGCGTAGAACAGCTGGTCCCAACGAATTCGAGTAATTTAGGTGAACTTCAAAGATCTCACACAACACTGCATTAAATTTTGCTAAATACTACCAATGTCTATAACTAATAAAAATAAAACAAACCCAAAACCTTGAAAGTCGCTTAACATACATTTTTTCAATTTACTTGCAACTATAAATACATATGATCAACATAAATTCATATTCGCGAACTTCGTTTTTAGCAAGTACATATAACATCAAGTAATATACTCTTCACATAGAGTGTCACATTGTTGGTACCCCTTAAGGCAAGCATCGCAGACCCCATAAAGTATACATATTCGTGATCAATATGACAAGACAAGTCGATTAAGCCATGTTCGTCTCTCTGAGAGCTTGTCAGCGCCCCATTCCGTCAATCTTTGAAATATTAGTTTCAAAGTTTTTATAAGCAACCTAGTATCAAAATGACCGCGATATACCCAATAGAATATGCTTTTCTTTTGCCTATACTCATTACAAATAACTTGAATATTACAGTGTAAAATCTCGCGGACACCTAGTAGGCGGACACCCCTGTTCCGCCAACATTTTCCCCTAAACAATTTTTTATTTATTTCGGAAGAATTTTTCCTCTCTTGGACGGACTTTTTTTAACTGGGTGCGGACAACATGTAACCCTATGTGTCAAAGTCCAGGAAATAAGCTACATCTACTGGTCGTAACCAGAGGTCTAAAGGACTCAATTGAGTCGGACGGGACGGGCAATTAAACAAATGAGTTGTATCGTGCGGTGATAGACCGCATTCGGGGCAGCAATTAGAATTGCTCATCCCAATTCTTTGCAAGTTTCGTCCTGGTGCTACGAGGGAAATGTTTTTCGCTCTCATTAATAGGTGGAGCGTATCGATTCTTCAATTACATCTTTATCCAATGGAGTCCTTCCAGAAGTATAATCTTACTCCTCTATGCTACTATCAGTAATAAAACGATTGATACTCGTCTTATAGGTCCTGATATCGGTTCTTATTTGGGTAGGCGCAGGTGTGAGGATGCCATGATTCGGATGATGTCTTCTGTACGCACCTAACAAGAACTGCTTCGAAAGCAGCTCATGCTGAATTTCATGCTGATTTCATTTAATGCTGAAGTCGTACCACGACCTTTTCTAAAATCATGCTGGTGATCTGCTAGAGAGCAGTGTTCTGTCATTGAAGGAAGTATTAATGACTCAAGAGCTTTTACCACAGGTGAAATAAACGTAATGGGCCTATAAGAGGAACCAAGTTCAGCTTTACTGCCGGGTTGCAAGAGAGGTACAATTCTTGCTACCTTCCATACGTCAGGGACAAATAGTTGGGAAATGGAAAGGTTTAACACATGCGTGAAATATACTACCGCTATAGGCCCAAGGTGCATCAGCATTGAAATGCCGTCTGGGCCGAGTGCCTTGGATGATTTTGCTTTCCCTATAGCAGCCGAAACCTCATCATATGTAAAATCTACCAAATCTTCATGTCCTTTTTTCTTCCTAATGTGACGTATGGATTTACGCTTTAACCAATTCTGCTGAGAATGGTGTTCCAAGAACTGTCTGCAGAAGTAGGAGTCACACTTTGACGATCCTATTTGCACTCCCTCGAATGTGATAGATGAAAAAGCTCTATTCTGCGGTACACTAGATACCTTTTTAATAATGTTCCACAAACTTCGCCAACCCTAGTCAGAACTATCCAAGTGCTCTAGCCATTTTGCCTTCCTATGCTCCGCAACGAGATTATTCACATTGTGAGATAACAAGGCAATACGACTGTCATCAGCATCTGCTGTGAAGCCTGGCCTAATATTAGGAAACCTACCAGCAGGAATATGCTTCTTTGCAGCCTTGGTGCTCGCGTCTCTAAGAATTCTTTCACCTACCCTAACGTCATTGTGAGGCAAGAGACCGCTGATTGATTGATCAATACAACGTGTGAATTCAGTCCAGTCAGCCCTATTGTAGTTAACAAAGACTCGACGGTCCGATTCAACAAAATCTTCCGGACGAGTAATGCTAACCACAATAGGGATATGATCCGAGCTCAACGCAATATCAGTCGACCAATAAGAGTATGGAATTAGTCACTGTCACTGACGACAGTTAAGTCAGGGGAGCTGGATGTGGTGGTACTTATCCTTGTTGCACAGTCTTCATTGATTGTAAAAAAGGAGAACCATCTATTTGATCCGCAATACTTATACCCCTAAGGTTGTTACCTAACTTCGAGTACCACATCTCATGGTGTGCATTGAAATCACCCTATGATCCCATTGCAGGACACTTCTCAAAATTTGGTCGATACCCAGGGTCGCAGCTGTTGACTGGTGGCAGATATAAGTACACAAACTCAATCTCGACATCTCCGGACTTCAAAGCCAGACATTGCGTCTCCAGAAATAAATCCTGTTGACCAACAGAAGGCAGTGAAAAAGGTCTGCAATTTACTGTTCGAACGATAACTGCCAGACCTCCTCCACTGTTCCTGTCTTTGTCTTGCCTGACTATATTGAAGTCAGCAACAGATGGCAGCCGACATGAGCTTGTGAGCTTGGCCTCTTGCACTGCTGCAATTAAGACATCATGACGCTCCATGTTATCCACAATCACAACCACTTTCCCACGCAGACCATTACAATTGAGCTGCAAAACCTTAAAAGAGTTAAACCGCTGCTCAATTGATGGACTGAGAGCACGCATAATTTGTTGACGGGGCGGCGGGAGGACTGGCGAATATTGTGTAGAATAAGAACAACGGCAACTGTTTGTGAGGTAGTCGTTGCATTTGTGTTAGATTTTGGTACAGAAACTGAGCTATCATTGGTATCAAATTGCGCTGTCCAGTCCCTATGAGAGTGGAGGCCCGAACAAGATTTAAGATGACACCATCTGCCACATCTGGAATATTGAACCGAGATTGCATTTCGGAAAATCCTTCTCCCACAAACTGAGCAGAACCAGGGACCAGGTCCAGGGTTCCTCTCAATGCCGGCGTGGCTCAGGAGTATTTTCAACAGTTGCGCCGACAAAACTGTTGATCCAAATAAAAAAAATGTACATATATATACCTGGTACTGCCATTTGGGCTGTGTTGGGCAACCTTTGACTGCACAAATCTCCCTGTGCAGATCGGTCCGGGCGAAAACCCAGTCGTCCTTGGGAAGTGTTTGTGGTTTTTCTTTATTCCGCCTGCATTACCTTATTTAGTTTTTGTAACTTTGAAAAAAAAAAAACAGAATGGCAGCGACAAAAACAATTAGTTTGAAATAAAATGGAAATTGTTGAAATTGAGTGCATTAGCTAAAATTGAAACATCATGCGCACAATGAGACTGCAAAAACATTAATTAATCGATAGTATTTTCATAACCAAATTTAACATAGGATGGTCTTATTATTTGTGACAAAAAGACTATACGGTCGAGTTGGCTATCACAGACGGCAAAAAATATCTGTGCTACGACTGATTTTGTAAAGTAAGAAGTCAAAACACCAATATCTGGGTCAATTATTCAAGCGAAGGCGAAAGAAATAGCTTTGAAATTCGGAATCGATGATTTTGCAAAATTTTGCCATGGTGCAAAATTGTTCAAACAAAGACTCACAGTCTTATTCTGCGTGAATTTTGCTGGAGAGAAAGAGAAGCTACTCGTGATTGGGAAAGCTGTACGACCCAGATCGTTTGTCTCAGTGATTCGTTTGTCTCAGCATGGATGACACGCGATTGATGACCCATTAGCTAATAGAGTGAAATAATTAACTAACAAAAATTTATATTGCTCTGTTATTGAGGGATGTTACCAGTGTATGTCGCTATTATATGTCCGGTGTTGCGCGGTGGTGCGCGCAAATGTATTAGCTCTGCTAATCGCCTAACGAGGTGGATTCATTTTACCTGCCTTTATTCTGTTTTGCTAGGAGTAAGTATATATGTTAACAATCAATACAAAATAAAATTTTGCGTGCGTTGGTCAGTAGTAATATTATTCCGATTCACCACAAAGATATAAAAAAAAAGAACAGTCAAGTGGGAAAAGATGAACACATGCACGACAAGAATTACTCAACAGCTAAAGATTGTTTGCTCAGTTGTAAGTTGACCGCAGATGACGAGTGCCAACTAGGATGCCTACCCTACCTAGGTCACTGATTCCAATTCTATTCATTAAACATTTACGGTGACCCCTTTTATAAACGTTCAACTAGTATTACAAGGTAATCTCATTAATGGAATCAGGCCGAATCAAAGTCATCTAGTTCACGAAGCAAATATAGGAAACCATTTCCAAAATAATATAAATGCTTTCAATTGAATTCATTTTCTAAGACTACAAATATTTACACTAGAAATGGGTATCGCGAACCTATTCATTAAAATCTATGTAATACTGCCGTAAATGTATGTTATACTAGCCGCATTTGCCTACCAACTCGTGAAGAAAATTATAAGCTAGAAAGTGCATTTAAAATTCAATAGTAATATTCGAGGCTTAAATTAGTAATTCAAAATTATGTTAATAATTCATATTGATAATTAGATAAAGGGTAAAATAATTATAGTTAATTAATATATTGTATTCGTAATGACTAAACTAATATTAATATTGAAACACGAGCTTCATTTTATTAAAGATACAATACTTCGATTGATATGAATTAAATGTTTATAAAATTTATGGACGATATAGACAATCCATTCGTACAACAAAAAAAAAATAATAATATTTGTTTGTATAAAGGGCGCGAAAGACAAAATTAAAAATGAATTAATATACCCAGCCATAATATAGTAGGGCATTATACATGAATATATTGATACTACCGCGACCGAAATTAAAAGCATGATGAATAGATCTGAATCTATTTCAATGTTTAATATCCTGCTATCTCCTGAAATAAGCAGTATACACAATGTTTAATGATTGCTTACTGTTGCTGGTGGATCCTTAGCATGCTTGATCTGGTGCAACTAACGATCACGGCTTGCAAAAAACAGTTGACCATTTTTTTTTCGTTACGCTCTGCCCACGAACATAAGCGAAAAAAACATACACACTCGCTCTCTCTCAGACTTTGTTTCTTTTCGTTTTTGTTTTCTATTGAGCGGTTTGAGTTGAGCTATTCGTGTGACGCTCTGTTAAAGAACAAAGTTTAGAGAGACATTCGATGACGATTGATTTTTCCTTCATATACATCCCAGTGTGCGAATAGGCGAGCTGTCTTCACAACCGGCGCCACACTCGCATATACGTATACATACGCTTCATTTACATCTTGAAATTCACGCGACTAAATTAAATAAAACTGATTTTATAAACATGCTGTCACCGAACAAAAATCTAAGATAGTCGACGAAAATGACTATTGATAATGAAAATGACTACCGATAATGATGCACATTTTACATTTAAAATTCACAAATTCGGCAAATAAACCAATATAACGTCTTGGAGGCTATACATTTCATAAAAGCAGCCGGAAACATTAAAAAAATAGTTTAAAAAAAAGGTGGGTTCGACAAAAATTATGATTTAATGGAATTATGGAATTCGAGCTTGAAGATGACTTACTAGCGACAGAAAATCCAGAGTATGACCTTGAAATTGATTCAGTAAACTACGTAATTGACGACAGCAATGATACGGATACTAAACCTTCAAGTTCTTATGAGGTACACTCAAATAAAACCGTTTTAATATCCATATTAAATTTAAAGAAATTTTTTAAAGGCGATTACATTGCATTCGAAGATTCTAAAAATTTAGAAAACCATACGCAAAATAGACTTTTGGAAGAGACACCAAAATTTACGACAATCGACCATTTCAGAATTTTGTAAGCTATGAAATATAAAGTATTTAATAAGAAAATCTTTACTGAAGATATTGTTCTTCTCTTTTGAAATATGTTAATAGGGCGCCCAGTAATGTTGTATGAAACAATATTTTCGCTTTTTAAATATAAAAACATAATACATACATACATATGTAAATGTATTAATCATTTACAAAGTGAATATTGCTTACATGATAATTAATCAAACCTAAATTAAAAAAAAAAAATCTTCCGGATTTCGCTGCCCGCCCAAGAGAGTTTTCATGTTCATCTGTAAGGTGTAAACTCGCAGTGGCGCGTGGATGATCTTTGTCCAGGCGATAGTAGATCAGCACGGTTGCACTGTCAACCGATCCACCACCGGTATATATGGGGCGGGCAGATCAACCGACACTGCGTTGCTGAATCTATGTGCCTTCTTGGACATAGGACGAGCGTTTCATAATACCAATCACGTCTCAATCTATAATGTACTAGTACAGAGTAGACCCAATCATAGTGAATTGGATACACTCATTGTTGAACAAGAACAGGTAGTGCAGGGGTGAATGGCATTAACGTTAGAATACAAATAGTTAAAGGTTTTCCGAAGGGAAGAATTCCTTCGCCCCTACTATATTGCCTAGTTGTAGGCGGCCTGCTTAGTAGGCTGAGTGGTCTACGTTGCCATGGCTATGCGGATGACATTGTCATTATGGCTACTGGGAACTTTGAAGAGGCACTCTGTGACATAATCAACAGAGGACTCAAAAATTCCACAGGATTGGTGCAGGGAGGTGGGACTCATCATTAACCCCAACAAAATAGTCATTATAGAATGACTATTTTGTTGGGTAAGCTGCCTAGACCAAAACAAATGGAACTCGCAGGAGTAGTAGTGCAATTTAAATATTTAATAACCTTAGATGGAAAATGCACTTTTGTGCAAGTGCTTCCTGTTTACTAACGGTGAAAGACCTTATGGAGAAATAAAGTTTGTCAGCAGAAGGTAATTAACATTTTTGTCAATTAGAATTGTTGTGCGAGGCAGTTCTGTGCAGTGGTCGTAGAATAACTGACCATTTAGACAGTTCAGTTCATGAAGGGTTCTTGGTAGTCTCCTTCTCAATGAAAAGACTGCACAATGTGGCCGTTGCGTCATTGGCGCCAAGCAGCTTCGCCTGTATGACCCTTATGGTGGTCACGTGTTTTCGAGAAGATTTTTGCGGACAAGACTCTCTTTCATGTATTTCCTGCATTGGCGTCACCTACCTTGTTTCACCAGACTCCGGCGAAGAAGTTGCTGTTGGCTGCTTTATCAGCCTTTTAGTAGACACTGCGACCTTCCGTGAATTCGGTTTTTTCTTATTCTGAGCCCCGATGGTCGCCAGAACATTCTCATTTGTGAGATTGGCACTGTGGGGGAAGTAACCACGAACCAAATGCGTCAGTGGAAAACACTTTCCTCCAATAGTGCGAAGTAAAAACTATCGTTGGTCCTAATGTGTCTGAGGTTAGCTTTTACCCATCTTGCCGTCTCATTGTTGAAACAGACCCGTCGGACATGAAAAAATATTTTGTGGTTTTTGAATTCAAAGAAAGGTATATCATTGCTTACACCAAAATGTGAGAAGCACTTTCTATTCGAAGACCCCTGATCACATACCAAAATTTTGACTGTGAGATCAAAAGTGCTAAGAAGACATATTTTTTTTTACAATTTCAACCCGTTTTCTGCTACAAAATAGTTAAAAATCGTATTACAATTTGAAAACAAAAACAACCTTAAACACAAAAATCTGCTTTTTTGAATTTTAATGGAGTTCATCTATTTAAAGTACTTATATGTAACAAATTCAAATTACGCTTGCTCCTTAAAAAGTAACATGTTGATTGAGAAACGTAAAAAATATATTCAGTTAAGTATTTTACGTCGTTTGAATATTCTTTTGGCCGATTACTCATAAGCAACTTGCAAAAACGTTTGGACTCATCATTGATTTTCAAATAATCTATATATTTTTGAAAAATTATTTTTTGACATTTTATGTTTTTGTTTTAAATAAGTAAATTGGCGACTTGTAATTTCCCCTAAGGGTTTTTTATTTATTTCAACAAAACTCTTTTAATTTTCCTGTAATTTTGAACTACTTATTGCAGGATCATAGTTTGCAGGCGATATCCTAGTTTTCAATGTCACGACTGTTATTAAGCCTATAACCGTATTGCCGAGTTCGTCAAGCCAATAAATTTATCAGAAATTTTTTGCAAAGATACCTGCCAACTCGATCGATAAAAAACCAAAGCAAAAGCAAAATAAAAACAAACAAAATTTAATTTTTGTATTAAAATTTTAAATGCAAACGTGCATATTATATTCATGGATTGGCTTGTATTTTTCTGTGGTGGCGCTCACTCTTATCCAATTTTTTTCTTCTAATTTTTAGTTTTTATGCGTTTACATTTGTGCAACTGAATGGACTGTCCACCTGTTGAGCATGTAGTACTTGGCCGATAAATAAGACAAAAGTAACCGATTTCAGACGAAAATAATCGACATTTTTTAAATAACATACAAAAAACATCGATTTTTGAACGATAACATAAAAAATACCAGTGCTACTCAAACATGATTTATTCCAATTTTGAAGTTGTGACATGCACTACTCAATATTATTCCACCTATAGCATATCTTACCAATTCGTATTTTATAATGTAATTGCAAGTCGTGAGAACGGCCCTTAGTCTGACACATTTTTAATAATTACTGCACACTGGTTCGTCAACAAGTGACATTGAATATACCAAATACTACCAATGCTGCTGGCGAAGCAAAGTGACGTTATTGAACGCAGCCGAATTAGACCAACTGCTCAGTCTTTTTATTTCCAATCTATTTTTAAAATATCTCCGCGCGCTTACCATGTAGTGTAAAAACAAAAATTCAAAGCCTTTGTACAAGGTGCATCATCTAGTATTATTAGGGCCATTTTCATAAGAATCTATTTTTAATTTTATATTGATTATAATAAAGTTTTTCATACAAAAATTGAAAAGAGGGTTGATTGTATGCGCGCTCGTCCAAATTCTAGGGGGATCATGCCCATTGACATATCTGTCCATAAGAAGCCGCCATAATCAATTTTCAGTTGATATTGACTGCAATAAAAAAAAAATATTCTTACAGAAAGACAAAAAGGGCGTGCGGTTTTTATGGGGGCTACTAAAAAAAATAGGGATTACATCCATTGATGTATATGTGAAGTGCCCAACCATAAGATGTCACAATATACCTTTTTAAATTGATATTGAATGCAAAAAAAAGTTTTTAATACAAAAAGTAAAAAGTGGACTACCGAAAAAAAAACGCGTGACATGTTACTATTTATGCTCTATTTAACTGTAGTAAAAATAAGTTTAGGTGGCCATTTACAACTGGATATCTTAAATACTTATCACCAAAAGATGCGGGTACTGCGACACGAAATTATGTCTTTCACGACTGGCTTGTTCTTGTATTGTTTTCTAACAATCCAAATATTTAACTATTTGCAAAATAGGAACCACCAATTCCTCCAAACTATAAATTGTATGGCGTTTATCAGTTTTTTTTTCAAAAAGGTCGTAGCACATTAAAGGAGACATCTTAGACCCTATAAATTATGTATATTCTTGATTAGCTGATCAAGACGAGTTGATCTAGCCATATCCGTATAATAGTTGCTGCATTTTATTTTTTGACAAATTTTGTAGATAACTTGCTGAAAAGCTAAGCCAATTAAACTTGTTTCGATCATAAGTTTAAAGAGCATCCATAATGATATGATTTGACCACTTTGTTATTTTTGTATTAAAAACTTCTCTGCTTAAGTCAATTTCAGTTCGATATTCGATATAGTTGAATTTCACAGACGGCCGCTTCATATACATACACTAATTGGCGTTTCTCGTCAACTTTTCGAGGTAGCCCTCATACCACGCCCTCATACCACGCCCACTTTTTTGCTTTTTTATCGAAAACTTTAGTGTATTTTAAATTTCTATTTTAGGAGTGTAGTGGGATACCGTATTTAACCATGTTACAAATGAAATCAAACTAAATGAGTTAAATTCTACAAGTATATATGAACTTTAGCTGACTCAAGGTACTTTTACATTGAGAATTTATTGTAGTCAATATCAACTTAATAATATATATGGTAGCTTCAAATTAACGGTATTTTTACATATACATTCATGGGTGGGACCCGCCCACTTTTTGGAGCAGCCCCTATACAAACCTATTGCCCATTTTTATGTTTTTGTAACTAACTTCTTTATTGAAGTCAATATTAGGTTCAAATGCGATTGAGTGGAGAGCCGCTTCTTATACATATACAAAACGGGCGTCCCGCCCACTTTTTTAAGGTAGTCCCATACAAACCCACAGATCAGATATGCATTTGTATGAAAAAAGTCAATATTAACTTGAAATTCGATATGGTGCATCTTATAGATGGTCGCTTCATACACATCTACTAGTGGGCGTAGTTGGGGTAGCCCGTATTTAACCCCCCCTATCCCCCACGTTAATGTTTTACAATAGTATTTAAAATTTCGTGTGAATGGGATTAGAGCTTCGGTTCAACCGAAGTTAACGTTTTTCTTGTTTTGTCAACAACAACTTTTTGACAGAAAAAGGTTTAGCCACATATATGTATACTTGTTTCGAACTTAGCTTCAAGGTCTCATCAGTATGGCCTCACATTGCAAATTTTTGCTACCTACATCATGATTCTCATGAATAACGCGCTGTGTATTATATGAAGTTCATTAAATACAATGATATATTTGTTGCATTCTTGTCAGTATTTAATTCCTACTCCATATTTTTTTGTTTGTTTTCATAGTAACTCTTGAATTTCTCATTAATATATAATCTCACCTCGTATCAGTTAGAAAGTTGTCCTTTTAAGAGAAACTTTTCAAATAAAACTCTCTTTAACAAGAGTGCTCCTCGAAACCATCCCTTAACTCATGCAAAAAGACTTTTTCTGGTGCCTGGGCATAGCGCAGTTCGGTTTATCCCGTCACTGACAATATTGAGAATTTTTGTCATCAACTTCAATTCAGTCTCCGTGAGGTATTTCGAATGAGAAGACAACAGTTTCCAATGTGGATGCCGTGGTGCAAGTGTTCGAAGATATTTTCACAGCTGGAGTTCATATATATGTGTATATGAAACATTTTCCGAGTTGTAATTGAAATACAATTTAAAATAAACGTGCTAGCACAAAGTAACACTTAGTTAATAGATTTTTATTGCGGACCTAATATATTTCAACTTATTTGAACGTCGACGACAATTTTAAGCCTATGAGCAAAGTGTGTGTGAGTGCTTTGTAGTGTATATACCATGTACGAAGTAAAAGCAAGCATACTCGTGTATGTGTAGATACATATGTATTTACATAGGGTATATATGTGTGTGTATCAATCAAATGGAGGAAATTAAAAATGTGTAATGTATTAAAATAAGTGCAATTGCAAGCATACACACGATTTTGTGCCAAATAAAATGAGGGAAAAAAATCGATTCCAAAATAAATTGAAATTCGAAGTTTCATGTGCATAATCGTTAAAAAATTATATAAATTTTTGTAACAAAAAAAAAAAAAAAAAAAACGTGATTCATAATAATTAAAGTAAAATTTGAAGTGTTTACAAAAAATGGAGAAAAATGGAATGTGATTAACTAATTTATTTATATCAATATTTCAACATTTGATTTCACGTGTGCTTCTGAAAAAAGGTTATATCCTGTGGCAAGTGCATTTGTCAAATGAAAATGTGTTTATCGATTAGTTCTTAATCAAAAAAATTGCAAAACGACGACAATATATGTTTTTATACTGATGTGCAAACATGTTTCCGCTAAATGGTTAACGTTTCAGAGAAATTGAAAATGTTGTATTGAAAATAACGCCCAATATTTATGGCCCATACAATTTCAGAATTTTTTTTTGTCTATTGAGGCCTCACGAACACCCTCTACAGAGCAATATAATGGCATCAAAAAAAAATCATCTGAAACTGTTGTGGATTTTATTCTTGTTTGGGTGCTTTCTGTGCAGCTCCAGTTATTCAGGTAGGTTGGCAATAATTTTCGGCGCCACTTCGGCTGATTTTCAATTTTTATTGATTATACGTACATTATTGCATCAAATGCAAAATAAACAAGAATATAATAGAACTCAGAGGTGTGTATGTATTTTTAAAAAGCTTTTATTTAATTTTAAATGTATTTTTGTTCAAATCTTTGAACTCATCTTTGACCCACTCCTACATACATATCTGATACAGCTAAAATTTGACTAGCACGTGTGGGCCCGATTGCAATTCAATACTATGATTTTTTATACCACTCACACATATACCATATTATCAGTTTTTCTGAAAGTTTCTAACGCACTTGAAAAAGTCATCGTAGACCCCATAAAGTATATATATTCATGATCGTGACGAATCGATCTGGCCACATCCGTCTGTATGTTCACCCGTCAATCTTTTTTTTAAATTCTTGAGATATCTGGCCGGTATTTACGCTTCTTTGAGTTCCAAGTTTATACAGTATCCATATTGGAATGCCATGCCCACTTTTTACGATAGCCCCATATAAATCTTCAACATATTTTGTGTTTTTGTATGAAAAACTTCTTTATATATGTCAATATCAGCTTGAAATTCGATATGGTTGCTTCTTATTGACGACCGCTTCACATACATATATTGTACTAATTGGCATGTCTCGCCCACTTTTGTATGTAGTCCTTATACGAAACCACCACCCATGTTTAGGTTTTACAAAACAAATTGAAATTTATTGTGGTTTTGCAGTAGTTTTTATAGTCCTTATTTTTAAGGACCAATATGTATAGTAAACTAATTTTGATAAAATTTTAAACTTCACAGATTTGTAACATTAAAATAAAAAACAAGAAAACTTCGGTGGAACCGAAGCTCTAATAATACTCATACGAAATTTTAAATCGTACTGTAAAACATAAACATGGGGGTTTAAATAGGGTCTATGTAGCTACCATCTATAATATGCCACCATATCGATTTTCGAGTTGACATTGACGTTTTTCATACAAATCATAAAAGGGAGCTGTGGCTTGTATGGGAGTATGGGAGGGTCAATCTTGATGCTCTATTAAACTGCAATGAAAAGAAGTGTATGTGCCAATTTTCAATTGGGTAGCATAAAAAGTAGTTTTAAAGAATTGCGCAACAACATACAGACGGACAGACAGACAGACGGACATGGCTAGATCGCCTCGACTCATCGCGCTGGTCAAGAATATATATACTTTATGGGGACTACGATGCTTCCTTTAATGCGTTATAAACTTTCAGACAAACTGATAATACTATTCAAACGCTGTGTGAATAGTATAATAAGAGAAATTTTATTTCCTGAAAAATGTTTTATTTAAATATACTATATTAAAACATAATATAAATTATAATAATTTCATTTGAGTAATCTTTGTAAACTTCGTCAACCGAATCGGTTTGGTCTGATTACCGATCTAATTTTCATACACAATGAAAATCAAAAGAATCAACTATTTGGTTGATGCTTTTGATTTTTAAATATAAATTTAGTAAGGTTGGCTCAAAATGATGGCGTAAGAAGTATGTATAATCTGATTTGTTAATTAATTAGGAATCGGTGCTTGTGTTCTTTGTGGAGAAAATTTACGTATGTATTTAACTTATTTACTATCAGGGGTGTGATGGATTCCGATCGGAAGCTTTCGACAATCGAAATTCAAATTTAATCGAAATGTTTCATATAAATTCTGTCATAATTGGGACTTCGAACACCAAATCAAAATGGAAATGTATGGAAATCAAAATTGAGCACATGCCTGTTAAAAACTAAAATTTGAATTAAATTAGAAAAATTTTAACTGAATGTTCGCGCATCTCACAACTTATATTTTATTATATTAAGGATTTTAATATGCTTTAAAATTGTATTTAAGTTGTACTCGTATTTTTTTGCTTATCTACATTGGTAGAATGAAGTGAAAATATTAATAATTTGAATTATAACCGTAAACTGTATTTTAATATAATTTACTTTCTAACACTGTTTCTACTCTCGCTCAATCTATCTAACTTTTCGCTACTTTATCAAGCAGAAATTATCCTCCTACTCTTACATATTTCACTTTCATTATAACTTCCGCCATGATCAGACCTCGCTCTGGAGTGGATAATTTTGAAGTCATTTACATATTTTTATTATTATTATAACGTTAATGAAAATATTTCAGCATTTGATTTATTACTCTCTTCACAACGAAACAAGATTGTGTCATCATAGTGGTGCATCTCAATTGCTGCAGCGACTAGTGACAAGCCGTCTGCGCATCGCCACGTAAGTTCTCGGCACCTATCCTATCAGCAAACTATTATGATTATATGATTGCCGCCATCAGTGCTTTCCGTACTATACTGGTACAGACTGATTTTCAATTTTAAATGCGTCGATATAGTTTTGCTTATTATTATATTATGTAATATAATCCATGTATCCACATAAATACTATATTGTGCCATTCAAACATACTGTGAAATGGTATTAACAGTTTGTCTCAAAGTTTGTAGCGCATTAAAGACTCATCGTAGACTCCATTTTTACAACAACTTACTTCTACAGTATGAGGAACGCTTGGTACACTGTATCTGTAAACTTCTCCAAGTGTCATATACTTGGTAAGGCTTTCGAGTATTTTATTCTGCCTTTCAGTCGTTTCACCTATAGAAAATTGTACAGTTATATACATACGTAAATATAAAGCAAGTGAACTCAGTCACAATTATGCTCTGCAATGACATATCCAGGGGGTGTAGAGGGGCCGTTACCCACTAGTAGGTATAAATAATAAATAGGTCTAAATAGTTATAGTTTATATATTTCCTTGCATTTACCTTTGTTCAGAGATGTAAATAAATTTGAGCTGATATTTATGCATTTTCTAGTCAACTTATGCGGGTGAACCAAATCACCCTATTCAAAATTTAGTCACAATTTTTGTAACGCATTAAATGAAGCATTCAAGACCCCATAAAGTACATATATTCCTAATCAACTAGACAGTGCGAGTCGTTCTTTGAGATGTTCATTTGGTTGTTGGTATTAAGATTTTTACAACAACTTACTTCCAAATAAAAAAAAAGAACACATACACTTTCCATGAATATTTTTACTCTCACACAGAGTGTTAATAGTAAGTGTTATAATTTAGTCACAATGTTTGCAACGTCTTAAAAAAGCATCGGAGTCCCCAGGATTTATATAAAAACTGGCTTTATTGGAAAGATAATTCTACGCCATTAGTGTTTAAATATGATTTCGGGTTTTTATTTCAATGATACGCGAAACGATATAATGGTCGTTCAGATGGGCGATTATGTCGACCGTATCATGGACGTAGCGCACGGTAACATTCCTGAACTGAACCACGATTTTCGATAAAAAAATGTACACAATTTGCAAACGTTTTTCCGGCGTTAGTATAATCACGATAAAATGGCTAATCAATCTGAGTACAAATTACAATAGTTTTGCCAATTCTGACCAAATTATGACAATCTAATCCCTTTCGGAAAATGGAACCTCTTAAAGAAACACCAAATATATTCATGATCACCACGACAATCCGCGTCTATATAGCCGTTTCCATCTGTCTATCTGTGTGTTGTCGTTTGTTTTTCAAAGAAATTTTTAAATTTTTTATTAAATTAAAACCCTGTATTAACCTCGAGTGAAATAGTCACAAAAAAAAAAAAAATACCGGTTCAGAGATGCTGTTGAAATTTTTCTGCTTCGTTATTCATTTATTTGTATCCACTTCAAGCTAAATTAAAAACTGTTAAAGCGTGTGTGTGGATGGTGCTTCATCAACATTGTGATAAACAGAATCAGTCAAATGAAAAAAATAACGCAAAACGGAAAAAACGGTCCAGTCAAAGCAAAATAAGACCTCACTAACGCAATAAAGGTGGCTGGAAATCAATAGGTGCAGTTCTAAATAAATATGGTACGTTAAAGATTATGGACGATCTTTAATCGGCACTGTGCAGCTGAATTGCGACCGAGTTGATGTGCTGTCAACGCGACTGTTTTCAATTGCATGAATAGTGACTTTGCGGCCCATCAAATCATGAGCGTACTAGAACTACAAGAACGGTTCTTGGATTTTAGTTTCGGTATACTGGTACGGGACCGGTACCGGTCAATATTAAAATTTAAAAAAAAAGAAAGAGAATAATTTATATTTGTAAATCCCATATATCAAATTAATAGCATGTTAAACATTTTTTAATTAAACTAATCTTTATTCAAGAGTAAGTAAATATAAACATCATATATTATATTATTAGGCGTGTCTCGCCTACTTTTAGAGACATCCTTCATAAACCCAACGGTCTTGTTAGTAATTGGTTTAATGAGTTAAAAGCATTATGGCATTAGTTTTTGCGTTCAACCGATTCCAAAGCGGATTCATAATAAATTGATACCTCAAAACAAACCATCTACGGTTACTTGCGTAGCTGGAACTGCAAGAGTATCTTTTGACAAAACGTGTAGTTTGTGGAATTTTCTAACTACCATTTCCATACATTTTCTTTATTGTTTAGTCGTTTTAGTTTGAGAAAAACTTTAATTGAAGCTAATGTATTTTCTCGATTCTTACTAAGCATATTCATGAACGCATCGAGTTCGTCTCCAATTGGAGCTAGCACAACTTTCTTCAAGTAGTTGCACTTTGTCAACGCAGCTATACAAATACTTTTCTGTTCAGAAGTCAGCTATACATTATATCGGTGGTCTAAAAATATGGAACGTATAAAGGCACTATTCTCGAATAGAGTAGTATCAGTAACTTCTTTACCAATTTGAATTTTACAATGAAGCCAAATACCGTAAAAGTTGCCCCAAACTAACTGCTCATTAATAGTACTTTTATTTCTATAAAAAATCAGTATTTGCTACATGTCTAGCATTGACAAGGATTCTGGCATCTAAAATGGCTTTTGAAAAACTGCGTAAATATTGCCACTACGCATATTGTCGGTATATGATATCAGCTGTTTTTTGTTTTTCTTTGAACATTATGCATAAGTAAATAGTTTTCTTATAAAAATTAAAAACCGAAACTATACCGGTATAAATGTTTTGGTTCCGGTACGGTTCTTTGATTTTATTTCGGTAAAAGGTTCCGGTTTTAAAAAAATTAAAATAATGGTCCCGGTTTCGGTTCTCAATTTGAATCGGTTAACTTCGGTAAACGGTTCTGGTTTTATTCCCAGCTTATAATGCAAGGCCAATCAACAGTATGAATGAGAACTTTGGCATGTTCGAAACAGTACTATCCAGTTTGCTTGATTTGCCTTTTCAGATTGATTTTTGTTTTTTGGAAAACCTCAAAATTACGACTAAAAAAGATCTTGATGTTACTGCAAATACACTGCATTTATTATACACATGTGTGAATGGTATAAAAGTTTGTAACTCATTAAAGGAGGCATCGTAGACCCCATAATCTTGATCAGCTCGACGAGACGAGTCGATCTAGCAATGTTCATCTGTCTCTCCGTCTGTATGATGTTCCGCATTATTTGGTGATAAATTTGTATGCTATCCAGTTGAAAATTTGCACATACACTTATTTTTATTTATAATAGATTATCAAGATTGACCCGCCACGCCTTCTTTTTGGGGTAGCCCCATTCAACCCACCACCCGCGTTTTACTTTTTGTATGAAAAACTTTTTATTATATACAAACATACTGCCCACTTTTGTGTTATTGTACGAAAAACTTCTTTATTCAAGTCAATATTAGTTTGAAATGCGATGTGATCCCTTTTCATGGACAGCCGATTTACTTACATAGACTAATGTGCGTGTCCCGCCCACTTTTAGGGTACCGCCCATACAAACCCACCGCCCAATTTTGTGTTTTTATTAAAAAATTATTATATTATATATATGAATTTTAGCTGGCTCGAGGTCGTTTTACATTGGGAAATAATTTCTATATAGTATATATACATATTTCCTCAATGCGAAAGAAAGAATAATGAATAACATTTTGTTATCACAGAAAAAATGATCGGCTTCCGATACACGTGTTTCAGGGTTTGCCAAAACCCTTCATCAGTCGGACAGGCTGTACATTGCTAATTAATTGAAAAGCGCGTTGTGTATTATACGATTTTTCTGATCAAGAATGATAATGACACTGGAAAAGCGTAAACTTTCCCAGCATATTCTGTTCATGCAAGTGCGGTCTCATTCATTCTTTATATATTTACACATTATAGGTCGCCAATAACAATTTACATTATTATATTATATTATTATTTAAATCAATATTAGCTCGAAATTCGATTTAGTGGATTTTAGTGGGTACCCGCTTCATATACGAAAACATATGGGCGTATTCCGCCCACTTTTTGAGGTAGTCCCATACAAACACACAGCACACTTTTATGCATTTGTATGGAAAACGTCGATATCAACTTGAATTGGATATAATGGCATCTTATAGATGGTCGCTTCTACACATCTACTAGTGGGCGTGTACCACCCACTTTTTGGGTAGTGCCTATTTTAATCCCCTACGTTTATGCTTTACAATACGATTTAAAATTTCGTGAGAATAGTATTAGAGCTTCGGTTCTCTCTTGTTTTTTTTTTTATCGAACATGTTTGAATTAAAGCAATTAGTTTAAAAATAATGATTGTTTTGAAATTTGCTCAACTTCATACAAAAGGTGAATATATAAGACATCGAAAGCTCAACAGTCTAGCATGCAGCCTAACATCCAGATGACTTGGGTTCAATTCCCGTTCGAAACAAAATTTTAATATGATTCTTTCTTATTATTTTAAGCGCAACAAAACTATCAACAACCGTCTAAAATGCAATATGCAATATATGAATAAATTAATAAAAGTATAATAAATATTTGTTAAATATAATCCCTTCAAAAATTTAAAAACTGGAGATAGATTATTAAAGCTTCTAGATGTGTAGATTATTAAAGATTCGGTTCCATCGAAGTACACGTTTTTTCTTGTATATTTCCAACTGTTTTATTATTATTACTTATCAATATATTGAGTTTAATTAAAAACGACTTGATTTGTTTTGCTGAATTCAATGTGGGAAGATATTTACATCCTCTTCCCTTCCAATACTATGTAGTTTACTAAATTCAACTTCTTTTAGAATTCATCTGCCCAAATTAGCGTAGTGGTACGGTTCCATGTTGGTAACTCAATGCGCAGTTCCACAAATATAGCATCGCACACAATGCAACAAATTAGCCCATTCGTTGCTTGCTTATGCGACGTTATATGGCGTTGTATGTCTCCGGATGTAAAATACCTTACAAATGCATAGTTCCTATAAATATATGGTAAATAAATTGACGCATAAATATTAGTAATTCAATAACTAATGCCAGTTTTTCTTGTGATGGTCTACAATTTAGATAGTGAGATGGGTGGAGATGTATAATTTAATTACTCACCGATAATCCGTTCTCTGGATCCACTTTTCATCGCCAGTAACAACACGATGCAAAAAACTCTTCCGATTATGGCGTTGAAGCAGCAGAAGCAATCTCCCTTCGACGTCTCTTGGCTTAAATTCGTACGGCACGCAATTTCCTTGCTCTTGAATCATTTCCATGGCTTTGAGGAGTTTGCCAACTATTCTGGCAATTCTTGAAGGACTTGACACGGATCTTCTTCGAGTAATGCTTCCAATTCTTCATCTTCAAATTTTTTGGGCTGGCCAAGATGTTCTTTGTCCTCCGTATCAAAATCACCACTTTTAAACCGACGAAACCAGTACTCATAAGTTGAAATCGATGGAGCATAGTCCTCGTAAGCCTCACAAAGTGTACAATGGGCTTCCGCTGCTTTTTTCTTTAAATGAACAGAATTACAGAATAACTCATATTTTCAAAGACGGTAAGAATAATTATGTCTCTAACTACAGAGACATTTCTAATATATCTAAAGTTTTTGAACACATTGTTTGTAGTCAAATGGGCCTTTATTATTAAGTCGTACAGTGACCTTAACGCGCATGGATTCATGCCTGCCAGTTTGACTGTTACGAATTTGACTATATTTAGTTGTCTCTGCATGCTTTTCAGCGACATTGTCTGGTGGATGTTGTGGTAAGGCTTTCGACAAAGTACACCACACGGTTCTTTTGAAAAAACTTTTCAAACTTTGTATCCATTAATCCTTACTTAATTGGCTCCATTCTTACCTTTGACTTCGTGCTTACTGTGTTGTTATTAATGGTACTCGATCTATGAATTATGTATCTACTTCTGGTCTTGCTCAAGGAAGTATTTTAGGCCCTCTATTGTTTAACTTTTCATTAATGATATTAGATGTCGTTACTACTACTTAATGTAAAAAAATTACTATTTTTGAATTTAAATAGTAAGTGTTTTCATGTTACTTATAGCGAATGATTGTCGCCTATTTCAACGTCTTTCACTTGTGTCAATAAATCTCTGCAAGCTAAATCTAAAATAATAGATCTCGAAATCATGTTTTCTTCAGGATTTCTTTTTAATGAGCATCTTAATTATATTATCCCAAAAGCACGGTCTTTGTCAAACGTCATGCATTGCAGTTTACTGATCCTATACCCAAATTCATCTTCACTCTACTTTCGTACGATCTAAGCTGGAATCCCTTAGCTGCCGTTCACATTAATAGACTTCAACACATCTAGAAGATTTATTTAAAATTTGCTTTCTTATCACAAAATTTTTCTAACCCGTTGCCTTCATACAATAGTAGATGTTGCTTATTGCATCTTTCTATTCTTGGAGACAGACTATCAATTGCAGCGTTGCATTTCATAAGTGATATAGTTTTGGGTACCATTGATTGTATTTCTCTTGCTCAGCTTATTCCATTTAATGTTCCAACTAGAGATTTGCGAAATTTTTTACCATTTGCTACCGGTTTTCATAGCTGAGCCTATGAATAGAGCTCTACGTCTATACAATAATTTGCCTCGAAATTTTAAATTTGATTTCTGGTCCAATATGTGTTTTTATTAAAAATACCTTAAAATCGTACTTGACCACTTATTAAATTTATTCTATTTAGTTGTAATAACAAGTTAAGTTAGTTATAATAATAGTCTGCAAATAAATAAATAAGTAATAAATATTTCGAAAAAAATTACAACTGAATTTGGTTTTTACCACTGCTGTGTGCGAGTTATGAAATTTTAATTTATCTTAATCTTGTAGCAGTGCGGTACCTATAGGCCGTATACCGTGAGCTTAGCTCGTTTAAGTCTTCTCTAGATGGAGAGCTTTTCCCTCAAACACACATACGGACGCACAGACGAACATGACCATACCGACTCGTCTTGTCGTGCTTATATTCTTTATGGGGTTTCCTTCATCAGTTTAACAAACCCAATATACCCTATTACCATTATGAATACCCTGTAATAACAATTTTTGAAATAGGGTATATTTTGGGTTTCTTGCATTATCGTTTGTAGAAAGAAAATTTGCAGGTAAATCAAGGTCTACTACGAAGTTTTATTAAATATGAAGTACTCGCAGTTGGCTGTGAGTAAACCCTAGCCAAACTGTGAAACTTAATTACACTTTTCTATGTGACGTTCTAGGTGCGTTCCCGTAAATTGCCTCGAAAAAAGTCAAGGTTTACAAGGTTTTTGAGTTTTCGACTTTAAAGGAATACTCCTTCAGCGTTATTGTATGATTAAAATGAAGTGCAAGCGTGTCTGTACTCAGAGTCGTTCAAAAATTGTCGAAATATTTTATTTGAAATTGTATTGCCTTGATTCGAATCATTTGTTACTTTGCTATGATGTACCTCAAAAATGAATTAGTATGCTTTGTATTATAGTTTGTAGATAACAAAATTTGAATTCAAACCAAGGCTTACTACAAAAAGAAATATATCATGTACAGGGTATAATATAGTCGAGCACCTCGACTACTGCTCTTCCATGTTCTGATAATGTGCATGCAACACAAAGATGCATAGTGAAGATCGAATAAATTTCGATATATTTGTGACGAGTATTTAGGTTTTCCTACCGCCTAAGTTAATGTTTTCTCTTGTTTTATATTTAATTTGTAGATATGGGAAAGATGTCATCCCCCCAAAACCACTTTGGAAGTGCAACGCAGTCACAGTTCAATACAAAGAACAATACTAGAGTTATCGCACAAAAAGGAGGTCTAGCAATTCTGCCATGTGTTGTTAAAATTAACTCTCCAGCAACGGTAAGAGCATAACTATAACTTATTTAAATGTTCTATTTGTAAATGGTGTTTATGTGAAAATGTTTAGGAGTGTTGTACTTTGTTTTTAAATAAAGCGCAAATGGATACGAATTTTCCCCAATATTTTATTGCATTTACAGTTTATACATTAACTAAACTAACTTAAATCTAGAAGATCGAAGTTGCGGACACTCATACCCGTTGGAGGAATTTTAGTTTGGCCGCCAGGTGCCCCTACTAACAGCCTGATCAGTGGTCCCGTCTAAGATGGCGCAATTACGAAAATAAAGAAAATAGAAGTTGCTTAATTGAAATTTATTGAATAGTGATATCAAAGAGAACGGATTGAGTTATTTAGCGCGTAATTTGTCGTACAAAAGGGCAACTTTAATGGGGACATTACTAATATGGACTGAAGTAGGTAGGTAGAATCAATCTTACCAATAAGAATTTTATGAATCTACAGAGAGGAAATTCACATAACTTTGTGGATAGATTTAAAAGAATTGATAATGGAAAATAAATGGAGCTAGAAAGTTGTTTTAGTATGCAACTGGGAATATTATCAGGGCCAGGTACGAAAGAGAATTTAATTGATGAAAGGCATGTTAACATATTTTGCATGGAGATAGCAGGAGGAGATATAATGTGATTATGTAAGAATATGAAAAACAAGGATTAACAGAGCTACTAGAATGCGTAATTTGGAAAAACTCGGCAAACAAATCTGATATGGGGGAATCAGAGGATGTAACCGTACCATCAAGAAATAAGGATACGCTAAAGTACAACGTTCCTTATTAACGAAATTAAAAACGATTTAGGACTGCGACGCATGCTTCGTTTAACTTTTATTAAATAGTCATCATAACACCTTTTATTTAATGCGTTAAAGTCAGAACGCGAGAAACAATATTTACTAAAATCAGTGTTAGAACCACTACGTTTATATTTTTTAAATAAGCGCAACTTAATATTTTTTAATCGGTTAAAGTAACATGAAAACGAAGGTTGTATTTTTCCTGAGATAGGGAGAGTAGTGTATGGAATGCATCTGTCAAAATAACTGAGAATGGTGGAATAAAAAATATTCGTTGCCAATTTCATATCTGTACAGCGCTCGAGAGTAGACCAATCGGTATTGAAAAGTAAGTGATTTAAATTGGCATTAATTTTTCTTAAACATCTGACATATCGAAGAAATTTTTTTTTGTCATGTGTACGACCAATGCAGTGTATGCTGAGAAGAGACTTCCAAAGTTGGATGGAGATTATTTATATATATTAAACCAACATCAACAAAATCAAGATCAAGAAGTTTTCCAAACCTGTTGCGAAAATTATTTTACTGTGGCAGGGACAATTCGAAAATGATATCAAGAAAGTCATTGTTTACAGCGGGAATTAGCATAGAAGTATCCATCAAATTTGACCGTCTTATATTTGGTAGATTGAAATCACTTAAAACAATAAGTTGATCTTTTCCGTGTAAAAGAGTAGCGATGTATGAAATCGGCGGCGTGCTGACAGTAAATGCTCATTTCCGAAGAAGGAGGAATGTATCAACAAGTAATGTATATGTTGAAACCACGGTAAGAAGTATTAACACAGATTAAATCAATGTACTGATAGCTAAGACTAATTTCCTCAGCCAATAGAGACGATTTTACTGATATAGAACACCACCACCAGAGTGATTGGCACGATCTTTTCTAAATGACACAAAATTATCATTAAATAACTCAATATTGAGTATGTGTGGTTGAAGCAAAGTTTCGGTAAAGACTATGATGCCAGCAATAAATGAAAAACTATTAAGATAAACATTTCTAAGCTTATCTCTTAACCCTCTCACATTTTGATAATGTATTAGGAAAGAGGTAGAACTTAGTTTTTTGGCACAGAAGTTAAAACAGAGGACAATTCAAGAGAATTCTGTACAGGAGCACGTTTATTTTTATAGACGTCATCATGCGCAATAATACCAATAGACCAAAAATTGGGCGATAGAGTTGTGCCCAAAATGGACACAGGAACAATTACCTTAAAAGAGGAAATAGAACGAGAGTATGAGAAGTTAAATTTAGAAACCGATATGTTATATAATATGTTATATAATTTATATACGATTTTATATTATCTTCAGTCGTTTCAGAAAAAAAAATTGAGTGGTAAACACAGAGTTGCGCGGGGCAAGAACAGTCAGGATGTTTGGTTTTGAAGAAGTTTGATTTTATATGTGGGTGATGGGCCAGCAGAAATGCTAGTCACAGCTTCTACAACAGAATCAGTTTCCAATGAACCATTATGTGGCACAACAGTGAAGTCTTCAACTACTACCAGAGGGTTGGTGAAAACACTAGTTGACGCTTTGAAGTTGAGATCGGGCGTTGTTTTATTGTTGTCAATTTCCATTGGCACCAAGGTTGACTTCTCAGAAGGTTCTAAACAGGGAGAGGCAGAAACCGTAGAATCGTCCGATTTTTTATCGAAAATTGATAAAAATACAGGGGCTATAATTGGAAAGTTCGTAGTTGCAGGATCATCCTGTGAAATAACTACGGTCGAAGGCTTTGAGTTCGTATAATTTCTTTTCTTACGTTTAGGTGAAGCATTTAGAAATTTAAAATCATTGAATGTTTTTTCAAGTTGATGAAATTTGTCATTTACGATTTTGAAACAACGGTTAAGTTCAGACTTAACCGTAGTCGTAGTCTGATTCATCTCAGAGTCTTTCGCTCTACAGTGGAACGAAGTCCAACGTAGACCTTTCCGTTCATTAATGACGTCAAGAACACGCCCGCTAAAACCAGCTTAATACAAGTCTGAAGCATTATCGCATAACCAACAAGCAAGGTATTGCTCAGTACAAGCTTTGTTTTTATGTTGGCAGCGAAGATCGGAACAAGCCATGTTAAGTTTATTAAAAAACAAAAACAAAAGGAATAAATTATTGGTGCCAAAAGTATGCTACATAAAAATGAATTAAAAGTTAAAATAACATCAGAGCAGAAAGAGTACTATTACGCTTCCAGAACCCAACTCAAAAAATTTAAAAGAACAAAAACAAAAATATTAGTATGTTGGTGTGTTTATCAAGAGAGCTTAAACAAAACAAACGGAGAAAGTGAAAAGAAAGAATAGAAAAAATAAAACAAAGTTTTTTTTTTTTATTATTATTATTTTGCAATCTTTCAATAAGACAATAAGTTAGTTGAAAGTTCATAATATAACAGAAATAGCTGTACTCCAGTGAGAACAGCTATTATATTCAAAATCCTATAATTAAGAGTTTATTTACAATATATACAAAATTTAATCTCTAAAAGGTAAATATAACACATGATTTCTTTTAAGTCTTCGAGTTGTATCGCTATTATCTAGTAGGCATATTGCCAAAACATTTAAATGATCATGTAGTCTCTCAAAATACCTTGTGCTTATTCTACGTATTTCATCTTTAATGTATGGAATATTTAAATCTTTGTGAATTTGGTCATTAGCCACAAACCAGGGGGCGTCAACAATAAGTCTAAGCGTTTTGGACTGATATCGTTGAAGAATTTCAATATTTGATTGGCTTTCAGTTCCCCATTATTGGATAGCATATGTCCACACAGGCTTTAAAATAGCCTTGTAAAGCCGAACTTTGTTCTCCAAACTAAGCTGCGAATTTCTCCCAAGCAGCCAATACATTTTTTTTATTTTTATGTTGAGGTTCTTTGTCTTGCCTTTAATGTGAATTTTCCAAGTTACTCTCCGATTTATATCGAGTCCAAGATAATTTGCGGAGCCACTATGAGGAATTTGTGAATTATTTAAAAATACTGACGGACAATCTCCTCTTCTCAGAGCAAATGTGACATGTTTCGACTTCTCAGTATTAACCTTTATTTTCCATTTCTTAAGCCATCGCTCTATTTCAACTATTTCATTTTGAATATCTTGAGATACTTCTGCCGCAGTGTCTTTAGATGCAATTATAGCTGTATCATCAGCATAAGTGGCTACTTGAACATCACTGACAACAGGAAGATCGGCAGTGAATATTGTGTAAAGGACAGGTCCCAGAACACTGCCCTGTGGAACACCAGCATGGATACTATATAGTTTCGATGTTTTTCCTTCCATTTGAAAATAAAAGTGTCGATTACTTAGATACGATTTCAACAAGAGGTAAAATGGATCAGGAAGCAGTTTTTTTCATTTTATATAACATGCCTGGATGCCAGACTCGGTCAAATGCTTGTTGTATATCAAGAAATACTGCCGCAGAATACAGTTTCTTCTCGAATCCACTTGTAATTGTATCCACTATACGATGGCATTGCTCTGGAGTCCCATGACCTCTCCTAAACCCAAACTGATGTTCCGGTATTATATTGTATGCATCCAAAATTGGTAACAATCTACTCATAAGTATTCTTTCGAATACTTTGCAGAATGTCACCAGCAAGCTAATAGGACGGTAGGACGAGAGAATATTTTCAGGCTTGTTTGGTTTTGGAATCATTATCACCTCCGCACATTTCCATTGTGTAGGAAAGTGATCCAGCCTCAAAATCGCATTGTAAATTAGTGCTAAAAATTTAATACACTTTTGAGAGAGCATTTTCGTAACTCTTCCGTCTATTTTATCATAGCCTGGTGACCTTTTTTGATTCAGTTTTGCGAATTCTTCTTTGATTTCAGACACAGTAATTCTACGAATTGGCATGCACATTTGACAAGGTACATCCAGAAACTCTATTATTTCAGTATCTTCAGGCGCAAGATTTGAATTTGGTTGAAATGTTGAGTGTAAATGTTGTGCAAATGCCTCCACCTTAGCTTTGGCGGTTTTACACCATTCTCCATTATGATTACGTATAGCAACATTTCGTTTTGCAGGTCGTTTTAAATATTTGGTAGTTCTCCAAAGGCTGTATTCATAGTCTTTCGTGTTAGGATTCAGACTTTTGAAAAACTCTGCAGTTGCTTCATTTCTTACTTCGTGCAAGCGTTTTTTAAGTTGGAATGATGCTGTATTGTACCTTGTTTTATCTGCTGGACATCTACTGGTTTGCCAATTTTTCCGAAGCTTTCGCTTATTATTTATAAGGTTCCTAAGCTCAGCTGATATAAAAACAGTATTCGCTATAGAACTTTTGGCTGGTGCAGTACACAACAGACCTGCTTCATGTATAATGTTTGTAAATGATTCCACAGCCGTATCCACTTCTAAACCAGTTTTGAGAGATATATTAGTATTTAGCAGTAATTATAATTGGCGAATGGTCTGAACTTAGGTCGTAGTTGTCCGAAATTTCCAGATGATGCCGTGGTATTCAAAAATAAAGTGCAAAATCCAAAAGATCCGGTATTTTGCGGGGGTCTGATGGCCAATACGTTGGTTTTCCCGTAGACAGTATTGAAAAAATATTGGTATTTATGCATTCATATAGCTCCTTTCCTTTGGGATTTGCTAACCTTGATCCCCACCAAGGGTGTTTGGCATTATAATCTCCACCAACAATAAATTTACAACCAAGTTTTTTGAAAAAGTTACAGTATTCTTGTTCTTTAAAACAAAATCGGGGTGGAAAATACACTGCACAAACTGTAATATCAAATGACATGCATTCAACATTAATGCAAGCAGCCTGTATAGCATTTTCTTTAACTATTTCCATGATATTATATTTAAGCCCTCTTTTAATTAATATTGCAGGGCCGTCATGAGCTCTATTATCTGGATGATTTGCAACTATTAGATCATATCCATGAATTTTAAAGTGTGTCCTGTTGGTAAAATGAGTTTCTGATACCAAGAGGATATCAATGTAATTAGATTTAAGGAAAAGTTTTACTTCTTCGGTGTGGTTGGAAAGCCCATTTGCATTCCATATAGCAATTTGAAGATCTACTTGCATATTTTTGATATTAACAGAGATATCATGTTCAGGAGGTTGTTTGTTAATTCAAACTGTTTGGCTAATAAACCTTCGATTCTTTGAAAAGGGTCCTCGTCATTTGAACTTCTGTTTTCTCGTAGTACTTGCGTATAAGATGGGTGGTTTCCGCTAGTATTAAACTCATTTGGTCTGTGCGAAGATGAAAATCTATGCTCCTGAGGTGGTTTGCTTGAATGCTGACGAGAAGAATGGCTATTAGGCTTCTGCTTTGCAACTAATTCTTGATAAATTTTGCATCCCTTGTAGCTGGCAGCATGATCTTGTAAGCAGTTAACACATTTGGCAGGCAAATCCTTGTCTTTCTGACACTCTGAAGTAGGATGGCACATTGAACACTGAATGCATCTAAATGTTTTTGTACAATACGTCTTGGTATGTCCAAACTCTTGGCATCGAAAGCATTGCACAATGTCAGTTACTTTCCTGGGAGGCTCCACTTTAATTACTGCATTGCTTAGGAATTTCAGGTCATAAATTTCTGCATTGTTGTTGTTCGGTTCCAGATCAATAATAAATATGTTCAATGGATGCTTGGTAATACGACTCCTAACATTGCTTATAGTCCTTACGCAATGACCTAACTCTTCAATTTCATTTTTAATTGAGTCAATTTGTGTAGAAAAATGTAGATTTTTAACTACATCTCTAAAAGAACGCTCTTGTTTTAACTGGTAAGTGTGAAACAAAACCTTATCTCTCTTAAGTGTTGTTATAAACTTTCTATAACTGTCCACAAATTTAACCATAACGCGTATTTGACCGTTTCGTTGGGACTTATAGGTAAAATCTTCTTTCGAAAGAGTTTTGGTAATATAATTTATCATACCATTTATGTCATTAACATTAGCCAGTATTATTGGCGGAGGCTTCGGAGTAGTATTTCGCTCAGTTGATTCCTCTTTGTTTTTTCCTATTTTCGCTTCAGCATTTCCAGTTTCCTCTTTATCCTCCTCCGTCTCCTCACTGCTATTAAGAATCTCGAGTTCAGCAAAACGATTTGTACTTTTAGATGTACTATGTATTGGGTCTAACAGCAGTTTTTTCTTGGAAAAATTTGGCGAGCTGCAGATTGACCGTTTGTTTGATTTTGTTGTCTCAATTCTTTGCCAATCCATAGCTGCTTCAATACCGCCGCCGCTACTCATGATGCTATTTTTAGCACAGATGCAGCAGGTGCAGGCGAACTGATAACCGAAGTTTGTTTTTATTTATGTTGTTTTTGTTGTTGTTTTTTTTTGCAAAAGAAATAGTAATGTGTAATGTGTCGTTTGATCGCAATGAATATGTCTTTACACTTTCACAGTCCGATTGTAACTATTAAAACAAAGTAAATAATATTTAAACTTAGGCAATAAAAAATATCACTATAAACACGTATTAGAAATAAAAAGTAAAATCTAAACAATTTTGTAAAGTATGTTTTAAGAAAATTATAAGTTTTAGTAGTATAACCAAGACCCGGAAATGTTCCCTTAGAAACTCGACTCTTTTGATCTTATTTCCAATGACATTTTGGAAGATTGCGAATAGCAAATATAGTGTTGCTTTTCAAGACTGGAATCATTTTTTAATGGAAAGTTATTTAGCCATTATCTTGGGAACGACCAAATTCCGATTACTTTGCCAATTACTCAAGCACTTCACGAACGTCCGTTATGACACGTATCCCCTGGGTAAGCCACGGAACCACGCTAAACATGGTACATGCCGCACGTCCCAACACTCAACGAAAGCAAGACGTCGGAAAGCTGCAATCACAACAGACCGCCGAAGCCTTTTCAGCCAGACTCTCCCAACTGTTCCGGGCTTCTGAATATATAAGTGAGCAGTGGAGACATATCTGCGGCTACCAAGGAGGTCATTGTGTACACCTGTGACGAACTTTTGGTATGACGAGGATTATTGCCGCTTACAATAGAACTCTTCAGTTGTGAGCAACGCCAGCTGTTAGAGAGCGACATCTAGAGAAACGGAGAGAAGAAACGCATTTTTAGACGCAAAAAAAGGAATAAGAAAAGCGTGAGCTTGAGCGTCTGACTGAAGGTTTTCAGCCCGGATTTTCTCTCTACAAGGACAATAATGGAAGTCTGGTTACAGATGCACATGAATCACTGAGACTAAGGAGAAGTCACTTCTCTTATGTACTTGGGGGCGATGAAGAGAACAATACCGCCGATAGAGAAGCATTTGTTAAACCACGAATTGATGATAGTTCTCTAGTAGAGCCACCGGGTTATAACGAGGTCGACTGAGAAATGAAAACGCTGAAAAATAATGAAGCGGCATGCTCCGATGAGCACCCAGAGTTATTCAAGACCGGTGGTAAAGAGTTGGTAAGGAGTATGCACCAACTATTATGCAAAATATGGTCCGATGAGTAATCCCAGTGTTCTTTGTCCTATCTTCAAGAAATGAGACACCACTGTCTACGAGAAGTACCGTGGATTAAGTCTCCTTCCAATTGAATACAAAATGCTGTCCCACTTACTGTGTAAACGGCTGGAGCATTCACTGAATGGTCAGTTTCAGTGTGGCTTCAGGCGAAACAGGTCGATAAGTGACTAAGTTTTCACTCTACGACAATTTCTGGAAAATACCCATGAGTATAACAAAGACACACAACTTATTTGTCAATTATAATGCCGCTTTCGACACGCCGATAAGAAGAGTAGGAGAAATGCTTTTTTACTCGGACGACGCTTTCTGGCGGCATGTAAAAACAAACGATATTTGCTGGGAATTTAAGGCAGGGCGTTCTAAAACTTTGTTCTTATCGCATTGGTCCCAAGTCCCAAAAACGAGGACATAATTCGAAAAATTTTAAGTTTTAGTACTTTCATTACCATAAAAGCTTAGAGAGAAATGCAGCATTTAAATGGCCTGGGCTTTCAAAATCCCTTTCAAATGGAGTGCTTGTTTCGAACTAAAGTTCAATTATAACCATGATTTATTCACCATGATTTATTCACTATAGCTCCCTTACAAAAACACTTAGTATTTATTTTGTTTTATCGAACACGTCTGAATTAAATTATTTTTTAAATAATAATTGTTTAAAAATTTATGAACTTCATACAAATGTGAATCCAATTAATAATAGCACATATTGCGTAAACTGTTTACTTATAGCAACAAATATAGTATGTATAAGGCTCATAGCGCGTGTTCTAATTATTTTTTGCGCAACAAAACTATCAACAACGGTCAAAAATGCAAAGTTCGTGCCAAATACATATATGAATAAATTTTATTATTTTATTTTAAAAACTGTTAAATATAGTAAGCTCTAATAAAAATTTAAAAACTGAAGTAGACACCAGCGTTGCCGATCAAAAAGGACAAATGTGAAAAGTATTAAAGTTTTGATTCCGTCGAATTTAAAAGTTTTTTTTTAAACCCATTGAAACCCACCGCCCACTGTTGTGTTTTTGTATGAAAAACTATATTATTTGTGTCAAAATGAGCATCAAATTCGATTTTCATGCTTTTTATTCATATACATGTACCAGACAATATAGAAAGTTCTATAATTTATCTAAACGACACTATTATCGAAGCAGCTTTTAAAGCAACACCGATAGTTAGCCGAAAAACTAACGATACCACTACGATACCATGACGAAATAAAAAACTACAGCAGAAAATATCAAACAAAAGTCGAAATACATTCGAATCGAGAAATAAGTAACATTCCTACCCAGGAATTACTAACAACCAGACGCCTAAAAAGACTGAGACCAATAGATCTAATCTAATATATGTTAAAAAATAAGTTTATCATAGTTTCGTTAACACAAATAAATAATTAAATATAATAATATATACTTGTAAACCACACTCCCAGCAGACAGGATGATAGTGCTCACCTTTTCATTATGACCCTTATTCATGTTAAAAAAAGTACTTAGTATTTTTAAGATAGATGTACGAATAAAATGGGAAAAAGAAAAAAAAATGTACCCATGTCTCGCCCACTTTTCGGGTAGCCCCAAAAAAACACGCCGCCCACTTTTGTGCTTTTGTATGAAAAACTTCTTGAACTCAATATCAGCTTGGCATTCGATACAGTGTTTCTTATACCTGTTTACATACAAATGGGTGGGTCAAACTGTTTAAGGTAACTCCCATACAACCCGATAGCTCATTTTTATGCAGTTGTATGAAATACTTATTCAGTTACCTCAATATCATCTTGAAATCGATATGGTGACTTATTTTTCGCTTCACAGACATATACTGGACACACGTTTATGTTTTATACGATTTAAAATGGTGAGTGATTGGTGTTATAGCTTAAACCGAAGTTACCGTTTTTTTTACTGTTTTATAATTGGATTTTTTATACCGACATTTATGCGGTCCAACAACAGCACAGCTTTCTCGCTCTATGAGGGTCATAACATTGCTGTCAACAAGCTGATGTCGAATAAGTTATTTTTATGTTTCTTCAAAGGTGAAATGTTTGCTGGTAAAATAAAATAGTACAATACAAAGTCAACAATGAACAAAACCACATTAATTATTTATTTCTTATTTGACTTCGATCGATTAGCCTCTCAATTGCTAGAGGTAGCGTCATGAAGGGTAAATTATTAGCTGTAGGACCAAAGATTTCTTCTTTTCGGAATTAAAGAAATGGTTGTCTGTAAAGTCGGTTTACGGACGATAATTTTACTTGTTAACGTCATAAGAAACATTGATGAAAAATTTCATACTTTTGTGAATTGATAAAAAAAATGAATAAAAAAGTGGCGGAAGGATGCAAAGACTTGAGAGAGTTGGACTGACTGGAACAACTGGAAAAGAGATTTTATGGTGTTTATGATTGCAAACAACAAAACATCACAACCAGAAGCTACAAAAATTGAAATTTTTTCTGTGTCTAGTGGGCACAAAGGCGGCAAACATCTATAATATATTATTCCCTAATGACGGCTCTGAGCAATCATTGCTTGGCACAGTAATCAGTCAACAGTTGGTGGGAGAAAGACAGCAACAGTGAGTTATGGTTAATGTACAAGCACAAATAACACAAGCAGAAGTGTGATGCATATTGTTTGCCGAAAATTAACGCATCGATGGAGTCATATAAATTTAATAATGTGATGCAATAGAAAGATGAGTCTATCAAAGAATTTGTGACTAAACTTTTTAGTTTTAGTTTTGCTTCAGCGATGTGAATTTAAATGTGCTTGTGGTTCGCTGTATGAAGACAGAATGCTAAGTGATCGAATTATCACTGGAGTCTAGGATAAAAAACTACAATTAAAACTACTTGATGGGCAGGAGACGTTAAATAAGTAATCGAAATTTGTGAGATTTTCGAGGCAGCAAGTATCAACAAGGATATTTTGAAATCGAAGGTCAAAGTGGATGCTGTTATGTCGTCGTCGAGGGAGAATGCAGTGGAGGCAGTAGACATGATTAATCGTAGATTCTGCTTCAACTGTTGTGGTAAATGGAGTTAAGAGCACAAGAATAATTGTCCAGCGAAGGAGTTCGTCTGCCGTTGTGGAAAAAAGGGTAATTTTCTTCGGATGTGTCGTAAACGGGATGTTAAAAATTTTAATCAGAATAATCAATGTAAATTAACTAGTAAAAATACTGAAACTAGAATTAAACTTAGTACACTAAATTGTGAATTTGGAATAAATGCAAAGGGATCAGGAAATGAAAGATGGACAAAGTCATACTAGGTATGGAAAGGAGATTATTAAGTTTAAAGTTGATACGGGTGCGGATGTGCACTGTGTTCCATTAAAATTGGTTAAGAAACTCAAAATTAAAATTAAGAATGAACAAAATACATATCTATGATTATAGTAACAATAAGGTTAAAGTTTATGGTTTTGTTAAATTGAAGTTAAATGAAAAGAAAATGAATTTGATTAAAGAAGCTATGTTTATAGTTGTGAGTAATGATTTAGAACCGATACTGGGACGAGAGACTTGCAAGGAATTTGGGTTGGTTAAATGCTGTAACATTGATTCAATCAGGTTACCAGAAGATAAGGAAGAATTTGTGTGTCAAAATATTGATGTCTTTGAAGGATTAGGAAAAATTCCAGGAAAAATTAAAATTCATATAAAAGAAAATGCTAAACCAATTATACATTATAGGAAGCAATTTCCTAACTCTATTTGTAAAATGCTGAAAGGTAAACTGGAAACAATGGTGTGTGATAGAATCATTACCCCTGTGTCTTATTCAACGGACTGGGTAAATAATTTGCAAATACTTGAAAAAACAAATGGAGATTTGCGAATTTGTTTAGACCCAAAACCTCTTAATGAATGCATTAAGAGGTAACATTTTTTGATACCAACAATGGAACAGTTTATATCGGAACTATCTAATAAAAAATTTTACAGTATTAGTTTGTTATAATGGGTGTTGGCAAATAGAATTAGATGCCGGGAGTTTTGGTTTATTTTGATGATATTATAATTATTGTAGAGGACAAACAAGAGCATGATAAAATTTTACTGAGTGTTCTTGAGCGTGCTCGTGCAAATAATGTTAAATTTAACTCTCATAAAATACAGTATTGCAAGCCAGAAGTTAAGTTTATGGGCCATATTCTATCAGAAAAAAAAATGAAACCAGCAGAAAAACATAAAGATGCAATATTGAAATTGAAGTAACCATCGGACAAAACTGGAGTTATGCGATTACTGGGATTATGTAAATATTTGGCTAGATTCATATCGAATTTATCTAAATTGAAAATTAGCTAGGAAAGATGTTGATTTTGAGTGGAATGAAATTAGAAAGTTAGTTAGAAAGGAGTTAGAAACTTTATTAGCAGTAATTGCTTCTGATCCTGTTCTTAGGGCATATGTATTGATTCAGGATGGACATCCAGTGGCATTTGCGACAAGAACTCTAAGTAAGAGTGATGTAAAATGGGCGCAAATTGAAAAAGAGTTATTGGCTATAGTTTTTGCTTGTCAACGTGTTCATTATTTTATATATGGAATAGAGTTTTCTGTGGAAAGCGATCATAAACCACTTGAAGCTCTTATTAAAAGGGCGCAGCGTATGTTTATGACATTACTCAAATATCCTTATTTAGAAATTGTGTATAAGCCAGGGACGAGTATGCTGGTGGCTGATTTTCTGTCGCGTGCACAGTTGCAAGAAGTGTCTGAGTTACAAGGATTGGCTGGAGTCACACACACAATAACTAAGACTATTTGTCTGTCTGATAATAATTATAATTACTACAAGGAACTTTTAGATCACGATGAAAATTATAAACGTCTTTGTCATTATGTAGAGCATGGTTGGCCAGGGTTTCATCAGGTTAATGACTTGTGTCAACAATTTCATAAGTTGAAATCTGAACTACATTTTGAAAATGGTTTGTAAATCATAGACTGGTAATTCCTACAGAATTACAGGACAGGATAATCAAGTGGCAACATGCACCTCACATAGGCATACAAAAAATACTTGCAAGGGCTAGAAAGTTGTATTACTGGCTGGGAATGACAAAACGAATTAAAGAGGTGATAGAATCATGCAGTGTTTGTGAGAAGTTTAAGAGAAATAATCAGAAGGAACCGTTGGTTCAGGAGCAAAGTCCAAAATATCCTTTTCAATTTGTTTCAATGGATCTATTTGAATATGCAAATCGTGATTATATTGCAATTATTGATGTATATTAAAATTATCTAATGACTGCAAATATTAATAATAAAACATCAAAGCATATTATTGAAGTGATTTGTAGTATATTTAACAAACTTGGGTACCCTTCGGTAATTAAGTGTGATAACACTCCGTTTAAGTCAAGTAATTTTGAAAGGTTTGCAAAGGATTTAATATACGTATTAAATATTCAGGCCCAGGATATCCCCAAAGCAATGGTCTAGCAGAAAAAGGTGTGGCGATTGCTAAGAATATGTTAAAGTGCTGTTATGAGACTAGAGAAATTGATAAATTTCAGTATAGAATATTGGAATATAATACAGCACCAGTTGCAAGCCTTAGTTTTTCACCATCTGAATTATTGAAAGTTACCAGTATCGGAACAATTGCTAAAAAGAAATACCATACAAGTGATCTGGTGTTTGAGAGTAATATAACATCAAACTTCTCTAAAGAATTACCAGAGATCCAAATTGTTAAACCTACTGGTAATGTTAATCTAAATAATTCTAAGCAAAATAAACAACCTATGGAAATTGAGTTGTCAATGCAAAATAATAATAATAGTTACTCAGAATCTGAATATGAGACAGCTGATAGTCATGGTTCAACATCAAATTCAGACAATGAACATGAAGTGATAATACCCACATCAAATGAATATGCATGTATGTTATATATATATATATATATATATATATATATATATATATATATATGTTATACGGCCAGTAATACAACTTTCTAGCCCTTGCAAGTATTTTTTGTATGCCTATGTGAGGTGCATGTTGCCACTTGATTATCCTGTCCTGTAATTCTGTAGGAATTACCAGTCTATGATTTACAAACCATTTTCAAAATGTAGTTCAGATTTCAACTTATGAAATTGTTGACACAAGTCATTAACCTGATGAAACCCTGGCCAACCATGCTCTACATAATGACAAAGACGTTTATAATTTTCATCGTGATCTAAAAGTTCCTTGTAGTAATTATAATTATTATCAGACAGACAAATAGTCTTAGTTATTGTGTGTGTGACTCCAGCCAATCCTTGTAACTCAGACACTTCTTGCAACTGTGCACGCGACAGAAAATCAGCCACCAGCATACTCGTCCCTGGCTTATACACAATTTCTAAATAAGGATATTTGAGTAATGTCATAAACATACGCTGCGCCCTTTTAATAAGAGCTTCAAGTGGTTTATGATCGCTTTCCACAGAAAACTCTATTCCATATATAAAATAATGAACACGTTGACAAGCAAAAACTATAGCCAATAACTCTTTTTCAATTTGCGCCCATTTTACATCACTCTTACTTAGAGTTCTTGTCGCAAATGCCACTGGATGTCCATCCTGAATCAATACATATGCCCTAAGAACAGGATCAGAAGCAATTACTGCTAATAAAGTTTCTAACTCCTTTCTAACTAACTTTCTAATTTCATTCCACTCAAAATCAACATCTTTCCTAGCTAATTTTCAATTTAGATAAATTCGATATGAATCTAGCCAAATATTTACATAATCCCAGTAATCGCATAACTCCAGTTTTGTCCGATGGTTACTTCAATTTCAATATTGCATCTTTATGTTTTTCTGCTGGTTTCATTTTTTTTTCTGATAGAATATGGCCCATAAACTTAACTTCTGGCTTGCAATACTGTATTTTATGAGAGTTAAATTTAACATTATTTGCACGAGCACGCTCAAGAACACTCAGTAAAATTTTATCATGCTCTTGTTTGTCCTCTACAATAATTATAATATCATCAAAATAAACCAAAACTCCCGGCATCTAATTCTATTTGCCAACACCCATTATAACAAACTAATACTGTAAAATTTTTTATTAGATAGTTCCGATATAAACTGTTCCATTGTTGGTATCAAAAAATGTTACCTCTTAATGCATTCATTAAGAGGTTTTGGGTCTAAACAAATTCGCAAATCTCCATTTGTTTTTTCAAGTATTTGCAAATTATTTACCCAGTCCGTTGAATAAGACACAGGGGTAATGATTCTATCACACACCATTGTTTCCAGTTTACCTTTCAGCATTTTACAAATAGAGTTAGGAAATTGCTTCCTATAATGTATAATTGGTTTAGCATTTTCTTTTATATGAATTTTAATTTTTCCTGGAATTTTTCCTAATCCTTCAAAGACATCAATATTTTGACACACAAATTCTTCCTTATCTTCTGGTAACCTGATTGAATCAATGTTACAGCATTTAACCAACCCAAATTCCTTGCAAGTCTCTCGTCCCAGTATCGGTTCTAAATCATTACTCACAACTATAAACATAGCTTCTTTAATCAAATTCATTTTCTTTTCATTTAACTTCAATTTAACAAAACCATAAACTTTAACCTTATTGTTACTATAATCATAGATATGTATTTTGTTCATTCTTAATTTTAATTTTGAGTTTCTTAACCAATTTTAATGGAACACAGTGCACATCCGCACCCGTATCAACTTTAAACTTAATAATCTCCTTTCCATACCTAGTATGACTTTGTCCATCTTTCATTTCCTGATCCCTTTGCATTTATTCCAAATTCACAATTTAGTGTACTAAGTTTAATTCTAGTTTCAGTATTTTTACTAGTTAATTTACATTGATTATTCTGATTAAAATTTTTAACATCCCGTTTACGACACATCCGAAGAAAATTACCCTTTTTTCCACAACGGCAGACGAACTCCTTCGCTGGACAATTATTCTTGTGCTCTTAACTCCATTTACCACAACAGTTGAAGCAGAATCTACGATTAATCATGTCTACTGCCTCCACTGCATTCTCCCTCGACGACGACATAACAGCATCCACTTTGACCTTCGATTTAAAAATATCCTTGTTGATACTTGCTGCCTCGAAAATCTCACAAATTTCGATTACTTATTTAACGTCTCCTGCCCATCAAGTAGTTTTAATTGTAGTTTTTTATCCTAGACTCCAGTGATAATTCGATCACTTAGCATTCTGTCTTCATACAGCGAACCACAAGCACATTTAAATTCACATCGCTGAAGCAAAACTAAAACTAAAAAGTTTAGTCACAAATTCTTTGATAGACTCATCTTTCTATTGCATCACATTATTAAATTTATATGACTCCATCGATGCGTTAATTTTCGGCAAACAATATGCATCACACTTCTGCTTGTGTTATTTGTGCTTGTACATTAACCATAACTCACTGTTGCTGTCTTTCTCCCACCAACTGTTGACTGATTACTGTGCCAAGCAATGATTGCTCAGAGCCGTCATTAGGGAATAATATATTATAGATGTTTGCCGCCTTTGTGCCCACTAGACACAGAAAAAATTTCAATTTTTGTAGCTTCTGGTTGTGATGTTTTGTTGTTTGCAATCATAAACACCATAAAATCTCTTTTCCAGTTGTTCCAGTCAGTCCAACTCTCTCAAGTCTTTGCATCCTTCCGCCACTTTTTTATTCATTTTTTTTATCAATTCACAAAAGTATGAAATTTTTCATCAATGTTTCTTATGACGTTAACAAGTAAAATTATCGTCCGTAAACCGACTTTACAGACAACCATTTCTTTAATTCCGAAAAGAAGAAATCTTTGGTCCTACAGCTAATAATTTACCCTTCATGACGCTACCTCTAGCAATTGAGAGGCTAATCGATCGAAGTCAAATAAGAAATAAATAATTAATGTGGTTTTGTTCATTGTTGACTTTGTATTGTACTATTTTATTTTACCAGCAAACATTTCACCTTTGAAGAAACATAAAAATAACTTATTCGACATCAGCTTGTTGACAGCAATGTTATGACCCTCATAGAGCGAGAAAGCTGTGCTGTTGTTGGACCGCATAAATGTCGGTATAAAAAATCCAATTATAAAACAGTAAAAAAAACGGTAACTTCGGTTTAAGCTATAACACCAATCACTCACCATTTTAAATCGTATAAAACATAAACGTGTGTCCAGTATATGTCTGTGAAGCGAAAAATAAGTCACCATATCGATTTCAAGATGATATTGAGGTAACTGAATAAGTATTTCATACAACTGCATAAAAATGAGCTATCGGGTTGTATGGGAGTTACCTTAAACAGTTTGACCCACCCATTTGTATGTAAACAGGTATAAGAAACACTGTATCGAATGCCAAGCTGATATTGAGTTCAAGAAGTTTTTCATACAAAAGCACAAAAGTGGGCGGCGTGTTTTTTTGGGGCTACCCGAAAAGTGGGCGAGACATGGGTACATTTTTTTTTCTTTTTCCCATTTTATTCGTACATCTATCTTAAAAATACTAAGTACTTTTTTTAACATGAATAAGGGTCATAATGAAAAGGTGAGCACTATCATCCTGTCTGCTGGGAGTGTGGTTTACAAGTATATATTATTATATTTAATTATTTATTTGTGTTAACGAAACTATGATAAACTTATTTTTTAACATATATTAGATTAGATCTATTGGTCTCAGTCTTTTTAGGCGTCTGGTTGTTAGTAATTCCTGGGTAGGAATGTTACTTATTTCTCGATTCGAATGTATTTCGACTTTTGTTTGATATTTTCTGCTGTAGTTTTTTATTTCGTCATTTATTGGCAATATGTGCAAATCTTTATGAATGTCTAGATTTGAAATATACCATTCCGCGTTAACTCAACTACGAAGTATTTTTGATTGTTGTCTTTGTATAACTGAAATGTTTGTCTTCTTTGAAGTGCCCCATAACTGAATACCATTGGTCCATATTGGTTTTATAATGGCTTTGTAGATCAAGAGTTTATTTTCCATTGTCAAAATTGAGTTCTTCTTTAGGAACCAATATAGTTTTTTAAATTTAAGTTTTATTTGATCCCTTTTTCGTTCTATGTGATACCTCCAATTTATTTTGTTGTCAATGTACATGCCAAGGTATTTCGCTACATATTTAATCCTTATTATTTAGTGGCTGAGAAGTGAATCTTATTTTATTAGTATATATAACTTGAATTGTGATCATTGATTTTAATATTCCACTTGTTAAACCAGTTTGTTGTTTCGTCAAGTATTTTTTGCAGTCTCCCTGTAGCAGTAGTTATATTGTTGTGGACATAGAGTAGTATCGTATCATCAGCAAACGTGGCTAGCATGGCCGACTCGTCTTTTGGATATGGAAGGTCTGCTGTGTACAGACTGTACAACAGGGGTCCGAGAACACTACCCTGTGGAACTCCAGCTTTAAACGGTCTTAGAGACGAGTATTCATCTTTGTATTTAATAAAGAAATGGCGATCCATTAGATAACTTTTTATTAAGTTATAGAATTGAGTTGGCAGCATACTTTTTAGCTTGTGTAGTAAGCCGGCTTCTAAATCCGCAGATATTTTATTAGTCACTCTGTGGATTTGTTGAATGGTGGAATGTTTTCGGCGGAATGCAAATTGATGGTCTGGGATGCATCGTTTGGATATCAAAATTGGTTCAAGCCGATCAAATAAAATTCTTTCGAATATGTACTTTGGATAATATCGGTAGAAGACTGATTGGCCTATAGGATGACGGTTTTGTCGCATCTATGCCAGGTTTAGGTTTTAACATTGTGTTAAGAATGATGCATATATATTGTATAGCCTTGTCTGGAAGTTTTTTTAAAATGCGTCCTTTGTCATCAATTTTCTCTATTTGTCTTTTTAATTCACTTTTATTAATTTTGTATTGGTTATGTTGACTATTAGACTACTGAAAGTTCACTACATAAGTGTCTTCGAAGTGATCTGCTAGTATATTTGCTTTTCGGAATTGGTTTTAGCCCATGAGCCATTGTCTTTCTTCAGATGCGGACAGTGAACAATTTTATTAGTCAAGTGTTTTGTTTATTGCTCCCCACAGTGAGTAGTTTGTGTCAGAAGTAGGTGTTAATTTCTTAAGATAGTTTGTGATGGCGGCGTTATTATGCTTCTTTTAAGCTTCTTTAAGATCTCTTGTTGCCTTATTCAGTTTTCTTTTATTATCTGGAGACCTGGAAATTTTACATATTTTACGGATTTGTCTTTTTTCATTTATCATTTGTCGAATTGATGGTGGTGTAGTGTATCGTTAGTTTTTCGGCTAACTATCGGTGTTGCTTTAAAAGCTGCTTCGATAATAGTGTCTTTCTATATTGTCTGGTACATGTACTTTCTATATTGTCTGGTACATGTATATGAATAAAAAGCATGAAAATCGAATTTGATGCTCATTTTGACACAAATAATATAGTTTTTCATACAAAAACACAACAGTGGGCGGTGGGTTTCAATGGGTTTAAAAAAAACTTTTAAATTCGACGGAATCAAAACTTTAATACTTTTCACATTTGTCCTTTTTGATCGGCAACGCTGGTGTCTACTTCAGTTTTTAAATTTTTATTAGAGCTTACTATATTTAACAGTTTTTAAAATAAAATAATAAAATTTGTTCATATATGTATTTGGCACGAACTTATATATATATATATATATATATATATATATATATATATATATATATATATATATATATATATATATATATATATATATATATATATATATATATATATATATATATATATATATATATATATATATATATATATATATATATATATATATATATATATATATATATATATATATATATATATATATATATATATATATATATATATATATATATATCTCTCTCTCTCTCTCTCTCTCTCTCTCTCTCTCTCTGAGAGAGAGAGAGAGAGAGCGAGAGAGAGAGAGAGAGAGAGAGAGAGAGAGAGAGAGAGAGAGCGCGCGCGCGCGCGCGCGCGCGCGCGCGCGCGAGAGAGAGAGAGAGAGAGAGAGAGAGAGAGAGAGAGAGAGAGAGAGAGAGAGAGAGAGAGAGAGAGAGAGAGAGAGAGAGAGAGAGAGAGAGAGAGAGAGAGAGAGAGAGAGAGAGAGAGAGAGAGAGAGAGAGAGAGAGAGAGAGAGAGAGAGAGAGAGAGAGAGAGAGAGAGAGAGAGAGAGAGAGAGAGAGAGAGAGAGAGAGAGAGAGAGAGAGAGAGAGAGAGAGAGAGAGAGAGAGAGAGAGAGAGAGAGAGAGAGAGAGAGAGAGAGATATATATATATATATATATATATATATATATATATATATATATATATATATATATATATATATATATATATATATATATATATATATATATATATATATATATATATATATATATATATATATATATATATATATATATATATATATATATATATATATATATATATATATATATATATATATATATATATGACTGAAGATAATAGAAAATCCTGTATAAATTCTTGTCTTAAATGCTCCAATAACATATCGGTTTCTAAATTTAACTTCTCCAACTTGCGTTCTAATTCCTCTTTTAAGGTAATTGTTCTTGTAACCATTTCCGACACTATTCTATCTCCCAATTTTTGGCCTGATGGTATTTTTGTGCATTAGTACGTCTATAAAAATAAACGTTCCCCTGTACAGAATTCTGTTGAATTGCCCTCTGTTTCAGCTTCTGGGCCTAAAAACTTAGTTCTACTTCTTTCCCAAACCATTATCAAAATTTGAGAGGGTTAAGAACGAAGCTTAGAAATGTTTAAATTAATAGTTTTTCTTTTATTGCTGACATAATTGTCTTTACTGAAACTTGGTATCATCTAAGTGAGGGAATTAGTATTATCTATCAGTACATTGAATTAATCTGCGTTCAAATTTCTTTTCTTAGATTCAACATATACATTACTTCCACCATTTATAGCGACATATCTTTTAAATAACATTACTCTCGGTAGAGAATTTTATTTTAATTACCTAGGTATCGTTATGGAACCTAAACTTATTTATAATATTCAAATTTGTTCAATAGTGAATAACGCAAAAGGTGTTCTTGGTTTTGTTAAGCGTTGGTCTAAGGAAGTCGATGACCCTCATACTAACTTCGTCTATACTTATCGTGTAAGTCCGATTTCAGAATTTGATACTTGTGTTTGGAACGCTTACTATGCTATTCGCGAGGATTCTACTGAGTCAGTTCAAAAACAGTTTCTTCTCTTTGCTCTTTGATAAAATTCTTATTATCCCTATCTGTTTCAGTCCATATCACTAAACGTGTCCATTTGGCCAACTCGTCACTTCGTGCCAATAAGTTGCCCTTTTGTACGACAAATTACGCGCTCAATAACTCACTCCGATCTCTTTGTTCTATGTACATTAAAATTTCGCTTTATTACTATTTTAATTCGTCCTTAAACGTACAAAACTCTGTACTGACAAATCACTATTCAATAAATTTGTAAATTTCATTTAGCAACTTCCATTTTCTTTATTTTTCTACTAATTGCGCCCGATTGAACCACTGCCCAGACTGTAATTAGGGGCACAGTCTGCCAATATGGCTATAAACAAACATTCCTCCAACGGGTCTGAGTGTCCGCAAATTCCTTCTTCTAGTTTTAAGTTAGTTTAGTTAATGTGTAAACTTTAAACCATTGTTTAAGCGTCTGTTTTATATATGTAATTCCAATTTTAAATAAATAAATAAATAGTTGATAATTCCATTCATAAAGGACTAGAGGCTCTAATAAATATTGTTCAGGGATATGAGCACCTGAGTTGAAAACAAGAGAATTATAAGGAGAAATTTTATCTGCGTACATATCAGGAGCATCTAAAATTTCAAGTCTGGTGGCTCTATTATTTATAGTATCCGAGATCTCGTTCAAAAATACAAAGACCGGAAAGTGAGATGAAGGCTAGATCGACAAAGAATTCGATTCTGATCAAGAATATATATAATTTATGGGGTCTACTACACATTTTATGCATCTATTACATACAGCTGCATAAACGTTGTATACGCTTGGTCTTTAGGGTAGGGCATAAACACTTAATATTGTCTCTGTCAGAAGCAAGACAGTAAAATGAAGCGCAGCGATCGTATTCAAGGTTTTTTAACGACTAAATATTCATATGTCGTACAAGAGGGATGATTCTTACAATAATATACTTGCTCTCACTTGCAGCAATAATGAGAGAGTGTGAGAGAGCATAAACGTTGCATTAGGGTTACCATATGTTTCAAAACTCCTCCAAAATGATCATTTGTGATATACCGTTTTTTTTGCCAACTTCTGAGCGGTGGTCAACATTTAGAACAATTGGATCATCTTACAAAAAACCAATCTCAGCTAGAAATCGCCGCAAAAAAATGGTTTCTTTTCCATTGCCTTGATACCATTGATACCATTGATCCATTGATACCCATTTTCGCTTGACAATGCTTCTGCAACTGTATCTGGAATCTTCTTCTCAATCACGCTGAAAACCATGCTGTACTGTTTCGATGGACGTCCACGCCTACCGTTGGGTACGATCTTTGGCCCACCTCGACCACCCCTGTGTGTCTGCTCCTGCACTGAAACAATTTCTGATAGCTCCTCCCGATTGTTGATGTCCTTTAGAATCTCGCTTTCAGATTCACTCTCATCATCAGGTGAGCCGTATTAAAAAACGATGCTAACCTCCTCCTTATGGGATACTTCTTCTGAAATTATCTGCTGTTTGCACTCTGTTAAATTGATGAAAAAATCTTTATTATTTTCTGTCTCAATTTCGTTGTTGCATATAAAATTCTCATTGAAAATAATATCTTGTCTTACTACAATTTTCCTTGTCTCTTGGTCATATAATTTGTACGCCTTGGATGTGTGTGAACATCCAACCATTACGTACTTTTTGCCTTTAGCTTCAAATTTGCCTCGTGCACTTTTGTTCAAAGCTACTGCAGTACAACCAAAATTTCTCATATGTTTTTCCGCCGGTTTTTTCATATACTTCGTATGGAGTTTTTGTAGGACATCTATTTCGAATATACGCCGCCGTCGGTACAGCTTCTGCCCATAAACTTTGATTTGAACCTGTGCCAACTCTCGTCGCATGCCATGTTGTCTCAAACACTCGTTAAACTTGCCGTTTACATATTCAGTTCCATATTCACTACGTAAAGCCAAAATTTTGCATTTAGTCTGTCCTTCGACTTGTACATGGTATTGCTTGAACTTATCAAGTACCTCATTTTTTTATTTAAAAAAATAAACCGTAACATACCTCGATTTGTCGTCTATAAATGTTAAGAAATACCTGGATCCTCCGATTGATGGAATATTGATTCAATTCTGATGATACAACCAGAATGCAAAGTTTCACTTCTACCGCGTGTGAACTCACACTCGATTATTTTTATACAAAATAACTTTCTGAATTGGACCTTTTCGTTTATACACTTCCTGTAGCTTCAGCCACTCTTCTGAAGATGTTTTAGAATTCTTTATGTAGTTGTAGCCAATGCCTTCTCGTCATTTGTGGTCCATTCCACAAGCTCCTCTGGCTTTTGCAGTAAGGGTTTTACTTCGCTTGCTACTTTCCATATTCCATATTTTCCTGTTTTCACTTCGCGTACTCGTTTTGTCGCGCTGGGCCCATAACCTGTCAGAAGCATGACAGTAAAACCAAGCGAGGGATGATCCTTCCAAAATATACTTGCTCTCACTTGTAGCAATAAGGAGAGATCGTAAGAGCACATGCACGTTGTATTAGGGTTACCATATGTTTCAACAGTCTCTTTGTTCAATGCTCATTTTTATATTGATAACACAAACATACACGCAGTTTAGACGTGGCATCCAAATTTTTAAATACACTTAATCTGCTCGCAAACCACGTGAATCTAAAAAATTTTATATTATATTATAGTTTACTAGATATCTTTGTTCAAACATACTATTCAATTTGTCTGAAAGTTTGTAACGCATTAAAGGAGGCATCGTAGACCCCACTTTTTGTATGTAAAACTTTTTTATTGTAGTCAATATCAACTTAATAATAGATATGGTAGCTTTCATTTTGCCGGACACTTCACATATATATGAATAAGTGGGACTCGCCCACTTTTTGGGGTAGCCTCCATACAAACCTACTGCCCACTTTTATGTTTTTGTACGAAAAACTTCTTTATTAAAGTAAATACTATGTTAAAATGCCTTTCTAAGGACAGCCGCTTAACATACATAGACTAAGGGTCGTATCCCGCCTACTTTTTGAGGTAGCCCCCATACAAACCCACCCCCACTTTTGTGTATTTGTAATTTCGATTTGGTGTATTTTAGTGGACACCCGCTTCATATACACATTGAAATATTCGTGTCCCGCCCACTTTTTGAGGTAGTCCCATACAAACCCACAGCGCACTTTTATGCATTTTGTATGAAAAAAGTCAATATCAACTTGATCATCTTGACCATCTTATAGATGATCGCTTCATAAACACCTACTAATGAGCGTGTAACGTCCACCTTTTGGGGAAGCCCTTATTTAAGCCCCCCGCGTTTATGTTTTACAATGCGAAATAAAATTACTTGTGAATGGTATTAGAGCTTCGGTTCAACTGAAGTTAAAGATTTTTCTGGTTTTTTGTATGTAGCTGACCAATTTAAAAACAGTTATTATTTTAACATTAAAATTTGCTTTAATTCGAACATTTTCGATACAACATATTAAATACAAATTGTTCCTTAATGGGAAGAATGTGATTGTGAAGAAAATAAAAATGGAATATAACTACTAAAACTATCTATTCATGACATATTATAAATATAAACTAAATATAAATATATTACCAAAATTTCTTTTATGTGTTTCAGGTTTCTTGGATACGAAAAAAAGATTTCCAACTTCTGACAGTTGGCCTATCGACACACAGCAGTGACAAGCGGTTTTTGGTCGAACATACTCGCCATATGGGTCACTGGTCTTTGAGAATTAAGTCAGTCAGAGAGGAAGACCGAGGTTTCTATGAATGCCAATTATCTATTTATCCAACGCAATCAATATTTATTGAATTGAAAGTTGTGGGTAAGTGTAATGTATAATTAAAATGTTAATCTTATTACATAAGAGCATTATTTTTATTTTAAATAATTTTTGCTAATAAATCGCATATGCACTGTATATATCATGGTTGCAATGGTAGCATTTCTTGATCCACCCAAAGCACTGGTCTCATGTCTGGGCTATATAGTATATACGTATAGAATAAATAAATTCGTTTTGGGAATTTTTAACACCTTATATTTCGGACTGACTGGTCTAATTTTATATATGTTGACATTTTCTTAATGTACTTTTCAAGATCACACTTTCAAAGGCTCTTCATTGGTTAATCAGGACGTTTGTTTGCTGCTTGAGTCATTTTCGAAAGAGTTATTACTATAATCAAGAATTTTACCACAGCATCAGAGAATTCACTGTCAGAAATCTTTAAGCGACCTAATAGCAAAAGGTGTGCAAGGATTGCTCTCAACGGTAACTCATAACATTCGGGAATATTTCTCATACTAGTAAAGGAATGTTGTCTGCGTATGCTACAATCTGGGCGCCAAGGCGCAATGACAAAAGAAATCGAATTGTTGAAAAAATGCTAGATTTTTCTAATGAAATATATAGTTTAAGTATAGCTAACAAATTAGTGCAACGATGATAAAAGCTTGCAATATATATAATTATTAAATTGTTAAATTTCCAGAAGCTGTTGCGGAAATTACAGGGGCGCCAGATCTACATATTGATGAAACCTCGACATTACGCTTAGAATGTAAACTTAAAAGGGCTACAGAGAACCCGGCTTTTGTGTTCTGGTAAGTAAAATTACTCGTAAAATTTATCAAGTCAAGGTTTTTGAAAAAAATGTTCAGCAATTCTGAAATAATATTGGTCAAAATTTTTATAAGCGAAATTTTTTTAATAGACAAACCAAAAAGAGACGTTTAAGACGAGAATTTCAGGTATCTTCATCTCTTCCATCTAAGCATCTTTCCAAATTATTTAATTTAAGTCGAACTCTCAAGTCGGAAGAAAGCCTCACCGAAAATCCTTAACCGGCACGTTCGAAGCCATATTTTATGTAATCGTGAGTGGAAAAACCATCTGGTAACTGGCTTCGTAGTAACGAACCAAAGTCAATTGTTCATGTCGTCTTTTTATGCTAATCACGAATATACTTATTTACCTTATGGGGCCTCCGATGATTACTTTAAGGCGTTGCAAACATTGCAAAATTATATTTATATTGAACAAAAATGCTGTTGGGGTACCGGTTCCCAGTTGCGCCCGTGGATCCTCCAATGATTTACCAGAATTTATTTTTATTTAGTTAGCTTCGTGGTTTCGTGGATAACCACAATTTCGACTGATAAAACTGATGAGTATGGTGGGAGAAGGTTTTGTTGGATGATAGAAGATTCTGTAACAATGTTGATCTGTCCGTATAAATAAAAGTGCGATTTGGGTTCTGTTATTTAATGTATTGAAATATGTTAGTATCTATGTGGAAAGGCCAATATGAATAAAGTTTAGTTATCCTAACAGGAGAACTGAGTGATAAATGGTATGTTTAACGCTCTGCATACTTTAATCGTGGAGTCAAGTGCAGAATTTGTGCATTCGTTTCACTCGATGAAGTAATTTTTGAAGAAATTGGATAGAGTGTCAACTGAGTTCTGACAAATTGTGGAATGATACTTTGGATTCGATTGTTGGTTGAAGTTAAGCTTTTGGGACAGAGAGTTGGCTTGCTCTGTTATATGATTATTCCATCTGCATTTTGTATTTATTGTCATACGATTTTCAAAGCTGATACAGTTGGCATTGTTATAATGTTTGATGTGATTGTACAAGAGCAATGTTTTTTATTACATATCTATATCAGATATCTCTTGTGCGGAGGTGGCAGTTATATCATTATAAACCATGGTAAAAGGGTATGAGCAAGATTTACGTTTGGTATTAACAAATTTATAAAATGATCTTGGATCACGTCGGAAGTTGTTTTACATTCTAACCAAATAACATGTATAGGCCCTTCTATTTGCTAATTAAAAGTTAAAACGAACAACAGAATATTTTACATAATAATGGACATTTCTTGATTTTTTAAATTGCAGAAAATATCGTTATTTGATATTTTTAAATAGACAAAAGTGCTTTGTAAACCACAGAGGCGTGAGACAAGGCAAGTCACTGGATTTCGTCTTTGAATCTCGATGTAGTTCGTTATTTCGTACAAACCATTGATTTGAATTTTAGGTCAAGTTCGTATTTTTTAATCTTTACATGTTCTTTTCATTTGAGCTTTGCGTCCAAGGTCAGAAATTTCGCCGTATTTGAGTAAGGCACTGGACTTCCATTAATGTGTAGAGGGATGTTTGTGATATTTTTGTTTGTGAAGTTGTATTGTAAAGATTTTGTGCTTTTTAGTTTAAGTCCCCAAAGTGAGCAACATTCGATGAAATAAATTTGGGGTACTTTGTAGTTTCCAAGTTGCTTCTTCTACAGAATTGCATATTGCGACATCGTATGGATTGGTAGGTCGATGGTGTAAATTAGATATAACAAAAGACTTTTATGCTCAATGGTTGAAATGCAAATTAATTGCTGAACGAATTGTGGAAGAATAAAAAGGCAATAAGGTTTTTATCAATATTTGGCGGAAAATTTTTGCAAAACTTTGGAAAGAGATCAGCGCAAATTTTGAGTAATCCGAGTTTTAATACTTGTACTTTTATGAATCCAAGGTTCAATCAGACAATAACACCGGAAAATAAAAACAAATTGCAGTTCAGCAAATCGAATCATTACTGGACAAAATGAAAATACTGAACTTAAAAGAAACTCATAATTTTTGGACTGACGAAACAACTCAACCAGTAATATTTGAATCAGTAAAGAAGAAGATATGTAGTATGACTAAATTGAACGTTTACAGTTACCATTATAAAATTTAGGTCACAATTGAGCGAGCATTTTATTCTTTGAAAATCAGACGAGGAGAAGGGGGCAGAGAAATAGGGCAGAGGAAAGGGTGAAGGCTAGCAACGCGCCGGGCACCGGATAGGGGACCTTGGAAAGGGGTCTGGGGAAGGAGTACGGGATATGGACAGGGAAATGGCACCGGGGAAACGCACCGGGTACCAGCTAGTGAAATATAAAATTAAAAAGCATAAGCTTTTTAAAATCTTCAAAATAGCCGACCTAAAACGGCTGACTAGCCGACAATGTTGTCTCAAATGTTGGAGTACTGTTATTTTGATATGATAGAACAAATCCAGTAGCACTAGTCTTGAATAGCAATATAAAGCAAATAGCATAGCAATTTGAAAAACATATAACTTTTTTTTAGCCGTAGCAAATGGATAAGATGGATTTGAACTCAGTTCTGTTGGAACCAAATGTCGTTCAAATCCATCTTATCCAATTTGGCTCACAAGAAATTGGTATTCATCAGTTGGTAGCGCACTCCGTTGATGGCAATTGAAGAAGTGCGGTTTATTCTCGTGCAGAATGTCCATTCTGACATCAGCTCTATGGCACGTAGCGCAGTTCTGTTGGAACCAAATGTCGCTACGTGCTATAGAGCTGATGTCAAAATGGACATTCTGCACGAGTATTTTAAGGGAGGGAGGTTTCCGAGAATGTCAGCATATTAGTTGGCTCATGCCATGCTCGTACAGTTGTCGATCAGTTTGAAGAATGAAAAGTTGGCCCAAAAATACTAAATAAATTAATCAATTTGACGCAACATTTTTGACAAAGTTGGATCTTAGTGCTAATTTATAGTAAACTACACCAAGATTTTCAATTATCGTTCATTCTACTAGTAATTGCATATATAGTACGTAAAATAAATGGTAAACTAAAAGACATTTCATTTTGTAGTTACGAAAATGATTTCCACATTGTTTATTAAATTCAAAAAAACATTCACGATTGGGAAGACTACTTCGGCTCCACAATGTCTATAGAAAATGCAAGCACATATACATAAGTATTTTCAGCTTTCTACTTATTCTTTAACTAATTTTGCCTCAAACTAGTCTGCTTTTTTTAATTCCTATACGCAAACTATAGCTTCCCTTGTATTTTTAGAGATATTACTCCCCAGATATGTTACTCTCCAGGCCCTGATAATATTGCTTCTAGTGTACTTAAATTATGTGCCGATTCGTTGTCAACTGAGGTATGCTAATATCCACCACGGTTCAACGGTAGTTAACTTTTCTTGTTTGTCTTAAATTGGTTAAACAACCAAAGACGGAATAAATAATTAATTTTGATGTTTTTAATTAATAACTTATTAAACATCATGCCATTCGTGAAATTGAAATTGTACAGCAAGTGTAAACTAAGTTTGTGTAAGTGTATGTAAAATGCAGAAGGAGACATGGCGGTGTTTATAAAGTATATACATTCTTGATCAGCATCAAACGTCGCACCGATATAGCTATGTCCGTCTGTTCGTCCTTCGTATTTTTGGAAAACGAGTTCTCGGAGACTACAAAAGGTACCTAGATGGATTTTTATAATGGGCTCGCTTCTGCCTGGTGAAACGCATTTAGGAATTGGTTCAACCATGTAAAGGACTCCCGGTTGTTCCGGGTCGAAGGCTGGGATAGCTCAGCTTTTCCAGAGTTTGCTTTACATAAATTTGTATTTGCAGACCCTGAGGTAAGGAAACACTTTATTTATTTATTTAATTATTATTTTCTCCTTTATTTGTTGTTTATTCTTTTGCTTTATTTGTTTATCGCTACGTTTGTTCGTTTCTTCTCTCTCTGGTGCGTTTGATTAAGGTCAGTTTACGTCTCCTTCGTTCTTTCACTATTGAATGACCTGAATGATCTGCGTGCCAATCAACCACCAAGAACCCCGCAGTGATGCCTTTTGTGTATTTCAACCCCAAGGACTTCACTTGGCACTCAATATCCTCGTGACAGAACAAGCCGTGTTCCTCCTTAAATAATCAAATCCTTTTCACTCCACCAATGCTTTTATCACTAGTGCTTTTGCGCCAGTGCAAGATCCGAGCACTCCAATTGATAGCGTTATAATTTTGAATTATTTTTGCTCCACTGCAAGTCCTTAATTCTAAATTTATTCCGCTTATCCTTGTATCCTTGCTCCAATGCAAGCCTTTTATATAATATTTTACTTCAAAATATTATCTGCTCCAATGCCGACTTAAAATTACCACTTAGTTATCCATTCTTATCCTCAGGGCTCCAGTCTTCAAATCCTTTTGAGACTCAATGTTCAACTTTAAGGACTTGCAGTGGAGCAAAAATAATTAAAAAATATAACTCTATCAATTGGAGTGTTCGGATCTTGCACTGGCGCAAAAGCATTAGTGATAAAAGCATTGGTGGAGTGAAAAGGATTTGATTATTTAAGGAGGAACACGGCTTGTTCTGTCACGAGGATATTGAGTGCCAAGTGAAGTCCTTGGGGTTGAAATACACAAAAGGCATCACTGCGGGGTTCTTGGTGGTTGGTTGGCACGCAGATCATTCAGGATCTAGCCGAGTGCAATAGTGAAAGAACGAAGGAGACGTAAACTGACCTTAATCAAACGCACCAGAGAGAGAAGAAACGAACAAACGTAGCGATAAACAAATAAAGCAAAAGAATAAACAACAAATAAAGGAGAAAATAATAATTAAATAAATAAATAAAGTGCCTTTCAACACCGAATAATCAAATCCTCTTATTTGATTCCAATGTTCAAATTCATTCCTTAATCCTTTGTATTCTTTTGAGACCCACTGCTGTCTTCCATGGCTCTTCCAACAAGTGCCCAAATCGTACTCAACTAGAGTTCAGAACCATACTTAACAAGAGTCCAAAAACTATCTGAATAAGAGCCAAGACTATACTCAACAAGAGTCCAAAACCATACTTAACAAGAGACCAAAATCCACTCAACAAGAGTCCAAAAACCAACTGAATTAAACCGTGGCGTTTCCAACAAGCGCCAAAACTATAATGTCCTACTGCGACAATGGTGCTCCTTTTATATCATTTTTCTTAATTACTGGTCCCGTTGCATGGCGCCAGATTGTCGCGCCACTCCCTGCGCGCTGATGATTTTACATTGGTTTCTTATGCACTTTGGGTGTCATCGCCTACAACCTCATACAAAATACATTGTCCAACAACAACCACACATTATGTTCATTTTGCTATTTCCTTTGAACTTTTGGCGTTCCGTTAAATTTCGGCTATGTTATTGGCCCATCAATGACATCATCAGTGCAGCTACAACAGTTGCATACATATTGGCACTGTTACATAATTCGAGCGGCTGCAATAGTTAAGTCATGCCTCTGTAATCATAGCAATCCTGTGCCTCGCAACTATTCCCCATGATTCCAGTAACCTATGTCAGTTAACGTATGTTTGTTTGAGCTTAACAGTCCTCTCTTTTTCTTTCCGGCACTGGGCTTTACTGCATTTCTGCACTCAATCCGATAATAATATCGAATTAGGATCGGATCGACCTGTATTGCAATTTTAATGCCCCTTATCATGCTTAACCATAAATCCTTTGCATTAAAGTCCTAGAATTGAGTTTTAAGCCGCCTTGTAATGGCCAATGACGATATTAACCATAACATTCCTCGAAGTTCACTGTTCTGCTACTGCTGTTAACATTTTCCTCTTCTGTTATATTCCCCATCTCTGTTCTGCTGTTAACACAATACCAGCTTTTACCGTGTTGCTTGACTTCCCTAGTATTGGAACAGCTGTGACAATATCAACTGTTTTGTGGGCATGAAATTTAACGGAAATTTCATTCCCTCACAACCGCACATTACACTTTCTTTTGAACTTCAAATAATTTGTTAGGGTCTCATCTAAAGTATGATTTTAAGCTTAATAATATCTACAAATATTTATAAACTCTCTAATACTAATTTTCTCATTAGGTACCACGACAACAAAATGGTCAATTACGATACGCAAGGAGGTTTCTCAGTTACTTCAACAACAGCGAGTAGTCCTCCGATAATTGATAATGGATCAGCTCTATCACCAGCAAGTGTTACCGGTGGTCTATTTAAAAGTCGTGGATCAGCGCCCAGTTCTAGCCAAAATGTGAGCCACGGAAGTAGTAATATCAGCTCTATTATACACTCGTCCACAATGTCCTCTCCAAGTGGTACAACAGTTCAACACCAATCAACCTATTTACTTACACCATCCATGAGCGTTCTCACAATCAAAGAAGTCCATTTCCAACACGCCGGCAATTACACATGCGCTCCATCTAACGCGCGACCTACAAGCATCACCGTGCATGTTCTGAGAGGTAAGACTAAGCTCGTCACCGATTTTCATGTGTATATTTGTTGCGTTAGGTATGTTTTCCATAAACTTCTTCGTCTTTTATTTGTTTATATTGCCTTAGGTGAGCGATCAGCTGCAATGCAACACGCAAATCGCAGCGTTCTCGATGGGGAAACCATCAGCAGTAGCAACAACAGCATCGGAATAATCGGAGGAATCACCAATGGCGTCAGCAGTGCATCCGATCTCAGCAATAAAGCCTTCATTGGCATAAAGTTAGCTATATCACTAATTTTACTAATGCCATCATTATCATCGTATCACTTTAAAGGGCCTTTGGTTTTCTTTGGTTCCACAGTATTATTAATATTCTGTAATATTAAGAGGTGAAGATTATGAACATCTTGCGGGGGAAATAATAGATTTGAAACAGCAATGTAATGCTCATTGGAGGGCGCGGGTTATACTACTGTATTTTTATGGCAAGAACTACTATCTGGAGTACGAGTGAGTTTTAAGAAAATACGGCGTGTATGTTTGGAATTGCGTAATTAAAGTATGTAAATAGACGTCAACTTCAAATTTCATAGAACAATTACATCGTAAGGAAGTGTGGTTTACTCCTTTGCGAGGGTGGATTGGCCACTATTGCCACATTCTTCGGTTTTGTTTGAATGATTATTTAGTTATCAAGAAAATGCATTTATTAACGAATATTGTCTTAGATGATACGATTTCAATTTGTCGGGCTTCCTCAAAAAAAAGTTACCCGTGAAGAATTTAGATGGGATCTGGAGGAAAATGAAGTAAGAAGGATTTGAGAAAGCCCTTAAGTCATTGTACTTGGGTCTTTCAAGCCATGAACTGATTAATGTAGTGACTAGATTCTTATTAAATATAATATCTCTCTATTGTACATACATAAAAATATTCTTGGAGTTACTCGCACGTACACACAATACATTAGAGATACTGATAGATTTGGCGCATTGACCAAGTTTTGGTTTGTTGGAGAAATAATCTGACAAGGAAATTATTTTAATTCGATCACCCAATGGAATGGAATAGGTTATACAAATTGTAAATAAGTAGGTTAATGTCGTTAACAGACTCTGAGCGTTGTTGTCTCCAATTCAATTTTCTATGAAATGTAAACAATTGTTCACCGCATCCAGGCAAAACGCGATCGATGAAAACAAAACTAAATAAACAAGTACATCTTAACTCAAAATACATTATTTTAGTAAAACCGTTTTTAAAACGTTTTTATATTACTGAATTAAAGTAGCCAATGTGGTTTTAAGGAACATTTGTATACCCAGGCATGTAGAGCCAAAGACATACTAAGATTGTGGATGAAGATGTATGTTATAAGAGGCGTGATACACCCCATAAAGTATATATTTTTTAACCAGCATCAAAAGTCGAGTCGTTGGAGTGATGTCCGTCTGTTCTTCTGTCCGCCCTTGGTATGTATGAAACAGGGATCTCGGAGACTATAAAAATTAGAGCCCCAAACAGGATTGTTAATATTCCGATATATCGATATTTTTATACCCTGTGCCCAATGAATAGAAGGGAATAATTTTAATAATTTTTATATAATTATGGTATATATAAATATATATATAAATTGGCAAGTTCACATCAAATTCGTTTGATTTTTTTTTTTAAAGAGTAGAGACGAAATTAATTTTTTTTCTAAAGTACTGCGTCTAAGGTAGAAAAACAAAAAACAGGGAACGCCATCGGCCAATCAAAAAGATCTGAGTTCTCTCTCTCTCTCTCTCTCTCTCTCTCTCTCTCTCTCTTAATTTGCTAAAAAAAACACAACAAAAACAGACAAAAGAGAGGAAATTGATTTGTACATTTCCTTATTTAAATCTTTCTGTCTACTTTGTCGTACAACTCATGGTAGAATAATATAATAATGTAGCGTATTCCGAATAGCTGCTCTCTTTTTTGGTTCCTTTGCTTTCAATTGGAAGAATGGAGAAAAAATATTCTTCATCAAACATATGTTTAAAACAAAAACGCGAAAGAGTGGATATAATAAACCAAAAAAAAAAATTGGTTGTCTGTAAAGTCGGTTTACGGACGATAGTATTACGTGATAACGTCATAATTGAAATATTATCACTGAGTTATTATTATTTTGTATAATACAAAGAAGGAGTTAATTGAAAATTACATTTTTTTCGATAAATTCACATTTATTTGCACTCGTTAATTCAAATATTTTTTTACTTAAATTATACAGATTAATTACAATTAACAATGTGCTATTAACAATGTTTCGTTTTGACTTCGTGCCTGATGATGTCGGCTTCGATCACAATACTCACTCTTTGTGCATTTATTATATTTGTTTGACTAGCTGTACCCAGGCAGTCGTCGTTCTGCCTTTCCCCTTGCCACTCCTTTCCCTGCCACTCTTTCCCCCTATCCCTACTACTATAAATGTATGCTGCGAGAGAAAGAGATAAAACGCTTTTCTATATAGTTTGGCGTTGCCGGCATCAAACACAAAAAAAAAAATGATTTTTAAATATTTCAATTAAATACAACTACAAATAAAAAAATGCATTTACATTAGTGAGCTCCAACTCAAACACTCTCTCGCTCTCACGCTCTTAATGTTCGTGTTTGTGTGCGCAGCAAGTATTTTTTTAATTCTGCTTTGTGTTCTTAGTTCTTTAACACTGTAATACGTTTTTGGCGTTGCTTGCTAAAGTGCGGCTGCGTTAATTCGTATAGCAGTAAGCAGTATTCTAAGTTGCGAGTTCAATCCTCGGACGAACTCAGAAAAAAGATTTTATTGAAATAAACTTATTATATGCTTACAATGTTATTTTCATATATTCTACCAAGTGCATACCGCACCACACCGCGCGCAAGATAACACTAATACGCAAACACACACACATAACTATAGCTTTCACAAGCCAATGCAATGCCAATCGTGCCTGTCTATCGCTTGCTCAGGCGGAACGTCAGAAATGGGCATGGCCTTTTCGCGTAAGTCGATTTAATAGACGTTATCACGTCAAAATCTTTTATAACTGTACAATAGTTAATTGCATAACTGCGAATTAATTGTTTCAAATAAATCGCTCACTTATTGCCGCTCACTTTCTGCACGGCCCAAAGTGTGAGTGTATGTGTCTCCTTTGCACTGCGCGATAATTTGTCGTAATTTGTTCAGTGTGCCACATTCCAACAGCAATGCACCGTAAATACAATAATTAAAATTTTTGTTTCTCTTTAACATTATGCAGCCGCTTCGGCATGAGTTCATTGGTATGTGTGTGAAAACACGAAGATTTTCGTCCTGGGGCTATTGCTGTGCAGCGTTGATTCAGAAGCAAACGCGTTTTCCGTAACACTCCTCTATTATTATGGATATTTTTATTATTGGGTACTTTTAAAACATAAGGTTGAATTTCGAGCACTGGGAGAACTTGATACTCGTAGCATATATTGACGTATATATCTACGAGCATCTTCAATGTCTTATGTCTCAATATATCTTTTTTGTCATCGGGTTTTTACATTTGTTTTTTCTCAAATATAACTTAAATAGAATGTTGATCCTTCACATGAAATACAGTCTATTTTAAACAAGGGATATGTGAAGTTCGGTGCAACCGAAGTTATAATACTCTTAATAATCTGTTTGAAATCATGACTGCTCCAATAGCTACATTGGATCCATCAGTGAACAATATAAATTTTTTGTTAAAACCTTGTTGTGTCAACTCAATTTGAGCAGTTAAGTTACCCTTGAGAAGATTAAATGAGTTAATACTCCCTTCATTCATTCTACATGTTCTTTGAGACCTTTCCGTTTACACCGGAAAGTAATTTGGACTTTGCTATATTTTCATATCCTTCCACAAGTTCCCTGTAATATCCTGTTAAACCTAGGAAACTACGAAGCTCTCTTACATTTCTTAGAATGGGGTATTCAATTATTGTCTTTATATTTTTTGGATCAGTTTTAATACATTTCAATTTCGGTTTCAAAAAAACTTGGATTTATCAACAGAAATGTTCATGTAGGCTTTACGTAAAATTTCTATTATTTGCTCTAGATCATTTAGATGTCGATCGAGACTATCAGAGAATACTATTATGTCGTCCATGTACACGACACACTATCCCGATTAGGATGAGGATTATTTTTTAAACAAAATGGGAATCTTAATAATTTATATTTTCCGTTATTAATAGAAAATACTATTTTTTCAATATCTTCCTCGTTATTTGATATAAACCAGACTCCAATGGATGAAACATATTTTGCCTCTCCGAGGTTTGTTAGTATTATGTTGGTATCGGAAATAGAATACCTGTCAGGAATTGTTGGTTCATTCGTTTTTCTTATAATCAATTACCAATCTATGTTTGGGAGAACCATCGGGTTTTTTTTTCCTTTTTTCGGTACTAGATTAGTGAGTTATAAGGGATCTTACTTGGCCTAATTATATTATCCTGCAGCAATTGGTTTATTTCCTAATTTATAAAGGCATTTAGCGAATGTGCGTAAGGATATTGTCTTTTGTGGATTGGAATGTCAGAGTCGGTTCTAATTTTTGCCTTCGACATTAATACGAAAAGGTAGACCTACATCATTTGATGAATGGATCTTATCGAACTTTCTTCAAATTATTTTTTTCAATCTTTATTTTTTTTCCACAGATTTGTGGACAACTTTTGTTGCTACCATTGTCGACAGTTTGTACAGGAATTCCATATTCTAAACTGTTATTGTCATCGTTCAGGATTTTGGTATCCCAAACTGGTATTAATGTTTAATACATTAGTTGCGTGGGCTTTTACTTAGACGGCGTGTTCAGGATTTAAATATCATAAACTTTTCTTTGGTTTTTTTGAATAATTATTATTCTCGGTATGTACTTCGACGATGTGTTATGGACCCTTCGATTCCAAACATTTATTATTAATTTTTATATCGTTTGGTTTTTTACCTTTAGTTTTTTTTTCATCATTTTAATACAATATCAAATATTTCTAACATATGAGTTAGGATGCCTTTGTTACATCTATTGTGGCCTGCATTTTCTTAAAAAATTGTAGGCTATTAAAAGGTCAGCTTCAAGATTTTGAATTTCATAAAAATGTTGTTTTTGATGAAACTATATTTCAAACTCTCGCACCTGTAGAATTTTTGCTTTGTCTATTTTCTAATCTGCTCTAACAGTGTGTCATACGGCCAGTGTCATACGAGAGTGTTTTACAAACCACGGTGGGATCTCTTATTTTTTTCTCAAATTCCTGCACCCCGGGGAAGTTCTAATTCTCTTCTCAGAGAATCTACCTCATTTTTTAATGATAACGTATTTAGGCTATCAGTCTAGTTATTAAACCCACTGTCAAGTTAGTTTTGTTGCCGTTCATAATACTAGACGTAGTCGTTTTGCAAATTTTGTGATTAATTCGTCCAGGTTTCAAAATTCTTTTCAACTTCTTAAGTGTACTTAAATACCACACTTATTATTGTTCTATAATTCTTTATATGATTTAAGTTTATTATTAAACTTACGCTTACGTCTGCAATACTTTCCGAGGTGTCTTCCTTACTTCCGGTAAATGCTCCTTCCTTCTATTTATCTTTTTGGCTTTGTTTTTTTGGTTTATTTCCTTCTATTTATCTATTTGGTTTATTTTTTTTTTATTTATGTCTTATCTTGTATTCTGCCACAATGTATGCAATATTTTAGTTTTTCTGTATGGGATTTTAGTGTCCATTTATTTTGTTTTGTTGAGCCACACTTTTTAGTGTTTCCAAAAAAAATTTTTTTTTGTGTATTTCACTTATTTCTGCTACACAGTTACATTTTTTTATTTTGATTTAGTTCAATGCATTTGCACTTTATATGGATTAGTAGCACAAACTTAATTTTTTTTTTTTGTTGTTTCACACAACTTTAGCACATCACCTTTTATTTATTTTAATGCACTTGCACCGAAAACTCTTTGCACGATACTTCTCAAAATGTCTTTTGCAATCAGAGATTTTCTTCGGATTACTTTAACACGTGAAGTCGTTTTTTATTTTATTAAAGACCTTTTTTAAAACTTGTGCCCCATGTTGGGCGCCAATTAATATTGCCGATGAGGAAGTTATTAAAAAAATAATTTTTTTTTGCCCGAAGACTTTTTATTTATTTTATGCTCAGAAATCATTTCTGTGAAATTCTGATTCTTTAAACAATTCTTTGTTTAAATAAACATAATTGTCAAACTTGTCCAGTGGCGCTTATGGTCCACTACTATTTCTTTGCGTAAAGTATTATTGATAGATGCCAATTTTTTTTGTGCTGCGCAAAAGATATTTAAACTTACAAATGTGTATTTTTTCCATTAAGGCTTAATTGGGATGAAATTGTAAACTTGTATAAACTTTGTATTCTCAAAATTATAACATTTTATATATAATTTATTAAACTATTTAAACTGCGATTTCTTGCGAAAGGCACCTTGGAATCTTATTTAAAAACTAAGCACATTTCCACTGAATAATACAATAAACTCAATGAAATCTATGTGTTCCCACAATTGATTAAACTTATACGTAAACTGATTATTTCTTATAGCCTTATGACACACGAATAACAATCAGCAAATTGTTTTCCCCTCCATGCTGTGGGATATTAAACACGACAGAGACCTTGCGAAAGTGAAAGCTATATACATACAGCAACATTTTTCAAATCGACTCGTATAGGTCACACTTGACTTTTGTTTATGTTTCTATTAAAATATACAGAATCAATGAAGGAAAGCATTTTAAAAATGCATGCATTGAGTATATTCACCATTTGCGCATGACATGCCAAAGTAATTGTCTTTGAATTATTCATTGTAGCTCTTTTTTCTAGTTTTATTGTGCACTAATCAATATATTGTGTAAAGAGTGACCGAATGAAGAAATAATCCAAAGCACCATAAAAATATAGAAAAACACACTATTTCTGCCGAACTTTTGGTACTTTGTCATTTTTGAGTCCACAGTTGTCTCATCTTTCGCATAGATTTTCATTTTAATATGGTATCTTTGCTGTTTATTATAGTGTTGGTTTTAGCTTCACTTTTTGATGAAACTTTATTTCAACTTCTCGCACCTGTAGAATTTTTGCTTTGTCTATTTTCTGATCTGCTCTAACAGCAATGAAGGGGAAAACAATTTGCTAATTGTATTCGTGTGTCATACGGACTAAATTGCAAGAAGCTGATTATGTTATTGTTGAATTTGTAAAGAAAGGCAGAAATTGCAATTTTTCTAAAAAAACGAAGTAAAATGCCGAATAAATGTTCAAATAAACAATTAATTGATTATTTGCAAGATTTGAGCTTGCAACCTCCGATGAGTGCTTCTTCCAATTAATTAGCAAATCAGATTGTACGTAAACGTCATCGACCGAATCGGTTTGCTCCGATTACAGATTGAATTTTCATACAAAATGGAAATCAAAAGAATCAACTATTTGGCTGATTATTTTAATTTTTAAATTTAATTTTAGTAGGGATGTCCATATCACGATCAGAAAAAGATAGTAGCTCTGGTCTATGTTTACATTTTCTTTGTTCAAATAGATGGCGGAAGAAGTGTGTACAGTCTGGTTTGAAAATGAATTAGGAGAAGAACTAATCGGTGTTTGCATTTTTTGCGGACATGCAAGTAAGTAGACTTGCAATTGGAAAGGAAAAGCACAGTTGGGAGAAAGATAAATGATAATCGCTTCTGACGGTACTAACATCCCTCAAATTCGTAAGAAAGAATAAGTTTCCGAAATTTAATCAATTGAGGGAATATCACTAAAGGCCAGAGCTACTATCTTTTCTACTCGTGATATAGGCAGCCTTGATTGTTTTGAAAAATTAAAACAATCAAGAAAAATATTTGTTTCTTTTGATATAATTTTGTCTAAAAATTGAATCGGTAATCGGATCAAACCGATTCATGAAGTTTAATCAAATGAGGGAATAAGCACAATATGATAATGTTGTCACTTTCAAGGAAAATTTATTTAGTTTTGAAGTAAGATTAAAAGGTACAATAATTAACTTGCGCAAAATATCGTAAATGGAAGCGCTGCTGTAAATGTGATAAGTTACTTAAATTATTAAATTTTCAAAACAATAAAATATATTTGAGCAGCTTGTTATATGGAAGCTAAACCACCTAATGGGTATATCATGATCATTCTCACAAATGTTTTGCTTCTGGTTTCAAAAAAAAAAAAAAACTGTACCTATTTTCAAAGCCGTCGATCGAATCAAATTATCGATATAATGTCATATGTAAATATATACCTTATGAGGTCTATAATGCTTTCTATTGTAGCGTTTCCATAAAACACATTTCATATTTGGCAATCAGCTCGCATGTCGAAAAAGTGTTTCACCAAACAAAATAAAAGTGTTTTACTAAATAAATGCTACTCTAAACATATAACATATATATTTTAAGTTTAATCTTTTTAGTAATACCTGCCACTACAGTCAAAGAAGTTTCCCTTCAACCGCGCGTATAGGTTACATGCATTCCTGTTTTTACTTATGACGAGGGCTATCGAGAAAAATAAAGGCGACTAGCACAAAAATATAAAAGAAAAAAAAAAAAAATTATGACATTGGTGTCCATAAAACGTCTTGTATTCATTCATCAAATCAAATCAATTTAAGACGAAAATAGTTGACAGTTGTCAACAAATTCCCTGAATATAGTTGCGTTGCAAAATGGAGGTTTTGCTCCTCACTTTACCCTTAAGGGCCCCAGGAGCATATTTTTCTTTGCTTAAAAATTGTTAAATTTTATGTTTTTGTTTTGCTTTGCCTTAGGGGTCTCCAGAACCACATGTTTCTTTCTATGAAATTGTTTTTTTTTTTTTTAATTTGCCCTCGTTTGAATAGGTCTTGCTATGTCTGAATAAATTTAATTCTTCATATTCAAAAAGAGTACTTTAAATGATACTATACATTTAACAAAGAATATTAAAATGTTTAAGAAAAAGCAAATAAACACCCAACAACTCTTTTTGTCTGTCAAGGTTATCTGGGGAAAGGAATTCGCTCACAAAAGCGATATAACCAATTGAGTCAAATACAATAGTTACTTCTGGCTAGTGATACGATTCAAATACGATTTTTGTACTCTGCTCTTCTTTAATTCCACTTGATGCGACTCATTATTCGAGTGGGAAAGTTTCCACTCAAGCACAAATCTCTACTAGAGTGTAAATTTCTAATGACCAGATTTTGCTGATTAACAAAAGTGTTTATTTAAATGTACACAGTATGGATAACTAATCTTATAATCTTCAAGGTTGATTCGAGTGAATATTTTCAATTCACCACAATGTTATTGTACCTACTCTTTTATCGAGTAAAAATTTAACTTGATTCGAATAACTACTTCTGGCTAACCCTGTATATGCATAAAACATTAAAAATGAATTTTACTTAAAGTACCTTTTTTGAAAACGATTTTGTAAATTTATTAAAAACTCCTTCAATCACAAAAAAGAATAATAAAAAAAAAAAACACAAAAATATCAACAAATGATATCCGAATACAATTAAATGCATTTTCATAGTTTTCCAATCTATGTATAGACATACCTACTTGTATATTACTCATTGAAAATCGAGGTTATTTAAAGTGCAAATGTTTTAGATAATATAACAAACAAACAAAAAAAAAAAAAAAATAATTACAAAAAAAACCTGAAACGTAAAATGAAGTTTTGAAGCTTTTAATTAGGACTAAATATATACTTGTACATATATATAAATTAGGAAATTGTTCACTTGTCTTTTTCGAATTTTTTTTTTTCAAAACAATTCTCAAATTAATTATTTGAAATGAGAATGTTGTGGAAATGATAAAGAGACGATTATCGTTTATTGATTGTAGCTATCGATGCGAGCTGGGACAATGCCGTCACATATATAATCTTCATTTTATGAACGAATAGAGCTGGCGTGTCAGAAATGTATCGAAAATATTTACATGACTTCATATACAATAGATTTGAGAAAAAATTAGTAATCATCACACAAGATAACGTTTAAAATGTTTACTTGTAAGTAGTAATTCGAACATGCAGAGGCAAGGTTCAACAGAACTGGTAAAAGGGAAATGAACTTCATAGAAGTGATTTTTCTGATTAGTTTTATGTATATGTCAAATTCGTTTAATGAAAATAAAAATAAAAATTATAAAATATAATTAAATAAAATAACATAGGCTATAATTATTGTCATATGTGTTTTTCTTTTGGGTTTAAATTTTAATATGGATTCTGATGATTTAATTATTGTATACTACATATTACTCTGGAAAAACTACAAATGAAGTGTCTTTTAATAGGAACATATGTAGAAGCAACTGCTTCTTCACTTAATTGGTCCGGTATCGGCGTAGTCAGTGTTTGGCGAAGAGATTCGACACCGTGTATGAACACACATATACGACAATACATGGTTAGTGAAAAATCATATGACCAACATATAGTTATATATACACAAATATTTTATATGTTTAGAGCGAAAACTAAATACGTACGATGGATTGGTAAGTTTTCTCATATTATGTATCTATTTTTAAACTTTTTTTTTGGAATAAATTGGTTTGTATTATACAGGGTCATCATAACTGCTTAAACTCGAAAACATAAGTCAACGAACCCAATGCAACAATCAAACGACAAACTAGGCTGCTGCTGCAAAGACAAAAACAAAAAAGCTCGAACGAAGAGAAGCTAACGGGGCTGCCTCTCGCTGGCTCTAACCTCGAAAATTGCATTTGGTTGCTGAATAAAAAAACTATTTGCACTTAACCCTTTTTGCCTTATGAGACGTAAACAGCATAAAAGGGTTTTGTAATCACCTAAAGTCACACTGTGGTGTGAAATTTCCTCAGCTGGGATTATTGGACATTGTTTTTTTTTAAGAAAATGAGGTCACAGTGACAGTGAATTCGGATCAAAAGTATTACTCTAACCGAAATCATCGTAATTATCAGTTACGCCGTACATATCCAAGTCTCGGTACCCTGTTTGAAAACCACCGTATATTCTGGACTTTTTACGACGTACTTATTTGCGCAACAGAACCCAGTTCGGACCAAAAGTTGCGCTCTAACTAGAATTAGCGTTATGTTCAGACCAGTTACGCCCTAACTATCTGCATCTCAGAACCCTGTTCGAACTAACAATATCTCTCTATCACAATGTTCGGACCAGTTACACCATACAAATCTGCACTCTAACTAGAATCGGCGTCTTAGTACCCTATTCAAACTAACTTCATCTCTATAAGATAGTGTTTGGACTAGTAACGCCGTACCTATCCATGCTCCAGTACCCTGTTCAGACCAGAAGCACCGCTGTAACCGGAATAAGCGTAATGTACGAACCAGTTACGCAGTACCTAATCCTCATTTCGGTAAAACTTAATATTCAGCTTAACGTGTCTCGGCGTTTATTATTACAATATTAATTTCAATTATTATTTAATTATTATAATTATTAATTTCATTTTTGTCCAGCTTAATGGTCAAAATTCAGCTTAATACTATAAGAAAACTTATTCTAATTAAATTCATTTTTGTTTTCTTAGTTTGTGCGACGGCAAAGGTGGCGTCATACAGTTCCTGCCTTTTCCAAAAAAGGAAAAACATAATTTGGGCTGGCAAGCGCCAGTAACCAATCGGGCCTCCTGCCTCGTCCGTACTTCCCTTTTAGTGTTTAGGGCCTTCCCGGTATCCAAATTTGGGACCGCCTTTTCCGTCTTTTAGGTTTTCTGCTGAGATCATCGTAGACAAGGTCGGATCCGATGTTCCACCGCATGCTATAGCTTGGGGGTGTGCACATCAACTGCTACCCTGTGTCGATAATACCAAAGTGTGATGAGTTTTTGTAGCTATTGCATTCCGGTGTCTACAATACCTTGCATCTTTTGTGGGTATCCTGAAGCTGATTTGATAAGGTTGCTGTGTTTTCCTACGTTTAGGTTTTCCTACGTTTATTCATATGACCGGCGTTGGCTTGTTGCGTGTCATGTGTGCATTATGTCTTGAACGTTCTCCTAAGCATTATCTTCGCCTAGATAAACCTTACGCAGATTTGTATCGTTATCGTGATTGCCTTTTGAAATTACGGGGAAATGAACCCCACGATTCGGAACGGTCCTTCATACCACGGGATAACTTTTGACGCAATCTTGTTGATAGCTTCGGAGAAATGGTGCTGCTCACCATTACTAAATCACCCAATCTAATATCCACTCTTGCTTGCGAAAGTTATATCACCAGGCTTGTGATTTAGCGGCCTGCTCCATGCTCACGCGTATGAGTTCAAAATTATTCTGCCTTTTCTCTTGGACTTTCTTCCACTATCCCGGATCCACGGGTGATTTCGTGGTATAAAGTATTCTCGTCCCATCAGCAAGTTAGCAGGGATGTATCTTCTAGAAATCGATACGCTGCTATTTATGGCTAGCGATAATTTTGGTAACAACCCGTCCCAGGTTGGATTGGTTGGCATCAGTGACAGCAACGCTGCTGTGTTCTTTTATTTTTTTTTTTTTATTTTGTTATTTTTATGATGTTGCCAACTGCCGGCTAAACAACAGTTTTTGTTTAAGTTTTAAGCTATCGAGAAGATTTTGGTGCGAAAAGATGGCAGCTCTCGACGGGCCAAAAATAACGGCAGCAATAGCAGCATCCACAGCAAAAAAAGAAGAGTATTAACCACAACAACGGCAGCTTCCACATCAACAACAACTCTGTTTGTCCTTACCCTAAGAATAAGAGCCTTCAGCACTTTGTTCTCGTCAAAAATATCTAGTTCCATCCTTACCTCCTTAGTACAGGAGGTGAAGATGGAAGCCGACGACTTGTGGGTTGAGAGCTTGAGGTTACGAGCATTGAACAAATTCTTTAAATAGATATAAATTCTAGCACAAATTGTATCGCCCGACGATAAAATGGTACAATCATCTTTACCAAATACAGGTTGAACAGGAGAGGGAAGTGAACTCCACCATGTGGTACACCCATCTTTAGATTCCGATATCCCGACCTTATCCCCCTGATCTCAACGTATGCCCTTCTACCATAAGATAGATTAATAGCCAGCGTTTTGTTTTGTCAGGTGGTGAGGTGAAGACCAGGTCTTGAAACAAGACTGCATGATCAACTGTATCAAATACCTTGCTCAAGTCTAGAACCACCATCACCGAACATTCTCATGGCCTCGGCTTGTTGAGTCGATGAGCGAGTGGTGATTTCGCTCAATGCTGAATTCGTACCGCAACGTTTTCTGAAATAATTCTGTTAATCCGCTAGGGCGCAATGTTCTGTCATCGATGGTAATAGAAATGATTCCAAAACTTTTGCAATAGGCGAAGTGAAAAGGGCATATAAGAGGACCCAAGTTCTGCTTCACTGCCAAGTTTAAAAGGAGATACAATCCATGCTACCTTCCATGCGTTTGGGATATTTAGTTGGGAAATAGTGAAATTCAACACGTACGTAAGATATTCTGTCGCTATAGGTCCGAGGGGCTTGGATAATTTTGCTTTCCCAATAGCAGCAGAAACCTCCTCACATGTAAAATCTTTTAAATCCTCATGTCCTTTTTTTATTCGAATACGACGTACGGATTTACGCTTTAACCTATTATTCTGAGAAGGGTGTTACACGAATTGTCTGTAGAATAAGGTGCCATACATCTTTCACGGTCCAACTTGCATTCCCTCGAATGTAATGGATTAAAGAGCTCTATTTTGAGGAACACCAGAGAGTTTTTAATAGTCTTCCACAGACCTCGCGAATCCGAGTTAAAATTACCCAAGTGTTCCAGTCAATTTGCCTTCCCATACTCCACAACGAGATTATTCACATTGTCATATAACAAGGCAATACGGCTTTCACTTGGATCGTTGGCACGAAAGCCTGGCCTAATACTAGGAAACCTTTCAGCAGGAATCTGACTCTTTGCAGCTTTGGTGAACGCATCTCTAAGAAATCTCTCACCTACCCTAACGTCATTAGGAGGCCACTGAGTGATTGCTTAATACATCGTTTAAGTTTGGGCTAGTCCGCCTTCTTATAGTTAACAAAGACTCGACGATCAATAAAGTCTTCTGGACGAGTAATGCTAACCAAAATAGGAATATGGTCTGAACTCAAAACTATATCAATCGACCACTCAGTGTATGAAACAAACGAGTCACTGACGACAGTTAAGTCAAGAGTGCTAGCAGTAGTTGTACTCATCCTTGTTGCACAATCGTCGTTGATTGTGCAAAAAGGAGAGCTATCTACTTGGTCCGCAATATTTATTCCCCTTGAATTACCCAACTCCAAGAGCCACATCTTTATGGTGTGCATTGAAATAACCAAGAGTATCCCCGTGGAACCGGTTTGAAATTCACCGTTCGATGAACGATGAATGCCAGACCTCCTCCACTGTTCCTGTCTCTCTCAAACCTGACTATATTGAAGTCAGCTAGAGATGCAAGACGATATGAGCTTGTGAGATTAGTCTCTGGCACTGCTGCAATTAAGACATCATGACGCTCCATATAATCCATAATCTCGACCATTTTCCCACGCAGACTATTACAATTGAGCTACAAAACTCTAAAAGAGTTAAACCGCTGCTCAATTGAAGCACTGCGAGCACGCATAATTGGTTGACGGGGCAGCGGGAGGATTGGCGAAGATTGTATAGTATAGGAGCTACATGATGCCCGTACTAGTGATCGGGAATCAGATGAAATAAGTGTTGCATTCCCCCGCATGGATTGACAGCACGATGCAAGAAAGTCAACATTCCACTATCTATGCGAACTCATTTCAGTACATCTCATATGACACCAATTGTGACAGCCGTTACATCGCACAGATATGACATTGCGATGTATCGGAGTGCCACAAACGGAGCATACCCAGCTAGCAACTGCAGCTGTTTGTGAGGTTGTTGTTGCATTTATGTCAGGTGTTGTTTCAAAAGAAACTATGCTACAGCTGGCAATAGTATTAGCTGATCAACAGTTAGCAACAAATTGTACTGTTCAGTCTTTATGAGATTGGAGCCCCAAACAGGATTGAATATGACACAATTCGCCACACCTGGAACACTGCACCGAGGTCACATTACGGAAAATCCTTCTCCCACAAACTGAACAGAACGAATGACCAGCTCCCAGATGCCGGCGCGGCACAAGAGTATTTTCATCAGTTGTGCATTGGTAATCGCCTGCATGGCGGTATTGCTTGGAATTTACCGTTGTTTTATGGACGAATATATTCCGTGACCTCTTCGGTTGATCTCTATGAACCAAGTTCTTTGTCTTGTCCACATTCACCGCTAGGCATAAGAGACGTGGTTGTTTCTCAATCTCCGAGAACGCTTTGCTAGCTCGCCGTTCGTTCGTACCGATGATGTCAATGTGATCAGCATACGCGAGTAACATCATTGCCTAATAGAACATCGTGCCAGAATTTTCTACGTATGAGCCTTGGCTTAGGATGTAGATTTAAAAAAGTCACAGGATAAAGCATCACCCTGTCTGAAACCTCTCTTCGTATCAAAGTGCTCGGAGAGATTCTTTCTTTTTACTCAAGAACCTCATAAAAGGCTTTAAAAATCTTTGTGCTTAGCAGCGTGTCGAAAGCGGACTTATAAACAAAAAACAGGTGGTGTGTGTCTTTGTTGTACTCATGGGTCTTCTCGTTGATTTATCGTAGAGTGAAAAATTTTGTCACTGTTCGACCATATTGGTCTGAAGCAACATTGATATTGTCCTATCAGTATATCCAGCCGTTTACCGGGACAGAATTTTACATCCAATGGAAAGAAAACTTTCTACGGTAGTTTGCGCTGGCAGCGTGGTCTCCATTGTAGAAAACTTGTCAAAGAACACTGAGATTACAATTCTTAGGCATGCATTCATCGAACCATATCATATTCTGTAGTATTAGGTGCACACGCTTTACCAACTCGTTGATCTCTCGTCGACCTCATTATAGTTCGGTGTCTCTAGAAGATAGCCATCATCAATTACTAGTTCTAGAAATACTTCTCTATCGGTGCCGTTGTTGTCTTCACCATTCCAAGTAGGGCAGACTTAATATTGTGTCAGTGATTCATGTAAGCCACTAACAGCTTTCTATTTAAAATTTTTTTTTTTTTAGTATTATAGTTCCAGAAAATTTTTTTCTACAGTCAGGTTCACATTACATGGTTCATGGATTAGAATATGTACTGTGGAAATTACAAATTGTATTTATAGGGTTTTTTTATACTCTTCAGACAGTGTGAGAATAATATTATAATTTATCACAATGATTACCTCATAAAGTATATATAAATATTCGTGATCAGCGCGATAAGACGTGGCTAGTCATGTCCGTCTGTCTATGCGTTGCTCCCCGCACTAATCATTTAATATTTGAAATATTGGTTTTAAAGTATTTATGGAGACTTTTTATAACCAGAAGCAGCTCAAGCTCAAACTGTATACTTAGATCAGCAAATATAGGAGGCATCGATAGCTCATCCAGATGGCTTGGGTTCAATCCCCGTTCGATCCAAAATTTGTTTAATTTTTACGCTTTCTAACTATTTTATGCACAACAATACTATCAACAATAAAAAATGCTAAATTCGTACCAAATACTTTTATGACTAGATATTAAAATTATCTCTCGTTTTTTTCATTCTTCATTAAATCGAAAAGAATATTTAAAAAAACAATTTTAAAAAAAGAACAAAAATTTCGCGTGCAGGTTTTTTGTAATGACGTGTAATGATGTTATGCTTTCTGAAAATGAGGAGCCGGTGGACGCTAGAAGTGCAAGTCTCGGTAAACAAGGCTCACAAGCCACCACCTATATTTGTTTCAGGCGTAACAAACATCAACGAGCTATGGAAGACTGCCGATAAGGCTACCTGTGCAAGGAATTACACTACAAAAACAGGCAGCAATGTCTCTGTCCGAATTATGGCTAAGGACTCTGATACGTTTAGAGCAATAGTTAAATGGTGTGACGACGATTTCAAATCGCCACACAACATACTGGTTATAATGGGTTTCAAGCCGTATTGGCATATTTAAAAAAGGGCATATCTTTATTGTAGCTTTCGAACCACACAGCAACGAGAAGGTAAAGCTGAAAAGCCACGCACACCGATGCTGCAGAAAAGGCAGAACTGCGAAGCTAATCGAACACGTTCCACGCAATCTGCTAGTTGAGTCACTCGCACAAACAATCACATTCGCACGACAACAGACGAGCAACTGGCAGAACAATGAAGTTAGTCAAACACGCTCCACCAATCTGCTACCGAACGACTGCGATGAGTTGGGCAATGAGCGCAGGCTCCTATCGGTCGGTTCGATTCATTCGAAAGAAAGTATTGTGACAGCGAGGTGAGCACGCATCGTTCGTGTTGTGATTGTGTTTGTGTGCTGTGGTTGTTGGTGTCTCGGTTATTTTACGTAAAAGTAAAATGCGCATGGGTCATTCTAGTGATCATGGAGACTTTATCTTTGCTGCCGACTACTGCCCTGCTCGGTATATTTTATCTGAGATGCAGTTTAAAGACTTTTTTTATACGCTTGGTACCAAATTCCTGGCCGCTGGTGACTGGAACTTTCAACGCCGAAAGGTCGCGCGCTGTTTGACTGTATTGTCAACTCAAATTTCGAAGTGCTTGCAACTGGAGGGCCGACTTACTACCCTTATGATAGAACTCGTCATCCTGATGCTCTGGATTTTGCAGTATATACTGGCATACCATCAAGCCGACTGCGCATCTTTGACACTAGGGATCTCAACTGTAATCATTTACCACTTATTGTAGATGCCAGCTTTTCTGCATGCGTCTACGCCTACAAGCCGAGGCATTTGCCGCTGAACTCATAGGACGCTTTACACCTTTTGATCTAGCTGAATTTGATGATGTGCGAGACACCGCTAATTTTCTAGAAGAGAGCTGCACAAATATGCAGTCTATCAAGCCTATCTCTCCGCAAGAGGTTCGTCTGCAGATTAAAATGCTTAAGAAAAAGAAAGCCCCGGGGTATGACGGAATTGATGCCAGAGAGCAAAGGCGCTTCCTGATAAAGCAATAATGTTTTTGGTACTACTCTTCTATACCATGATTCGCATCCACCACTTCCCATCTCAATGGAAGTGCGCTGTAATTATAATGATACCGAAACCTGGCAAACAAGAAGTCCGTTTACTACCGACTTTCTCAAAAATATTTGAAAGAATTTTTCTTGGTAGAATGTTACCTGCTTTGGACGTCCAGAGTGCCATTCCTGATCATCAGTTTGGCTTTAGGCACCAACATGGGATCCCTGAACAAGTGCACAGAGTTTTTCAACATATTCTTAAGGCCTATGAGAATAAGCAATATAGCTGTGCTGTTTTTCTTGATGTACAGCAAGCTTTTGATAGAGTCTGGATTGAAGGCCTTCTCTTCAAAATTAAATCTATTTTGCCTACATCGCAATTCCTTCTTTTGAAGTCGCATTTGCTTAACCGTGCCTTCACAGTCGAGGTGAAAGAGCGCTCAGGGATCCGCCGCATTTCTGCTGGTGTACCACAAGGCAGTGTGCTTGGTCCTGTCCTTTATACTTTGTATACTGCTGATATGCCAGTTCCAGTAAATGAGAACATGCTTCTGGCTACATATGCTGACGATGCGGCCAAACTCAAACTGTCCTCACGAAGCTTCATCTAACATTCAAAACTATCTTGAAGATTTTCAACGTTGGGCAAATAGCTGGAATATAAAAGTCAATAGCGAAAAGTCTAGTCGCTGTACTTTTTCATTGAAGCAAGGGAACTGCCCGCCCGTTTTGCTCAACAATTTGGTAATACCTCATGTTGATCATGTATGCTACTTGCAGATCTTCTAACAGCGACTAGACCAGCTTCGGAACCTCTATATTCCAAATTGTGAAAGATCTATGAGTTAAGGATCTATGAGTTAAGGAGAGGCAATATACCGCACGCGTCGCAGATGCGCATCGGTAACTTTACTTAACTCAGTGGAAAATGCTTCCGCTGTACGAAAAGAAGCTTGGGCCCCGTTTCAACCATTTAAAACAATCGGTGGAAAGGGTGGCAAGATACAAGGTGTCTCAAAAGAAAGTTCACATTTAAAAAATCGATAAAAAAGTAGTTTATTGAAAAAATTTTTATTACATATTAAAATACACACTTTGGGAATTTATTTCTTTAAAATGATATTGTCCAAATGTACACCGTTGCGTTCACGGCATTTATTTAATCGAGCACTAAAATTTCCTATGACGGGTTGGCAGGTATTCTCCGTGATGGCTGCCATTTCGTGACTGATATTTCCTTTTAATTATGGCAGGGAAGTCGGTTTGCTGCCGTAAACTTTAGATTTGACGTAACCCTACAGGAAAAAGTACATAGAGGTTAAATCGGGACTTCGTGGAGGCCAATTTATGTCACCACTCATGGAGTAGCGGCAATTTTGTTTTTTTACATGTCCATTAAGATGGAAATTAGCTTCATTCGAAAACAAGATGTTGGTAAACGTTGGAAAGCGCTCAATCATCTGGTTTATGAATTCAAGCCTCTGCCCAGCATCCTGAGGCTTTAATTCTTGCACCAACTGAATTTTGTAGGGGTGCAGCTTTAAATCTTTGTGTAAAATGCGGAACAATGATGATCTATGCACGTTTAAGGCAACAACACTGTCTATGTTTTCGAACGTTCTCGAAGACCTTCGACGCTCCTCGGAATAGTTGCGTTCACGCAATCAGCAAATCAAATCTGATCAGTGTAAATAACATTTCTCAAAGAAATATGGAGTGCGATTATGAAACCCGGCAATGCCGAGCATATACATTTAAATAGGAAGGGTTATGTTAGCAGTAACGCAATTGTTGTAAGTAAGATGTATGTTAGATATGTGCCTTTTTAAATGTGTAGAAACTGTTTGTCAATTGTGTGCCTGTGTCCTTCTTGTTCTACAAGTATGTGCATAAGTATTTCTTCAAAATTTTTGCGTCAATTATATTCTGACATTTAACTAATGGTTCTTATAGATATGCGATTACGACCTCAAAGTCCTCTTTGTGGATTCTTCAAATCGAGATGATATCGCCGTTTTCCTAAGGCGACGTTAGATCAATGGGTTAGTTCAGGCTCTAATTAGTAATCTAATCGATGCAATCACATTAGTTATTGAAATGTCTTAACATAATGCATTGCATATTTTTTAAATAAATAAATAAAATTAATTTTAAATTAATAATCGAAAGTTTTATGTAATAAATTTTTGTTTCAATAGTTTGCACCAGTTTTTCTAAAATTAAATTGGTTTTTTTTTTCTTTTTCGTGTTCCTCCAGTTGCTCCTTGCAATTTTTGTTTACATCGGAGAGCTCGTCCCTAATCTGCTTCAGCACCGAGATATCAACCGCTACCAACGAGGTCAGCTCGATGCATCTTTGTTGTTTCTGTTGTTAGTCTTCTTTTCCGGATCTACCTTCAATCGTTTAGAAGTAGATTCAAATGCAACTACACATATATAAAGCAGTCGCAAAATGGTGCAACAACGTTTTGTCTCAGTGATGAAAAAACTACGTCGAGACCCTGAATATGGAACATCGTATGAACTACAGATAGAAGCATATATCTGCAAAGGGTATGCACGAAAGCTGGAAATAGCCGAGGCGCATGAGCATGATACAAAGACATGGTACCAACCCCACTTTGGCGCTCATTCAGCGAGCAAGCCAGAAAAGCTATTATTGGTTTTTGATGCAGCTGCGACCGTTCAGGGGGTGTCGTTACTACTCTAGTTAAAGGTCCTGATTTATATCAGCCCCTCATAAAGATTTTACACCAATTTCGTATGCGACCGGTGGGCATCTGCCCGATATAGTGGAGATGTTCCATCAGGTTGTCATGTGGCCTGAAGACCGGAAGGCAAAAATATTTTTTTTGGAAAAGCTGCCAACAAGAAGGACCACCGGAAGTCTATGAAATGTGTGTCATGACATTTTGAGCTTGTTGCTCTCCTATATCTGCACAATTCGTCAAAAACATAAACGCGGGAAGACATGAATCTGAATTCCCGGATGCTGCAAAGGCGATAAGTGAAAATCATTATGTAGATGACTTTGTAGCAAGTTTCTCATTAGTTGAGCTTTATATGTGACAAAAGGAGTCATTGAAGTTCATAAGGGAGGCTTCCACTTGCGAGGGTTTACATCTAACAGTGTCGAGGTGCTACAAGAACTGGGTAAGGCAGTAAACGAGACATGTTAATCTGTACTTTAACTCTGAAGGCGGTGAGAAAATATTGGGCTTACGATGGAACACACAGCACGACGAGTTCATATTTACAATACGATTTATCCGAGTCCAACAAGACGTGCTATCTGGAGTACGACCACCAACAAAGCGCGAGGTACTCAGTTCTACCATGTTAATATTTATCCCGTTTGGATTTCTGGCACATTTTACACTTCAGGCGAAATTTATTATACAAAGTCTTTGGCGTACAAGTTGTTATTCAGAACATTTGACAAAAGCTGATGATGTACAGCTGCATGTATACGCCGATGCTAGCGAATCGGGATTCGCCTCAGTGGAATATTGGCGCGTGAAGTATAATGGGCAAATAGAGGTATGTTTTATTACGGGAAGCGAAGGTCTCGATGTGCACCATAAAGCCGCTAATGGTGCCGCGACTGGAGCTATCACACAAGTCTGAATATTGTTGACTGGCACTATATTAATATTAGTAAAATTGTGATGTGGACGGACTCGCGTATAGTACTCCAGTGGATAAAGTCAACCGAGCGACGTTACAAGATATTCGTCGCCCTCCGAATTGCAGAAATTTTAGAAACTACAGGAGCATCAGTCTTGAGATGGGTTTCTACTGTTAGTACGTCAAGTGAGGCACGCTTGTCAGTACTGTAAAATTCGTTCCGCGCTGCAAAGAACGCCGGTTTTGGGACAACTGCCACAGGATCGTACTACACCGTTTGACCCTCCGTTCAAATACACCCGGCTTGACTATTTTGGACCGGTCTACGTTACAATTGGAAGACGACGAGAAAAACGCTGGATCGCACTGTTTACTTGTCTTACTGTACGTGCGGTACATATGGAAATCGCAGAGGATTTGTCTCCTGACACATATTTGATGGTGATAAAAAACTTTGTGAACATTCGAGGAATTCCAACTCGTATACGCTCCGATTGTGGCAACAACTTTGTGGGAGCAGATGGAGAGCTACGCAAGACAGAAGACTACTTCGAGATGGCGACTATTCGGCGAGATTTGTCAACTGATGAAATAGAATGGCTATTCAATTGTCCTTCCAACCCCGAGGCGGGTGGCTCTTGGGAGAGGATGAGCACTAAACGCGTTTTAGCCCAGACTCTCAAAGCGGCAGCACCACGTTTGGTAACGCTCCGGAGTCTCATCATCGAGGTATCCAATATACTGAATTCTAGCGCGAACATTTTGGCGACGCTGGGTGAAGAAATACCTACCATATCTTATTTGGCGTACGAAAGATTTTAAAGACACAAAATTAGATTTAAGTGACGAAAAAGAAGCCCAACACGGCAGCCAGAGTACGAGCGCAAACTAGTAAGTATTAAGTTAAGCTCAACTTTGTAAACCTTATGAACATAGGATAATAAACGCATTCGTGCAACGAGTTAACTTTGGAAGTTCGACTCTGGTCAGGGAAGGGTAGCAGACTAGTAAAAGGCAAACATTTTCCAGTGAGCACGGAGTACCACACGGGCGCAGCGTCCTTGAGTATAGGCTGTGTTGAAATATACACAAATGCTCTAATTTGCGGCCGCGTTGACACAAAGACGAGTTGGTCCTACACGTCTGTCACGGCATTAGTTTTAGTCAGTAATCGAAACCGCGCCCGGCACGGCGCGACGACACCATGTATGTAGTGAGTTTAAATCAGTTTGAAATAAACTGTGTTGCGAAACGTCTGAATACGACAAGCATAATTCATCTGTGTTTGGGCATGATTAATAGACAAGGGAATATAATTAATAAAACTGATGAACAATATTGGACCAACGTGACCCCCTTGGGGAACACCAGAAGAAACAAAAATAGTTTTAGAAAAACAAATGCTAAATAAACCTTTTTGTGTTCTACCGGATAATTATGACTCAATCCAAGTAAAAAGAGAGAGAAAATCCTTCGGCTTTCAATTTTAATAGAAGCTGCTTGTGCCACACACTATTAAAATCATTACTGAAGTCTGTATAAATAACATCAGTTTGGCAACCATACTCAAAATCGCTATTTACAACAGTGGAAAATTGTAAAAAATTAGATGCAATGGACTTTCCTATAACGAAACCAGTTAGGAAAGAGAATTTAATTGATGAAAGGCATGTTAACATATTTTGCGTAGAGATAGCAGAAGAAGATATAAAGTCATATGATGCTTATGATTCTTACAGAATATGAAAAACAAGGATTAAAATAGCTACTAGAATGCATAATTTGGAAAAACTCGGAAAACAAATCTAATATGGGCGAATCAGAGGATGTAACCGCACTATCAAGAAATAAGGATACGCTAAAGTACAACGTTTCGTATTATCGAAATTAAAAGCGATTTAGGATTGCGACGCATGTTTCGATTAACTTTTATTAAATAGTCATCATAACACCTTTTATTTAATGCGTTAAAGTCAGAACGCGTGACACAATATTTACTAAAATCAGTGTTAGAACCACTACGTTTATATTTTCTAAATAAACGCAACTTAATATTTTTTAATCGGTTAAAGTAACATGAAAACGAAGGCTGTATTTTTCCTGAGATAGGGAGAGTAGTGTATGGAATGCATCTGTCAAAATAACTGAGAATGGTGGAATAAAAAATATTCGTTGCCAATTTAATATCTGTTCAGCACTCGAGAGTATACCAATCGGTATTGAAAAGTAAGTGATTTAACTTGATAATGTCAGTTTTTCTTAAACATCTGACACATCGAAGAGATTTGTTTTTGTCATGTGAACGACAAATACAATGTATGCTGAGAAGAGACTTCCAAAGTAGGATGGTGATTATCTTCAGGCATTGTAATAGGAGGAATCATATCAATAAGTACATCAAAACCAACATCAAACAAAACAAGATCAAGAAGTTTTCCAAATCTGTTGCGAACATTATTACACTGTGGCAGGGACAATTCGAAAATACTATCAAGAAAGTCATTGTTTACAGCAGGAATTAGCATAGAGGTATCAATCAAATTTGACCATCATATATTTGGTAGATTGAAATCACTTAAAACAATAAGTTGATCTTTTTCGTGTAACAGAGTGGCGATGTGTGAAATCGGAGAAGCATGCTGACAGTAAATGTTCATTTCCGAAGAAGGAGAAATGTATGAGCAAGTAATGTATATATTGAAACCACTATAAGATTTGACTGATATAAGAACACCACCACCAGAGTGATTGGCACGATCTTTTCTAAATGAAACAAAATTATCATTAAATCACATAATATTGAGTATGTGTGGTTGAAGCCAAGTTTCGGTAAAGACAATGATGCCAGTAATAAATGAAAAAATATTAAGATAAACATTTCTAAGCACAATTCAAGAGAATTCTGTACAGGAGCACGTTTATTTTTATAGACGTCCTCATGTACAATAATACCAATAGGCCAAAAACGGCGAGATAGAATTGTGTCTAAAATGGACCCTTGAACCATTACCTCAAAAGAGGAAATAGAACACGAGTGGAAGAAGTTAAATTTAGAAACCGATATGTTATTGGAACATTTAAGAAAACAATTTATATTAGATTTTATATTATCTTCAGTCGTTTCAGAAGAAAGATCAGTGGTAAGCACAGATTTGCGCGGGGCAAGAATAGTCAGGATGTTTGGTTTTGAATGTTATATGTGGGTGATGGGCCAGCAGAAATGCTAGTCACAGCTTCTACAACAGAATCAGTTGCCAATGAACCATTATGTGGCTCAACAGTGAAGTCTTCAACTACTACCAGAGGGTTGGAGAACACTAGTTGACACTTTGAAGTTGAGATCGGGCGTTGTTTTATTGGTGTCAATTTCCATTGGCCCAAGGTTGACTTCTCAGAATGTTCTAAACAAGGAGAGACAGAAACCGAAGAATCATCCGGTTTTTTTTTTATCGAAAGGTGATAAAAATACAGGGGCTATAATCATCATTCTGTGAAATAACTACGGTCGAAGGCTTTAAATTCGTAGAATTTCTTTTCTTATGTTTAGGCGAAGCAGTTACAAATTTAAAATCATTGAATGTTTTTTCAAGTTGATGAAATTTGTCATTTACGATTTTGAAACAACGGTTAAGTTCAGATAAACCGGACGAAGTCTGATTCATAAACTTGATAATCTCAGAGTATGTCGCTCTAAAGTGGAACGAAGTCCAACGTAGACCTTTCCGTTCATTAATGGCGTCAAGAACTCGCTCGCTAAAACCAGCTCAATACAAGTCTGAAACATTATCGCATAACCAAAAGCAAGGTATTGCTCAGTACAAGCCTTGTTTTTATGTTGGCAGCGAGGATCGGAACAAGCCATGTTAAGTTTATTAAAAAACAAAAACAAAAGGAATAAATTATTGGCTTCCAGAACCCAACTCAAAAAATTTAAAAGAACAAAAAGAAAACTATTAGTATGTTAGTCTGTTTAGCAAGAGAGCTTAAACAAAATAAACGGGAAAAAGTGAAAAGAAAGAATAGAAAAAATAGACGCTTGCAGTAAATAATTAAAACAAAGTAAACAATATTTAAACTTAGGCAATAAAAAATATCACTATTTTAGCAACCCGAGTCATAACACACGTTGTGCTGCGTTTCATTGATTGTTTAATACTGTTTTATGCTCTCGCTCAGTCGGCGCATTGAGCACCTCAAGCTATCGATTACACACTAATACACATAAACACTTACGCACTGATGAACGTACATGTACTTATACTATTACATATTGCACAGGGTTCTTATAACAACACATTGCATTAGGGTTCTTCTAATTTTTGCATCCTTGTTCTGTCATATAACTAAATTTTCTTCGAACGTATTCGTTTCGATTGTCATAATGTGCATAACTCTAATTAATGCATCTACATGCTGCATACACTTTCCAATACGAATGTACAATCAGTAATTATCTTAAATTGAATACCTTGCAAGTATATTCTAAATCGTCTTAGCGTATAAATTATAGCTAAAGTTTCTAACTCGTAATAATGATACTTTGATTCTGACTCTGTCGACCTTTTCGAAAAATAAAATATTGGATGCCATTTCTTATCTGCTTTCTTTTGTACTAGTACAGCTCCAAATCCTGAAGAGCTTGCGTCACAATGCAGCTCAGTTTCCGCCGTATGATCATAAATTGCTAAAACGGGTGACTCTTTCAACTTACTTTTTAACGTATCAAATGCAATAAGTTCTTCTTTTCCAAAACTAAATTTTTTATCCTTTTTTGTGAGATCGTGGAGTGGCTTAGCTAAAATTGAGAAGTCTTTAATACTTTAATAAATCTCTTAAAATAAGATCACAATCCTAAGAAACTTTGTACTTCACGTACTTTCGTCGGCATAGGGAAATCCTTTATTGCATTCAGTCCTTTGTCTCCCGCTCTTATTCCATTCTCATTAACTAAATATTCTAAATATCGAATTCTACTTTGTAAAAACTCATTTATCTAATCTAAGTTCTAACTTGTTTTCCACTAAACGTTTTAATACTTCATCTAAAATATCTAAATGTTCCTTAATATTGTCCGTTGCAATCATAATATTGTCTAAATATATAATAACTTTTTCTTGTCTAACCATGTCAGCGAAAACTTTATTTAGAAACATTTGAAAAACAGATGGGGCATTTTTCAGCCCAAAAGGCATTCTTAAAAACTCAAATTTTCCTAATGGTGTGATAAATGACGTAAATTTTATTGATTCCACGTTCATAAAAACATGGACGAATCCATTCTTTAAGTCTAACTTCGTAAAAAATCGTTTGTTTACAATTCTATCAAGCAAATCATCTATTATCATAACGGAATAGGATAATTTATTTTAGCAGTGGCTTTATTTAGCTTTCTATAGTCCACACATTCTTCTCCACAAGTTCTCCAGTCTTTTTTCTACTCATTCTGATTCACTGGGTCTTATAACTTTTCTTGCTAAATAATCATCTAATGTATTCTGCAACTCTTTTTTCTCTGCATAAGATATTCTTCGTGGATATTCGCTTCTAACTTTTGGTATATTTGGCTTTTCAGAATCAATATAAAGTTTTCTAAACATTTGTTCAACACACTTCTTTACGTTACAAGGCACATTTGTTGCAATATTAAAGTTAAATTGTTCATTATTTTCAACGTCTATTTTTAAAATTTGTTCTTCAAAATTATTTTCAACACAATTTGTATCTTCATTGTTACCAAAATTTTTTGTAAACTGATTTTCGTTGTCAGCACATTTTGTTTCAGCAAATGTTTTTGATTCTTCTTGATTCATAACAATTTTACCATTGCTTAACCTTAAGAAATTTCGTCCTAATAAAACAGGATTTTTCATACAACTTTCATCAACCACATACATTTCAACTTTCTTTTTATTCATAACTTTTATTAAAGCATAAAATTTACCATAAATTTCTAAATTATTTCTGTATAGTCCAAAATATTTTTCATTACTTTGTAATCTTGTTAGTTTTACACAACCTGGGACGAATGGGTGTCAATTAAACATTCTAAAATAACATAATTATCAGATAAAGCCGTAAACTTAAATTGAAAATACCTTACATATTCATGGTGCTCTTCTTTTTGTAGTTGCTTGCTTTTTTTTCCAATCGCTAACACCAACGCTATTTCCAAAATTTGCTTGCCTCTTCATCAATTCTAATTCTTTTTTCAGCACAATATTTTCTCGGTATGTTTGTAACTCTCCTATGTTCATTGTTTTCCGCTTCCTTTTCGTTTTCTTTTTCTTTCGTTTGTTTTTGCTGCTGTTGTATAAATAAATAGTTACTTTTTTCGCTATTTTCCATTCTTCTCCGTGGCCTTTGTCATTCCTTTGTTTGCGCTGCCGATGTATATACATATTTGTCTCGTTACTTTGTTCGCTGGTTTCTTCTCCGTCTTCCTCGTCATAATCTCCTTGCATATTAATCATAATTTCAGACTCTTGTGAAATGTTTTGTATGACTTTTTCTAAAATTGCCAACGTTTACGATCGCGTCATTTTCATCATTTATTTTTAGCAATTCCACTGCATTGGCAAGTCTTTCACCACCAACATTGTCCAGTCTAGCTGTTAACTCGGCTTTCGTGCCCGACATCGCTAAGCCTAAACTTATACACAGTTTCCGTAAATCTTTCACAAGACATTCACTCAACATTTTTATTAATTTGTTTTCTAAATTTTACCTAAGGTTTTTAATATATAGTTATTTAAAAAAAAAAATTTGTAAAAAAAACGTCACAGGTTTAATACAGTTTTATGCTCTCGCTCAGTCGGCGCATTGAGCACCGCAAGCCATCGATTTCACACTAATACACATAAACACTTACGCACTAATGAACATACATTTACTTATACTATTACACATTGCACAGGGTTCTTATAACAACACATTGCATCAGGATTCTTACATACACTACGCTTAGCCTATCTTACTACACTATAAACGCGTATTATTAATGAAAAGTAAAACTCTAAACAATTTTGTAAAGTATATTTTAAGAAAATTATAACTTTTTATAAGACTTTAAATCAACTTTGAATGAGCGCACAAGTATAAGTAGACCGCACTGAGAGAGTGTTCAGTGAGAACTGATAGAAAATTATTTCATGGAAATGTTCTCTTAGAAACTCGACTATTGTGGTCTTATTTCCGATGACATTTTTGGAAAAATGCGATCGGTATGGCACGAATATCCGTTTTAAGACTTAAATCGTTTTTTAACATTCGTGTATTCTCGAAAGGGGTCATTGCATGGAAATTTATTTGGCCATTCTCTTGGGAACGACCAAATTAAGATTCTTTTGCAAATGGCTCAAGCACTTCACGAACGTCCGTTAGGGCACGTATCCCCGATGCGATGGATGGCACAAAACTGTTGAACAAAGTTATCCTGTGACATCTATTACAGTTGCCATGCGCGGAAGCACAAATTTGGATGCGGTTTAGTTGGAACCTTCGCAGTTGGTCTCCAGTTTCAATCCTGGCCCCGATACGTATCAAGGCACAGTACGTCAACATTGGCCTGATTTGTGAACACGTCGCGGCGGAAGTCGCAAACGAAGCGGCCAAAGATACATTTTACGAGCGATATAATAATAGCGCTTGGGAAGGAAGGAAAGAATCTTTGTAACAAGGAAAACTATAGCATTAGATATTCGCACCGTAACATATCCAAGGCTATTTGGTGCAGTCCCGATCAAAACACACACAATCAAATTAATTAGTTTTTGAGCAACGTAAGGCACGCATCGAGCGTTTTGGATGTGCGCACCCAACAACGATTCGGACCACTATTTGTGGCAGCCAAGGCTCCACTGCACACTTATATCTTCAGAGCCCGAGAGGACTCCCGGAACAGTTGTGGGAGACTTGCTGAAAAGCTTTCTGACGTCTAGCTTTCTTTGATTGTTGGGAAGTGCGGCACGCACCATGCTGAGCCTGAGTTTTTCACTAGCTGAGTTTTTCAAGACCGGAGGTGAAGAGTTGATAAGGCACCAACTTTTTTCCAAAATATGGTCTGATGAATACATAACAAATGATTGGAACCTCAGTGTTGTTTGTCCTATCTTTAAGAAAGGCGACCCCGCTGTCGGCTCGAACTACTGTGGAATACGGCTCGTTTCCATTGAATATAAATTTCAGTCCCGTATACTGTGTAAACGCTTGGAGCCATACACGCATGCAGTGATAGGTCAGTATCAGTGTGGTTTCAGACCAAAGAGGTCGATAAGTGACCAAATTTTCACTATACGACAATTCTTGGAGAATTCCCGTGAGTACAACAAAGACACACACACCACTATTTATCGATTAAAATGCCGCTTTCGATATGGCGTGCCGATAAAAACGAAGTTCTTTAACGCCCTTCCTGAACTTAATATCCCAGCAAAGATAGTTCACCTTGCATGATGGCGCTATCTCATATCAGAAGCGTTGTCAGAGTAGGAAAGAACTTCTACGAGCCCTTTGATACCAAGAAAGGTTTCAAGCATGGTGATGCTTTATCGTGCGACTTTTTTAATCTCTTTCATAGTGTATTATCATAGTGTATATCTTTCATGGTCTACTTAATTTGTGGGCTGATTCACTGAGAGATTCTCTGCTAAATTTATTTAGATTAAAGAATTATAAACAACTTGAAAGAAATATTTCTTTCGCACAAGTAAGTAAGTAAATTAGCAAATTTGATATAAATAAATACAAAGATATTACTTTCTAAAACGTAGATCTGTTTCCATTAACTTACTGGAACTTACATCCCTTGTAAATGAAGCCTTTGCCAAATGGATGTCATATTCACTGATTTTAGTATTGCATTTGCCTGTGTAAATCATCGACTGTTTCTCAAATAGCTTAGAAGTTTATGATTTTCCTTGGCTGTGCCGCTTTGTTCGGTACGACACTTTACTACAGTTTATAAATTTTTAATATATTTTTAATATACATATAATCCGCCGCACACTGTTAACAGTTCTAGGTGTAAGGAAGCTACACATTACATTTGTTAAATCACGGTTTTGATAAATGTTGTGATTCTTGTTATAAAAAGTCTCCATACCAATTTTCGAACCAATGTTTCAACGGTTGAATGAATACGACGGACATGGCTAGATCGACTTGTCTTGTCGAGCTGATCACGAATATATGAGCATATATATATATATATATATATATATATATATATATATATATATATATATATATATATACTTTATGCGGTCTCTGATGCTTTAAGGCCTTGCAAACATTATGATAATACCATTCACACTCTGTGTATTCAAATTATTGTTTTATCGGGTGCACCCTAGGGTAGCCATCTATGATCTTTACTTTTTCTCTTATTGTATAAACGATATTCTTTATGTTATATCATATTAACATACATTAAAGTATGCGGATGATGTAAACCATTGGTGGTAAAATTGGTGTATAAGTTATCATATTGTTTTCTCTTTGTTTCACGGTTTTTTTTTTAATTAAATTTATCTGTGACTCGTAGAAGTACTAGAAATTTCACTTTGTTCTTGCTTAATACATCACAACGAATTATGCATGCAACGATCCTTCTGTGTTCTATGTTCTACAAATCATAAGTTTTAAATTTTTTATTCCATCTCTCCAGGTATCTCCTTAAGGTTCTTACGTAAAACAATTCTATATTCTGCAACAGTTTAGTTCCCATTTAGTATTATTATGTTTTTGTTTGTATTCCTAACTTTAATTAACTGTTTTATTAATTATATTTAAGTTGCAAAGAATTCTAAAATAAAATAATAATAAGGATATGTTTCGTGCGTGAGCTGTACAAACAATGAAAGCTTGAAAAACTGTTCGTATCTAACGAGCGCCATCAAGAGTTGAAATACTTGTGGGTGAGCATTTCTAGTACGAGTAAGTTGACTCTGTTCCTGCCACTTATACTGGTATATTTCTGTGGTGAAACACTTATAACTTTAATCTTTGATACAATGAATTGCGAGCTGCGTGCATACAATCTTTCTGTCAGTTAATGCGTGATTTATCTACTCTATCAAAGAATTTACAAGACAATGCTTCTTAATTCATGCTTGCGAACTATATACGAGTATATATGACGGGTTGGCAAAGTATTTGATTGTTCGCGGAGTGAGCACGCTTGTAACTTCCGTATTCTTATCGATATTGTTAAACACTTAAACAAATCATTTTTTAAAAATATTTTTTCATGTAAGAGTATGAACTTAGTGGTATACTAGACAGTAGTCAGTCAGAAAATTCGATTACATTGCTCGACAGTTGCAGTAGTTGTATCTAAACAGTAGATTTAAACATGTGGAATTGTTTTAAAGAAAAAGTAACTAATTTAAAATTGATGTGCATTGAACATTGAGCATATTCTGTCATATTTCACATTTTGAGCAGAATGTGCTTTTAGAATGGCAACCATTTGAATGTGAATCACTGGCTAGTCCGAAGTTTGAGCGAAAGATTTGAACCGATGACCCCCCAAATCGTTCGGCATCTGTCGGAAAAACCACTCGTCAGAAGGAGAATACGGCGGGTGTGGGCAAATATCTGACTTCAGTAATTCAAAATATAATTTTACTATATTTGCGACACGAGGCCGAGCGTTGTCATGCAGAAGAATAACTCTGGCATGTCTTTGCTCGTATTCCGGCCGTTTTTCTTGTACTACACTGCGCAACGAATCAATTGTGACCAATAATAAGATGAGGGAGAATCCGTGTACATAGAAATTCGCCCACTAACTGCGACCAGAAGATGATCTATTGTGCATCTCGTATGCCCATATAGGTCCTTGATTAGTGTTGAGCATTTCACCAGGTTTTTATGGGGAATACTCCCGTAGTCGCTCTCTTCTACGGGAGTATTCCCTATAAAAACCTGGTGAAATGCCATATATTGTGGCGTCTTTGCATAGTGCCAGGTGCAGCTTTCCGCGTGGACCAACTATACCTGCGCCCACACCAGCTTGTATTTTAGAACCGTCAGACTTTTAACATTAGGCACCGTAGTCAGTTTGGAATTGTATTCCATTCGAAACGAGAGGGGATGATGACCTCGTACCGCGTTGCAGTTTCGGGGTGGAATCTATTTGGTTTCTAAAAATGCATATATGTTTTGCTAGGTCCACATTAGTACCTCATGATGTCCTTTGTGATTACCTATTTTGACGTTGCAAATCTTGTGGAGACTTTTTGCCTCACTTGCCGCTTCAATTCCAATTATTAAATGCAAGGGTTCTTGGGTCCTTATTTCCCCATATTGCATATTGGCAGAAATATGACAGACACCTCCTTCCATCTATTTTGAAAAAGGGCTGGAAAGAATCCATCGGTCCCTTGTAGCTTGAAAGGTTGGAAGGTATTGACAGACCATTCAAAGTTTTCGAATGTAACTATCTTTCATGCCATATTCTTCGCATTTTGACTTGACCTACTGTAATGAATCTATTGAGTTGTCTGTGAATTTGTGTCATGACAACCCGGGAAATGAGTTCTTATAAAAGAAGCTCTAGTGTTTCCAGGAATGACGTGGTCAGAGCCTCCATTCTTGAACTGTATGTAGTTCCCTTGAACATTGACTGTTTCTGGAACAGAATTAAGGTTTTTGCAGAATGTCCTCCAGGACCGTGTTGTTAAATGTTACTTTGGCCTGTTTTCTTTAGGTTACTAGTGATTTGTTCCACCAAGGAACCATTTTATTGGTGATGGTGGTGATAAATATCTACAATTGCGGTAGTGAGTGTCTCTACTACATCTTCTAGTTCACTAACGAAGAGGCCCCTCCAAATTATGAGTCATGGCCTGCTTCTAAAAGTACCAGTTAATTTTTTTGGTGACTCAGTTCTTCGAGTTGTCTTTGCAGACCTTCCAGTCCTGGACTGATTCTAAGAAGTTCCGTCTTAAGTTTGATTACCTCTTACCTAATGCGTTTACAAAAGTTAGTTCACTACCTTTTCTTGCTATTGCTAAATAGTTAATAATTAGATACTCTTAAAGTGACTCACCCCTTTTGTTGGTATCTGAGCTGCACCATATAGTGTTGTGAACATTTGAATCACATCCTATAAGAAGCGGTACGGTCTTTGACTGGCAATAATCTACCTGGTATTTTACATTTGCGGTGAGAGCTTCTGGCTCGTCACCTCGGAAGTATGCGGATGCGAAGACTATCTCTATACGTAGCTCGTTTTGTACTAGCTCCACTAGTAAGGCTACAGAGTACTTGTTTGAGTAATCTGAAAGAAAAATAGAGTTAATATAACTTCTTATCATAATAGCGGCACTTAGTGTGTCCGCCGCAGTGACTAAGATCAACTTATTGTCTTTTGTGTTTAGTCCGCAGATATTACTGGACCTAATCCAGATTTCCTGGAGGAGCCCTTTATCGGATATGCCCCCCGCAATTCTCATGCACAGCTCCGATGAGGTAACCTTAGGATGATGTAGTTTTCGTAGTCTTGGAGGCACCTCAATTTTACGTGAAGTTTGTGCTGCTGCTTTTTCGCTCTGCTTGCTCTGGGGACTTTAATTTTTCCTGAACTTGCGTAAAGTGCTATGAGAACCAGCAGCCACTATTTTCCAGGGTTATCAGTGATATCTGGTCTATAGAATAGACCATCATCGTACTCGTGCCCCGGTTTCGGAGACCATCATTCTGGGCCTGAGTTCTATATAGTATCATCTCCGTTTTTAAGTTGGGAAGTACGCAATCGGTACTCTAGGCTGGGGATACACTCTTCCTCCATCGCTCACAGCGATGCGCCTTCCCATGGGATGAGAGTTAACGCATGGTTGCGTAGTCAATCTTCCGTCGCCATGTAATTGAGGGTCAGGAAACCTGCGCTTTACGTGGAGTTAAGAAACTGGAGATTGAGGCCACCGTCTTTCTGCGCGAGGATTTTCTCCATGATGGACTCCTGAACAAGGTTCCGTTGTTAAGGCTGTAGTTGGAAAGTCCTGGAAAGCAGAGCTATTTTGGTGGCAGTACTGCTTACGTGGCTCTTTCGAAGCCTGTTTTGTAATGCTGCCTTTTCTACGTCGAGCTTGCAACATGAGTTGGGATTCCACTCACGTTTGGCATGGAGCCTTGGGGATGGTCGTATTACCTTGTGAGTGAGTATTGCCTTTTTTTATTTCAGATTCCATGTTTTGGTCCCACTAGTAAACAGGAAAATATTTGTCCACTGCACCTGGCCGAGTATGATATGAATATTCGTTTTAATATAATATAATTTATTAGTTGTCCTGTATGAGTGTTTTTGACATCAAGTTTTAGACTAACTAGACTGGCTGGACAAGGCCTTTCTTCATAAAGTAGGGCGGCTATTTGTGACCTCCGCTCTGGTAATTTTTTTGATTTGTGGTTGCCAAGGACTCTTGTGAAGTTGACACATGTTGGCAGCGATATTGATGTTTCCTTACGGTTCGCTTGTCTTTGACAATTTTAGAATTAGAATATTTAATACATTAAGCATATTACAAAAAATTTTTATATCTATTACAAAAATGTGTACTGTTTATTATATAGTGTTTTGTTCTTAGTTTAAATTATTTCTAAATAGTGCCAATTCTTATATTTTTATGGCTTTATTTCGTTAATAAAAATAAGATTGGTTTAATATTGTATTTGAATTACTTTTACAAGATTTAAAAATTGTAGTTGTTGCATATATACATATGTAAATTTATATATATATATATATATATATATTTTTTTTTATATTTTTTTAAATTTTTTTTTTATTTGTATTTGTTTTTATTTTTTATTTTATGTTGACCTTTTAGCTATCCGAGTTTTCATTTGAGATTTGTCGGGAACCGAACATTGACCGAACATTGAAATGCCTTTTATTATATGTTCTTAATATGATGTTTATAATATGTGTTGATAGTAGATGTACATTGCAAATAATTTGGCGTACGTATAGAAATTTATTAATCTTGTTTGTTTGGAGATGAAAATATCTTTTCCCGCCTTAATCGAATTTTATGTATCTTTTTGTTATCGGTTGTTCGTACTGCGTGTTTGTCGTTCTGTTTAAGGGTACGTTTTGTAAAACGAGGTGTAATTTTGTTTCTTCTACATTCTTTTCTAAGCACTGTGGTGTTTTCTGTTATATCTTGCAGTGTTTCCCTACCCATATTTAATTTGTCAATATTTTTGTGTTTTGATTCTCTGACTTTATTTTGAATATGAGGATACATTTTTTCCTGTAGGCTTTGTAACTGCTTCAAATAGTCGTGCTCTGAGTTGAAACTTAGGTTTTTCATCAATTTGTAAGGCCTACCATAGAATAATTCATAAGGTGTCATTTTTGTTGATGAATGTATTCAGAGAGTATATCATTATGAGTTATTTCTACTTTCTCATTTTTCGTTTTGGCCAATATAATCCTATAAATTTCTGTTAGAGTAGAATGCAGCCTTTCTACTGGTGCATTGCTTGATGTTTGTTCGAACGAGGTCATGTGGAGCGCCATACAGAACTGCTTGCAAAAATCTTTAAAAAGATTGCAATTAAATTCGGAACCTTGATCACACACTACTTTAGTAGAGGGACCAAAGAGACTGACAAAATTTTTGAAGGCAGCTAGGACATGAATACTGTAATGAGAATCTAAAGTGTACCCAGTTGCAAAGTTATAACATTTATCTATGATTGTTAGAACTTGTTTGCCATTGACTTGAGCCATTGTTTCAAAGGTGTTTCTGTGTGTCAATCGTATTTCTGTGTATTACAGATGGTACAATGTTTAAGGGTTTTAAGTATTTTATTTTTCATGAAAGGAAAGTAATATTTTAAGATGCAAGAGAGTTTCTTGAGCATCTCTGTGGTTTGAGTTTGAATGGTATTGCCGAATAAGGTCCTCTTGCTCGGTAACGGTATTAATATCTGGCAGTACTTCCCTGCAACGTATTGGCTTGAAAATTTTACTAATGCAAAGAATCTTGAGTATACTTCTTTTTTAAAAGTTTCGTCGTAGCTAAATATAGCACACTGTTTTTTAGGAGGCATGTATTGTTTTAGTAAGCGTATTATATTATCCTGTGTAAAATTTGGTTGTGTCAGAATTCTGTTTCGAAATAGGATTTGTGTGCGTGCTGTAGGTTCATCTTCTTTTATTTCGAATACCAACTGTATGTTAAAATCGTTAATAGTTCTCTCCGAGATAAAGATACCATCATCGAGATTTTCTTCGGTTGAGTGAACTGTTGTTCCTGATGTTGCATTGTTTGTATTATTGTCGGTTGTGTGGTTGTTGTGTATGTTTATGTCAACTGTTTGTTGCTGTTCTAGTCGGATTCTACTAAGAGCATCTGCATTTGTATTGAGAACGCCCTTCTTTGTAAGTAATGCTGTAGTCGAATTCCTCTTGTTTTAATCTCCACCTTACTAAGTCTGTATCTTTGAGACGCATTGCCCAGGTAAGTGGTCGATAGTCTGTGACAATCGTAAATTTATGGACGAAATATGTACGAAAATACTTTGTTGCCCAGATTATGGCAAGAAACTCTTTTTTTAAATTGAGTAATTTATTTCAGATTCACACAACGTACGATTATGGCAAGAAACTCTTTTTTTTATTGAATAATTTATTTCAGATTCACACAACGTACGACTAGCGTAACATAGTGGTTTTTTCCAATAGGCCCTTGAGAAAGGACAGCACCAATTGCAAACATGCTAGCACTTGTAATGAGGACAAAAGGTTTTGTGAAATCCGGGTACTGTAAGATGGGATCATTTGTTAAAAGAGTTTTGCATGTTTCGAATGCAGTGACAGTGAATAGTACTGAAATTGATTTGACGACCTTTTTTTAGGCAGGCTGTTAATGGTTTGGTAAATTTAGCAAAATTGTGAATAAATTACCTATAGTATCCTAATAATCCAAGAAGGGATTTAATTTCTTTTTGTGTTTTTGATATTGGGTGGTTTTTGATGGCTGAGATTTTGTCTGGATGTGGCTTGATACCTCCAGGGGTTACTATGTTACCTAAGAAAGATATTTCCTTTCTTAAAAATTCTGATTTATCCACTGATTTTTTAAATTGAATTCCTCTAGTCGACTGAAAACTACTTTTAAGTTTTGGATTTGTTCCTCTAAAGAAGTAGCGGAAATCGTCTAAATAAACTAGGCACAGAGCCTATTAAGTCTTTTAGCATATTATCCATCACCCTTTTTTAAGGTGGATGTTGCATTTCGAAGACCAAAAGGCATCCTGACATACTCATAGTGGTCTCCGTCAACGGTAAATGCGGTTATAAAAACGCCCATAGGATGCATCTCAATTTGGTAAAAGCCACTAGCCAGGTCTAGTGTTGTAAAGAAAAGACATCTGCCCATTTTGTCCAATATATCCGATATATTTGGTATTGGATACTATTCAGCTATGGTTTTTTCATTTAGTTTTCCGTAGTCTATTACAAAACGCCATTTTTGTTTTCCACTGTCATCCCTTTTTTTTGGGAGTATCCACAAGGGAGCACTTCAAAGTGAATAGCTTGACCTTATGATACCCTGGTTAAGCATATCTGAAACTTGCTTTTGTACTTCTTCTTTGTGAGTGAATGGGTATCTGTACGATTTTGTATATATAGGTATTTCATCTGTCGTGCGTATTTTGTGTTTGATTTGGTTTGAAAATGAAAGAACTTGATCCTTTCTGTAAAATATATTTTCGTATTGTTTGCACAGTGCTAAGAGAGTTCTAGACTCTTCTGAGTTGAGATGATCTGTCCGGATAAGGTTTGCAATGTCAGACCGTATTGAGCTTCCCCCGCAAGAAACTTCCATTTTCTTACTTTTAAAGGGCTTTCCAGAAGCAAAATGTTTTCGTTTTGTGAGGTGTTGACTACCTCCATTAAGCTCATGCCCTATATAGCCTGGTAGAGACCTGAAATAATTTCTAAATTTGGCGAAATGAGTGTATGGTCGTATAAAAAGCTTCCGTCAGTTACATCAACGGGTAGGTACGTTACAACCTTCGAAAATGGTGTTATAGTAATTTTTTCTGACGTAGTATTTGATTTGATTTTAATAGGTACATTTGCTGTTGCTGTTATTAGTCTGAAGTTCGGAATGTCAATTCTGCTCCTAAGATGCCAAGACTATCCATTCCCAAAAGTCCATCAAAGTAACTATGAAAGTTGAATACAATAAAGGTGAATGTGCCATGAGTATTAAACTCGCTGAAAATTGGGAAGAATACCTTCTTATCCAGAGTATGTGAGCTTAAAATTGTTATGATAGTAATTGGTTCGCAGTGTATATAACCATTTGCGGACATGAATTTGGTGTTTATGAAAGATGAACTTGCTCCTGTGTCTATAAGAAATTTAAGAGGTCTGCCAAACGAGGATGATATTGAAATATAGGGTAGAGACGAACCATGAGTGTTAACATCTATGTACCCTGATGATTCGTCGAAGCTTTTTGGAAAAAACTTTCATCATCTACTGAGTATTGTTTTTGTTGAGGTGAATGATTCTCCTGATTAAAATGGTGGTCCAAAAATTATTCCTGTTGCAATGGGTACTCTCTTTGCTGATGGTCGGTAATTCGTTAATGTTGTTAAGTTCAAATTGGCGAGCTGCTTTGTTTGAAAAGTTTGTTTTAGAACTTGTGAACTATTTGACATTTCTTGTTTAGGTGGCATTATAGCCTACATTTGGGATTGCCAGTTAAATGGGTTGGATGAATTTTGTCTCATAGGATGGATATTTGATTGGTAAAAAGTTCCTTGTTTTGGATTTGAAGGTCTGAAATTCACATTCGATTGCTGGTTACATTGAAATTGGTTGCCTTGATATTGTTGAGATTGATTTTAACGATAGTGTTACGGTAGGACATTTTCATAGTATGATTTTGGATGAAATTGTTGATAATATCTTGGGTGATTCTGATTTTCCAAAATCATAAATTGAATGCTCTCTTCTTTTAAGCAAAAAGAAAGTGCTGTCGCAAGGTCTTTCGGGTTACGAGATCGAATGTTTGCCCCTAAAGGTTCTTGTAGTCCTGCTAAAAATGAGTCGAGACACATTTCAGCATATAATTCCTTCATTGACTCTAACACTCTTTTGTCTCGTTCGTTCATAAGTATAGTATTTAGTAGTTCGGTTTGTATAGTCAATATTTCATTATTGTATGTCTCTGTACTTTTTTTTCCTTGTGTGATACTATGTAACTCTCTTATCAACAAGCTTTCCGAACGTTTGTTCGTGAAGGCATTCACCAAATAAAATCATGCAGTTGGCGGGGATTACCCTCATAAATTGGGAGAGATTTTATAGCGTCTGGAATTTTAAGGGTGTTAAATACATTCTCTTGGGTGCGTGCTTGTAAATGTGAATTTACAGGTAAAGGAATATTGTAAATATCGTCATGTGGAAGTTGGTTGGCAAGCTGTAGCATGTTAGAAGGATCAGGGAGGGGTGGTGGTGTTGCCATTATTAAATTTTATTTGTAAATTTTTTTTTTTTTTTGTAAGTAGGGTTTTTAATGTAAATCTTTTATCTCGATTATTAAGAATAAATGTAATAATAAAAGATGTATAAAGTATGTATGTCTGAAAAGAAAGTTCACATTTAAAAAATCGATAAAAAAAGTAAGTAGTTTATTTAAAAAATGTTTATTACATATTAAAATACTCACTTTGGGATTTTATTTCTTAAAAATGATATTGTCCAAATGTAAACAGTTACGTTCACGGCATTCATTTGATCGAGCACTAAAATTTCCTATGACGTCTAGGCAGGTATTCTCCGTGATGGCTGTCATTTTGTGACGGATATTTCCTTTTAATTGTGCCAGGGAAGTAAGTTTGTTGCCGTAAACTTTAGATTTGACGTAACCCCACAGGAAAAAGTCCATAGGGGTTAAATCGGGACTTCGTGGAGGCCAATTTATGTTACCTCTCCTAGAGATCAATTTGCCATGAAAAATTTCATGAACTCATGTTAGAGCCCTGTTGAACGTGTGTGAAGTTGCAAAAAATGCGGAACAATGATGATCCATGCACGTTTAAAGCAACAGCACGCTTCCGAATCGAATGGTCCGAGTTGTCACGAACAGACTGAGTAACACTGTCTACGTTTTCGAACATTCTCGAAGACCTTGGACGCCCGGATTTCGTTTTTTCCAGCGTTGAACCGGTCTCTTCAACTTCTCGACCCATTTTCCAATGAGTCGAGGGCTTGGCACATCATTTAAATGACGAACATGTCGAATACTGCAGATTTTTCTATATGCTACAGTCGCTGAATTACCGTTTTTGTAAAACTCACGTACGCACAACGCACGGTCCGCTTCCGAGAAACGCTCCATAGCGACTAAATTCCCAAAAGGCTAGGCTACTGATTGACATACCCTCCGCGGCCCCCAGAATAGTTGCGTTCACGCAATCAGCAAATCAAAAATGAACTTTCTTTTGAGACACTCTGTATAAGGAAATATAAATTATAATAATTTTTTTTATTTTTAGTTTGTAGCTTTTGTTTTTTTTTTTTTTTGTTTTTGTTTTATATATGTATATATATAATCAGTAGTTATTTTGTCCTTCTACCCTGGAGGGTCCGGGGTTCGGAATCGCAGAAATATGAAGTAAAAATTAAACTGGCATGCCAGTCAAGGTGGCGCCACTTTCGTAACTGTATCATAGGCAGTTGTTAAATTATATCTACTCCGCAAAAAGCCAGGCGTGTGAAAAAAAAATGTTTAGTCCTTTGACCGCTGTGACGAGAACACATACAGACACAAAGGGTTGAGCAGGAACCAACACCAAACAATAATACATAATTTGAAATCGAGTAATCGATGGCACAGCGGTCGAAGGTTTAAACAGTTTTGTTTCACACGCCTGGCTATTTGCGCAGCAGACATAATTTAACAACTGCCTATGATACAGTTACTAAATTTTTAGTGAAAGTGACGCCACGTTGAATCGACTGGCATGCCAGTTGTTATTTTTTTTTTTATTTTTACCGCTGTGATACGAGGGGTACTATTTATATTTCGGGAATAGCAAATAATAACAAACATTTTTAACTGAAAATGCCTTTATTGTTTTTCAAAATATTCCCCTTGATGATCAATACACTTTTGTATTCGTTCAAACCATTTGTCATAGCAGTTTTTCCATTCCTCTTGAGACATCTCCAAAACATGGTTTTTGAACGCTTCAACTGCTTCTTCGGCGCTCGTAAGTCATTGACCACGCAGTTTACCTTTGAAGAAGTCATTGGGTGCCAAATCAGGACTGTACGGAGGATGAGTCATTAATTCGATGTTTTGACTGCTCAAAAATGCACTTGTTTGACGAGATGTGTGAGAGCTCGCATTGTCATGATGGAGAATGATTCGTCTTTGGCGGTTGGTTTTATGAATTTCTCTGAATTTCCGGCAAACAAATGGTCGTGTACCACTCAGAATTCCGTTCTACGTTGCTCAAGCGGAACAGTGGCCATATGACCAATTCGTCCGAAGAAACAGGCGATCATTTGCTTCGCTGTGCTTCTTCCACGAACAACTTATGTTGGATTTGGCTCGTCTTGGAATACACACACGGTCGATTGCTGTTTTGTTTCCGGCTCATACGCATATATCCATGATTCGTCACCTCAGCTAAGTGTTCATGCAAAATCGAATGTATTGAAGTGGAACTAATGAGCAAGGATACCTCTATCTCACGATATGTCACATGACGATCTTGCATTATCAGTTCACGCACTGCATCGATGTTTTTGGACACAACAACCGATTTTGGACGTCCTTCACGGAATTCGTCGGCGACCGAACTACGACCACGACTGAATTCACTATACCAGCGATATACTGTGGGTTTTGATGGTGCTTTATCGCCATACACAGAGCTGAGTTCATTGACACATTCTTGTTGAGATTATCCACTTCGAAAGCTGTGAAAAATAATCCAACGAAAATCTTCTCTTGAAATTTCCAAATTGCTTTTCTTAACTTATTGTAAACAAACAAATAGCAATTGTACATCAAAACTTTGTGAGTACGTTTAGGCCAAAAAATGTCAAACTTTATTATGGTGTTGCCAGATTTTAGCTTTTGACATTAGTGTTGCCAGTTCCCGAAATATAAATAGCAGCGGTGATGTCGGCAGCGGTATTGCGGCGTCTTCGTGGATAGTGTTTGATAAGCGACATTAGTAGTAGCTGCGATTTGATAGTTAGTAAGAGTGGGGTTTAGAAAGGGATGATACAAATGTAACTCGTGCATCGACTAATTATTTTATAAAAACGCCACCATATCGAATTTCATGCTGATATTCACTTAACTAAGGGCTGTTCTCACAACTTAGAATGATATGCTATTGGCGGAATAATATTGAGTAGTGCATGTCACAACTTAACAATTGTAATAAATCTATTTTGAGTAGACCTCGAGTATATTTTCGATATTTCGATATTTAAAATTTTAATACAAAATTTCAATTTTGTTTGTTTTCATTTTGCTTTTGCTTTGGTTTTTGATCGATCGAGTTGGCAGGTATCTATGAAATAAATTTTAAATAAATTTATCGGCTCGCAGAACTCGGTAATACGGTTATAGGCTTAATAACAGTCGTGACATTGAAAACTATGATATCGCGAGAAACATTGAGCTATAAAGATGAGAACGGCCCTAAAGAAGTTTTTCATACAAAGGCGGAAGGTTCGTATGTGAGCTGTAGCATGTAACGTACATAGATGTACGAGGAAAGGGTCAGGATGAAATAAGATTTGTACTAAAAACGGCACACTTTAAATTTCCGGCTCTAGCTCGTCAGCTTGAGCGGGTGGTGTCTTATTCTAATACAAAATGGGACCCGCTACAATATTATTTTAAAATAGCGTGCTTTACGATAAAATTAATTTATAGGAAAGGATAGGCAATAGTAAGATGTCTATGGGTGGGGAAAAAAAAGAATCAAATATTTGAAAAAGAGAACGGAAAAAAAATAGATTCGGAAATATAGTAAATTATATTTATAGACCTTATAGACTTAATAACATATATGACATTGAAATCTAGGATATAATGTGAAAAACATTAATTCTAAAGATATCGGCAAGTCGTGAAAATGGCTCTTAAACTATTAGTAAAAAATTTAAAATCTGTTAATTAAATTTATTTAATTTTAATAAAGAACTTGATATAAAAAAATTAAATTTTAAATACTAATAAACTTTAAAATCTAACATTGTATGTGCGGGCAAAAATAAAATATTATATTTTTTTGGTATGAAAAAAAAATATAATAATAAATATACAAGTTAACACATTAAGTCGACAAACCCAACCAATATCTGTTTAGTTGGCATTCTTGATCAACGACAATGGCTCAGCAATGTTGCCCAATAATCTCAACCCCTGCGGGCATTGACTTTCGCGAGATTCAACAAGACACCATGCGCTAAGTCAGCAATTGACTTTCGTGAGAACGTTACTGCAAGAATACAGCATGCACGAGGCGCTAGGTCAGCAAATTGCACGACAGGGCTAGCTTAGGTTTAAGGATTAATGTAAATTAATTTTTAGTTCAGTTTGGACAATAAATCGGTTCGGTACGCTGTAACTCCTTAATTGGCGCCCAACTTTGCGAAGTGAACCTTTTAAGTAAAATTTTTTCTGCTCGTCAGCACCGACGGCAAAAAATAAAATATTCAAAAAACAAACAGCAAAAACCCCAATATAATTCTGCTCGTCAACACCGACGGCACAAAAAAAAAAAACAAATTATCAATAACCCAGAAACACCAGAAACTACTGTCAACGCCAACGGCATTAGATCGAGATCGTTAATAAACAAATAAAAAACAACCTAACACAACTGAATTAAAACAAAAGGCAGTGGACCGCTGCAATTAAGTTATAATAAATCACATCCTGTAATCAAATCATGTAAGTAGAGTGATCAATGTTTAAAAAAAATCAATAAAATAAAAATAAATTATATCTAGATCAGGAATATTAATTCCAATTGCGCTCCATAAAAAAATAACGAAAAAGCTAACGTGCTTAAATATCCAAATAACAAACCGCTTTTATTTTTATAAAATTGTAGAAAATAAAATATATTATGTGTCGCACCAACGTGATCGCATTGCAAAATCCAACGACAACAATTTTTAAATTCATATTTAGTCTTCAAAGTTTAAAGTTTCGTATTACTGTTTGCGTCTCACAAAAAAACATTGAAAATAATTAAAACCGCCACATGAGTGATAGCGAATTAGAAGAATTATTGGAGAAATTCGAGAATTTCAGCAGCTCGGATCGTACAGTTAACAGTTCACTTTTCAAAGCTCATAATGTCCAGGTCTCAATATGGCAGTAAGTCCAGATCAATTCAAGGCAATAGAAGAGTCCGCGGGTAGCTCCGCACTCGCTGCTCAGGAGAGAAAGATACAGAAAATGAGTAATCGGTTAAGTAGTCTGAACATCGATAAGCCAGAGGTAGAAACCTACAAAGATGCTGAGATCATACCTGGCGTAGTATGCAGGGAAACGCTTGATATCATTAATTCACTAGCACTATTTGAGAGCTAGCAGGAAATATATGTGTCTTGGCGTAAAGTAGCACATACCGCATACAAAATTTTCTAGAATTATGATGGAAGCTCACAACACTACCAAGCCCTAGCCATAATAAGGAATTAAATTAAAGGCCCAGCGGACATGGTACTGTCCTCCTTTAATACCCCCCTTAACTTTAAAGCAATTAAAAGCAGATTCGAATTTACGTACGCGGACAAACGCCCGATATATCTTATTGAGCAGGAACTTTCAACCCTCCGACAAGGAAACATGACAATACTACAGTACTATGACGAAGTTGAAAAGAAACTTACAATTTTGACTAAAAAGACAATCATGACGTACGACACTGCAGTGGACGAGCCACTAAACGAGAAGTATAGAATGGATGCATTAAGGGTATTCATCGCAGGAGCTAAAAAGTCTCTAATCGACTTACTTTTCTCGGCTAGGCCGAGTGATCTTCCGTCTGCATTAGCTCTAGCCCAGGAGGTGGAATCTAACCACGAAGATATGTTTTCGCAAGTAACTATGCCAGAAGTATCGAAGAGTAGGCTCCGAGAACAGAACAAATACAACAGGGCAGAGACGGGAATGTCAAGGCAGAACGCAATGTCAATCAAGCAGGTAAAAACCCATATTTCAATAAAAAGCAAGGGACTCAGCCTAGACAGGACCCAGTACAACCAATGGATGTAGACCCATATATACGCTCTAGACCAAACCCCAATAACCAATGGCAACAGATTGAACCAAATGGATTTAATAACCAGGGACAAGGACAGGTAACCAAACGGGCCAATAGTGGCACAGCCAGATTTTCCGAACAAATTAACCTCCTAAACCAAGAAGATAATCCTCCCAACGAAACAGAGTGTGAATATCAAAATAGGGCAGATCAAGATGTATCTGACATAGAAGATGAGATAAAAGATTACGAAGAAGCTAATTTTTTAGGCACACGTCCCTGCTCCCGTTCGTAGAGAGAACGATTGCAGGGAAGAAAATTAAACTCTTAATAGATACAGGTGCTTCTAAAAATTATATAAAGCCATTAAAAGAGTTAAAATTAATTGTTCCGGTTAACAACCCTTTCAAAGTAAAATCAATCCACGGTTACAATAACATTGACCAAAAATATTTCATGCACCTTCTCAACAAAGACACTACCTTTTTTATACTATTACCCAACCTTATTATCGGACTAGACTTATTAAAACAAGCAGGCGCATTACTGGACTTTAAAAACAGACAACTGATAACTAACTCCGACTCTGAATATATTCGATTCCTTAAATGTGCAAGCGTTAACTTTTCCAAAGTCGAAGACATATAAGTACCACATCAAATATCAGACAAGTTCCAAGAAATGTTAGGAAACAGAACAGCTCTATTTGCCGAACCAGAAGAAGCCCTCTCCTACAACACGAATATCATCGGTACCATACGTACTGAAAACGAAGATCCCATATATTCCAAATTGTACCCATACACAATGGGGGGAGCGGATTTTGTGAATTCCGAAACACAAGCTATGTTAAAAGATGGCATAATCAGCCCATCCAGGTCTCATTACAATAATCGTAATCATTTACTACGAACATATGGAAGAACACGTAAAACATATCGCAAGGGTTTTGGACAAACTCTACGAAGCTAACATGCTGGTCTCGCCCGAAAAATCAATTTTTGTCGAGAACAGTGTTCAATGTCAGGCCCTTTTTGGGGTTGGCAAGCTATTACAGATGCTTAATCAAGGATTTTGTATCTATAGAAAAGCCCCTAAGTGACATTTTAAAAGGCGAAAACGGCTCAGTAAGCGCTGGACAGTCAAAGAAAGTGCCAGTGAGTATCAATGAAAAGCAACAGCAAGCATTCGAGAAACTTAAAGAGCTATTACAGAAAATGTCATGCTGCTATACCCTGATTTCAAAAAACCATTCGACCTAACAACTGATGCCTCTTCTTTTGGTCTGGGAGCAGTCCTATCGCAAGACGGAAAACCCATTACCATGATATCGAGGACATTAAAGGATAGGGAATTAAATTTAGCAACAAACGAACGAAAGCTACTCTCTATATTATGGGCTCTGAAAAATCTCAGAAACTACCTATACGGTGTGAAAAATTGATCTGTGAAAAATGGGAACACTTTTCACAGATCCACAACGTCTTACGTTCGCGGTCCCTGACCGAAATCCAAACGCGAAGATAAAGCGCTGGAAAGCCTTCATTGACGAGCATAAAGCACACATTTTTACAAGCCTGGAAAAGAAAACTATGTGGCAGACGCCTTATCACGGCAAAACATCCATGCACTAGAAAATGATATACAATCTGATATTGCCACAATTCCCAGTGAGGAATCACTCACAAACACGATCGAATTTACGGACTAACCCATAAAATGTTTTCGAAACCAAATAGTAATTGAAGAAAGCACCATTGCCTCAGATCGTACCATTATCATGTTTGGAAGAAATACTCGCCACCTCATACACTTCTCGGAGTCGTTAACAAGGACGTCGTAAACGCAATTTCATGTGAACTACCAATCCTTGCCCTCAAACAACATAAATTAGTAGAATCCTTTCCGACAACAATATTTCGGTATGCAAAACATATGGTGATCGACATAATCGATAAAAACGAACAGAAAGAAATAGTTTCTATGGAACACAATAAAAAAACAAGAAAACGTAAAACAAATCATCAGGGACTATTTTGGCTAACGAAGTCGTGGCAAATTGCAGAATCTGTCAAAAAGCTAAATGTAATCGCCACCAAAAAATGGGAGCACTTGGAGTAACCCCAATCCCGTCGTGTGTGGGCGAAATGTTACACTTCGACATATACTCAACCGATAAAAAACATTAGATAAATTCTCCAAATTCGCAATAGTTCAACCCATCGCTTCTAGAACTATAATAGATGTCCAATCAGCCATTCCACAACTTATTAATTTTTACAGAAATACTAAGACAATTCTTCCATTAGATCAGAAACAGTAAAATCACTTTTAAGCAACCTATATGAAGTAGAAATTAGCAATTCACCACCACTTCATAGTACTTCAAACGGCCATAGCACTCTTGGTGATATCGCACGATTTTTAAAAGATCAAAGGAAAATCACTGACACAGTCGAAACCATACTCCAGGCAACAATTGAATACAACCGAACTTTTCACTCAGTAACAGACAAGCGTCTATTTGATGTAATCCACCCCTCTTACCCACAACTCGATTTAGAAATAAAAAATAAAGTCCTTAAAGCACAAAACACCCAGCTAGAAAGGTTTAATGAAGTAAGACAAAGTAGAAATTTCCAAGTAGGAGACGAGGTATTAGTCAAAACAAATAGACGACTATGTAATAAAGTCACACCTCTACATACCGAAGAAAAACTTCCATCAGACTTGGTGACTACAGTCCTAATAAAAGGTAAGATGGACAATATTAGATAAGTTTTTCCGTAAATCTAAGGTATATTATAGTTTGATTTTTATCTTTTTAGGATTTGGTTTATACTACTTATCCTATCGACCGCGACTGGAAAACTGACCGACTACATATACGCAAATTACATCCCAATCCTGAATGGTGACGTGACTATTTGGGAAAATTTCCAATACTTAAGACACTCGACTAACTTGACTATGTACTCGGAATTAGTAGAACACACGAAAAACTTACGAGACCACTTTCCACGATCCCACATGAAACGGATACTGGACTCGGACATCGGAGGCATATAATACTTTTTAGCAACAATAACTTTACATCATCGCAATGCGAGAAGCATCAATACTTTAGGCACGGCTCTCAAAATTGTATCAGGAACACCAGATTTCGATGATTTTGAGAGTTTGAGAGTTTGAAATTTGCACAACATGAGCTAAATAAATTGACCTCTACAGTAAATCTTCTAATTAAAAATAAAAAAGAAAACATGACAGATACCGAACATTTATATGAAACTTTATTATCAAGAAATAGAATTGTGATCATTGCACTTGAGAACTTAATGTTAGCAGTCACATTAACAAAAATTGGAATTATTAATCCTGTCAATCTTAGATTCAGACGATTTAAACAATTTAATAAATGAGCACTCCACAAATATTATCATAACTGACTTGATTGAAGTACCCCATGTTAAAGTACTATTTAGCGAACAATTTCTGTATTTTATTATTAAGTTACCTAAGCCTAGCTTAATATGTATGAAATTCCTCATGCATCCTGTACAGCAAAACGGCAACATAATCAATTTCGCCGACGAAGAAAACGTGTACGAATGTAGCAATCTGGTACTACCAATTGGAAACTGCAGCGCTACGCTTATGGCAGGATGCTGGGCAGAGGCTTGAATTCATTAACCAGATGATTGAGCGCTTTCCAACGTTTACCAGCATCTTGTTTTCGGATGAAAACATGTAAAAAAAAAATTGCCGGTACTGGAGTGCAACCAATCCAAAACACAAACATCAGAAACCCCTACATTCGCCTAAAGTGACCGTATGGGCTGCGATGTCGTCGCAAGGAATTATCGGCCCTTACTGAAGATGAAAGGGGACGCACAGTTACTGTGAATTCATAGCATTATGTAGAGATGTCTGATGTCAAAACTTTCCTGGTTATAACCAAAGAACATGGTTCCAGCAGTATGGAGCAACTTCACACACGTCCAACAGGTCTCTACCACGAGTTCATGAAATTTTTCCTGGCAAATTGATCTGCATGAGTGGTGACATGAATTGGCCTTCACGAAGTCCCGATTTAACCCCTATGGACTTTTTCCTGTGGGATTACGTCAAATCTAAAGTTTTCGGCAACAAACCGACTTCCCTGGCACAATTAAAGGAAAATATCCGGCACGAAATGACAGCCATCACGGAGAATACCTGCCGAGCCGTCATAGGAAATTTTACTGCTTTTAAATGAATGCCGCGAACGCAACGGTTTACATTTGGACAATATCATTTTTAAGAAATAAATTCCCAAAGTGTGTATTTTAATATGTAATAAACATTTTTGCAATAAACTACTTACTTTTTTTTATCGATTTTTTAACTGTGAACTTTTATTTGAGGCACCTTGTATGACTTATACATAATTCTCGTGTCACGTTTTGCTTTCGATGAACTCCGAAAATATCTAACCGATTTTCACTTTTTTTTTTAAATGTATGTTTATCTGGCGTTCCTAAGATATGATTGTTATTATCACGTATTTTTATTAATTAATTGCAAAATCAACTGTTTTTATATTCCATATACTATGTACTACAACGTGTTGTGTGGCGTCCATTCTACCTTATCTACGAATGGTAGAGCAAAATGTGTCGCAGTAAGCAGTGGCCCAGCAAGCAGTGTTTCAACAAGCGGCGTCGCAGCATGCAGCAGGTTTGGCCAGGAATGAAGCTACATCGACGCAGTTGGATGAAATGGAAGAATATTTGCAACAGCCACTTCGTAAATTGAAACTACAGCAGGAAATCAGAAAGTTAGAGACCGAATCTACAGCAGCAAGTCATGTCAGGAAATGAAAATTTTCTCAGGCGATAACAATGAGCAATAACGTGAGAAGAATTAATTCACCGACAATCGACGAAGGCTAACAAGTGGTATGGGACGTGGTGGTAGGAAAAGGAGCAGGAAGGGGCATGGGAAGGAGAGGTAGGGGAAAGGGTAGCCACGTAGCGAGTTCCTTTTAAAAAGGAAGTGGAGGTAGGGGAATGGTGGAAGGGAAAGGCGGAGAAGGGTAGAGGGGCAGGGGAATTAGAATGGGAGGTAAGGTAAGGATGGTAATTAAGGGGGACAGGGGGAAAGAGGGGTAGGGGAATGGAAGGTAGGGTAAGCGGTCATAGGGAAGCAGTGGAGCAGGGGGGAATGGAAGCAACGCGTTGGGTAAAGCTTAAGATAGAGGGATTAAATGTTGCATACATATTAATGGGATCGAAGGGGGCTGCGAAAAGGGGTGGTAAAGTAAGTAGAGGTAGGGGAAAGGGCCAGAGGAATTGGGGCAGCGTAAGGGGTGGAAGGGCAGGGGAAGAGCGGTAGGTGAATTGGAGGTAAAGTAAAGGGGAATGGGGAAGGAGTGTCAGGAAAACGAGTGGAAAGGGGAGGGGCTGCAACGCGCCGGGTACCATGATTCGATTTAACTCCCGGTTAACCTATGCATGTACTTTTGGGCAGAACAACGTCTGCCGGGTCAGCTAGTTTTTTTATATATATACATTCACAAGGCACATGTTTTAAATTATGCGCCAACATTTTTAATACGTATATGCATTTTTCTTTTTTATATATACATATGAATCTTCCCCCTTTTTCACAGGCTTACACTATATGTTATAAATATATACACAACTTTTTTTTAAATTTTTCTTTGATTTTTTTTTCTATTTTTCCCCAATTAGTAGGGTATATAAGTATTTTTCCGCACTTCATATGGGATTTTTCCCCTTTTATTAAATTTTTCTTTTTTTTTTTCATATATATATTTTTTTTTAATCCGTGATTTTAATCGCATTTTAGCCCTTTCTGTTTGGCATTTTATAATGAGCACACAAAACAAAATAAATATACGATTATTAAGACCTTATTCGAACCGATTTATACTTGTATTATTTAAAACTTCTTTTATTTTAACAAAAAAAAACTCTTGTAGGGTATTACCGCCGCTAAAATGTACCAAACACTGCTGCATTCGTAATTTTTTCTCAATTAGTTATGCTGTCTTTTAATATTTTTCCAATTAGCCGAATCTGCTCTCACAGCTTTGCAATCTCTGCTAGCGCTTAGTTATTGTAATGCTTGTTGTAGTAGATTGTTGTTTGTTGCTTTTATGTAGAATTTTTATAAATAAAGCATAAATTACGTGCCAAACCTATTTAAAAAATTTAAACAAATTATGAACTAAAGAATAAAAGAAAGGAAATGCATGCATCGATGCATAGACGGATGGACAACGAAAATATCGACACTATTGATATATAGACTTACCCATTGTTGGGAAATGGCACTGATTATAAAAATGAATGATAACTTGTTTCGCCGATTCTTTCAATTTATGCAGACATTTTTTATTTTTTTAAATACAAACTAAACTTCAGACTTTTAAATTTAACTTCAGATTTAAAATAATATTTAAAACTAGCTGGTACCCGGAGCGATATGCCTCCCCAGCCATATCTTCCCCAACCACCACGTCTCATACCTCTTCTTCCCGTACCTACCTTTCTTTGACGCCAACTTCTCCCTGTCCCCGTTCCATGCTCTCCTCGACCACATTAATATGTATATTCAATTCAATGTGGATGCCCTTTCGCGCATTTGCCGAAGCCGCGACTCCTGCTCTTGTTCCGTTTCTGTGGCTCTAGATGTGGATGCCCTTTCACGTATTTGCCGAAGCCGCGACTCCTGTTCTTGTTCAGTTTCTGTGACTCTAGATGTAGATGCCAATTCGCAATCCAAAACACAAACATTAGAAACCCCTACATATGCCTAAAGTGACAGTATGGGCTGCGATGTCGGCGCGAGGAATTACCGGCCCTTACTGAAGATGAAAGGGGACGCACAGTTACAGTGAATTCAGAGCATTATGTGGAGATGTCTGATGTTCCTGGTTATAACCAAAGAACATGGTTCCAGCAGGACGGAGCAACTTCACACACGTCCAACAGGTCTCTACCACGAGTCCATGAAATTTTTCCTGGCACATTGATCTCCATGAGTGGTGACATAAATTGGCCTCCACGAAGTCCCGATTTAACCCCTATGGACTTTTTCCTGTGGGATTACGTCAAATCTAAAGTTTACGGCAACAAACCGACTTCCCTGGCACAATTAAAAGACGTCACATTTGCCGAAGCCGCAACTTCTGTTCTTGTTCAGTTTGTGTGGCTCTAGATGTAGATGCCAATTCTCAAACGTGATTCGCGTTCATCGGCATTTTCAGCTACTCTTTTTTCGCTCAACTTTTTTGATTTTGTGGTTTTTTTACCAGTGGATTCGGTGACATTTTTTTGAATTCGAATGAATTGAAAAACAAATGAAAATAATAAGCGATAATAATTTGATTTATTTACGAATGAAACACTGACCAAAAAACCAATGAAACAAATGTTGTTGCTGTACTTTATAGTCAATAGAAAAATCTAAAAGATGTGTTCTGTTTATCCAATCGCCACGAAACTTCACTTACCCACGGGACTATTTTGAATATTGCCACAAAATTTGATCAAAATCGGTTGAGCGGTTTCGGAGGCTATAGGGAATATACATACATACATATATACACACATACATACATACATACAAACAAACATACATACATACTTCCATTTTTATATATATTATTTAAAATAAAAAATACTGTTTAAAAGAACTTTTCACGTATCAAATATTATTTGTGGATGACTGCCAGATAAAAAGAGTGATCTGAGGCAAGTTGTCCCTTATATACCCTCTGAAAGGAAGGAAAATGACACTAAATTTAACATTGACTACTGTGGCAATGACAACAACTGTTTGACGCCTCTTGTCTGCTCAACACTCTAATTAAATTTCATTACCGTCACTACTATAGCTACCCCAACAAATGGGGACACGCCCACTAGTATATGTATATGTATATATATAAAGCGACCGTAAAACAGTGGTCGTTGCAATGTGGATACTCTTTTTAACTGCAATAAAAAAAAGCCTAAGTGCCGGGTTACAAAAAATACGCAGCGACTACCAAAAAGACGGACAGCTGTCGAGCTGTAAAATAATGATTCATTTTTAATTTTTAGTGCACAAAGAATTAGCGATTAAAAATTCATTCATTAAATATTTGAGTTATTTCTTTTGTTTTTTTTTTTTTTTTTTTTTTGTAATTACATCTTTTGCAATGAATGATTTAAATTTTCATACATTTTTTTTTTCTTCAAAATGTTTTTAAAAAGAATGATTAAAAATTGTTTAACTCATCTTAAGTGATTTAAATTCAATTCATTATACCTGTTGAGGGCAGCGCCTAACACAACAAAATAAAGTAAAACATAAACATTTTCTAGTGTTACCAGGAATGACGTGGTCGAGCCTCTAGTTGGCAGCTTCATCATTCCTGAACTGTATATAGTACCCTTGAATAATGCACTATAAACATTGGCTGTTTCTGGAACATAACTAAGGTTTTCGCAAAATGTCCTCCAGGACCGTGTTTTTCTTTTGCGCAATTCTTTGTTGTATAAGATGAGGGCCTGCTTTTATAGATCTCACGAGTTATCAAGTTGTGTTATGTTGAAAGTTACTTTGGCATGTTTTCTTTAGGTTACCAGTGAACCATTTTATTGGTGGTCTTCTCTTTCCGCGGAAAGCTTGTGTGATAAATATCTACAATTGCGGTAGTGAATGTATCTACTACATCTTCTAGCTCACTAACTGAGATATTCGAGGAGGCCCCTTAAATTTCTGAGTCATGGTCCTGCTTCTAAAATTATCAGTTTATTTTTTTGGTGACCCTGTTCTCAGTTTCTCGAGTTGTCTTTGCAGACCTTCCAGTCCTGGACTGATTCTAAGAAGTTCGACGTCGTAAGTTTGATTACCTCTTACCTAAGTGCGTTTACAAAAGTTAGTTCACTACCTTTGTTCGCTATTGCTAAATAGTTAGTAATTAGATACTCTTAAAGTGACTCACCCCTTTTGTTGGTATCTGAGCTGCACCATATAGTGTTGTGAACATTTGAATCACATCCTATAAGAAGCGGTACGGTCTTTGACTGGCAATAATCTACCTGGTATTTTACATTTGCGGTGAGAGCTTCTGGCTCGTCACCTCGGAAGTATGCGGATGCGAAGACTATCTCTATACGTAGCTCGTTTTGTACTAGCTCCACTAGTAAGGCTACAGTGTACTTGTTTGAGTAATCTGAAAGAAAAATAGAGTTAATATAACTTCTTATCAGAATTGCGGCACTTAATGCGTCCGCCGCAGTGACTAAAATCAACTTAATGTCTTTTGTGTTTAGTCCGCAGATATTACTGGACCTAATCCAGATTTCCTGGAGGAGCCCTTTATCGGAGATGCCCCGCAAATCTCATGCACATGATGTAGTTTTCGTAGTCTTGGAGGCACCACAATATTACGTAAAGTGGGGACTTTACTCTTTCCTGAACTTGCGTAAAGCGCTATGAGAACCAGCAACCATTGTTTTCCAGGGTTATCAGTGATGTTTGGTCTATAGAATAGGCCATCATTGTACTCGTGCCCCGGTTTTTTCTACACAGGATCCACCATGAGTTGTCTCGGAGACCATCATTCTGGGCCTGAATTCTGTATAGTATCATCTCCGTTTTTAAGTTGGGGAAGTACGCAATCGGTACTCTAGGCTGGGGATGCTCTCTTCCTCCATCGCTCACAGCGATGCGCCTTCCCATGAGGTGAGAGTTAACGCATGGTTGCGTAGTCAATCTACCGTCGCCATGTAATTGACGGTCAGGAAACCTGCGCTTTGCGTGGAGTTAAGAAACTGGCCACCGTCTTTCTGCTCGAGGATTTACTCCATGATGGGCTGTAATTGGAAAGTCCTGGAAAGCAGAGCTATTTTGGTGGCAGCTAGGATTTCCTTATAAAGGAACTTTTTTGAGTTCGCAACTTGAGTTGGTTTTCACCTCACGTTCGGCATGGAGCCTTGGGGTGTGCTCGTATTGCTCTGTGAGTTTCAGATTCCATATTTTGGTCCCACTAGTAAACAGGAAAATATTTGTCCACTGCACCTGGCCGTCAGCGCAATAATGTATTTATTAAAATGGTGTCTCGCCTGGCACCTCGAGCAAGCATATTAGTGGCTAGTTAACCCGCTAGTCGTTCACTCATCGACATATGCTGTTCCACCTTAAGATTAAGTGATTTATTTATCAGGTTAGACGAGCGGGGCCACTGGGTGGAAGCTGAAGTCGCATTTCCTAACAAACCAACAGATATGGCACGTGCACAAAATTGTACTACATGCTATTCCTCTTGTTGGATTACAGGCTGACTCGCAATGTAGCTTATACCGATCGCCAGTAATGTAATCGCCAGGTTATAACAGCTCATAGTACACAACACCCTTTTGGTCCGGCTTTGGTGTTAATATTGAGTACGATGGCAACGATTGACCAGGCAAAGCGTAGTATTTTTTCTTCTTGACTTTATGGTAATACATTTCTCATCAACAGTCACAATTCGATGAAAAAAACCATTTGAATTAGCTGCTCGCAAGTAAAACATCGCCTTTCAACGTCTCTCGGTCTTAGGTTGCCTTGCTTTTGAATCCTTCTCAATGGATTTCCCAACGATTCTGCAAGCTCATCTTGTGTTTGATCGTTTTATCGAGTTATGCCATCAATTCATTGTCTTCGAATTTTTTGGCTGTAGAGCGAGGCTTATCTGCAACGCTAAAATCACCAATCTTAAACCATCGAAACTATTCCCCATTCATCAGTTGGAGCATTGTCACCATAAACGTCCACAAAAAGGTCTTGAAAAGTACATTCAGAAAATGTTAAAACATATAATATCGGATTACCGCATTCCGAAATATGAGGGGATGAAAATACAAATGCCAAGCGGTACTGGAGCTCGGCTCATCTCCTTAAACTTAGTTTTTATTTTTTCTTGGCACCGCGACGAGTCCAACGAGCCCAAGATCAGGAAAATCGGAAACCGAAAACCGTTCAAAACCGTTTTTTTGACTCAGGATTTTAGTACACAAAAGACTAAAAAACTTTTGTTTTACAACTTTTTTTAAATGGCAAATTTTGGCGGGAAAAGATCAACAATGATGGCGAAATGGCTTAATATCTTTCAACATATGATAGCTCGTTGGAAAGGTCTTTCGAATACATATGAGGTACAAATGAGGTCAAAATGAGTAGTATATTTTGCAAGTTTGCCGAAAATTGAAATAAAATGTTCGTGCTCATATTTGGAGTGATAATACATTGTGAATTGGGGGAATTTTAATATATTATACTCTTCTGTAAAAATTCAGTATCATTAAGCTGTTATACAATATATTAGGAATATATAACGCTACCATCTTTTTTTGGTCGAAAAACAGGATAAATTGGCCAAATATTGTCATTTCACAGGTTTTCAAATTAAAAACGCAGGATATTTCGCAGGACAGTTTTTTAATACGAGAAACTGATTTGAATCCACACAAAACAGTAGGACATTATTTTCTACACCTCGTGTTTCGCCACAGAAATTCACTTTAGCATTGTCTCCGCAGAACGCGACGATTTTCTTTTCTTTTCTAGCTCAATATGAGCTCGTTGATAATTCGCCGTCTTCAGATGTCATTTCCAAGACTTTTATGTACGTATGCCGGCTGTTGGCATGAAATATCTAACGAGCACGGGGAACAACATTATATTTCCGTGGTTCGAGGCATCGGTGTACACTGTCACAAAGCGGCTTCGTTTCAAATCCTCTTCAACCATTCGTTGGACTTGCAGAGCGAAGACATTGACGATGATGGCTTGACATTTTGTTTGCGACCACGAAAATTTTAGCAGTCGGAAACATGTTCGAAAAATTATCGTCGCGCAGCCCGACGACTTGAAGCTATGATTGGCGTTGATGATATGATATGCCCAAGTGACTTCCATCGCTGCAATTTTGGAATCAAACGTCGATGTCGATGGAAAATACGAGTCGGTTGTCTGGCTCAAAGACGCCCCGCTCAAGGCAGTGAGATATCTTCCAACATTCAAATGACGTTTTATGTCGGCGTCGCCGGTTTTACAGTAAACGTCAGTTTCGCTTTTGTTTGTTTCGAAATAAGGATAATTCTCTTTTAATTTTGCGGTCAAAACATATTTGCGTTTAATTTTTATTCGACATCTTGAACAATATTCAGATAAACGAAAAACAAAGAATCAAACCCACACATAACACGGGTTTTAGCATCGGAACACAGGATTGTCCTGTCAAAACAGTATAAATGGGAGCGTTAGGTATATACTACAATGGAATGCAGACATTAATGTACGCAATTGATTATTCGATTTTTCAACAGCTATATGGCATGCGCTTTATAGTCAGAAGAATGTGAGTTCAACACAGTTCCGAGAAATTTAATTTTTTTTTTTGCTGCTTGTATTTTCTTTTTATTATTAACATAGATTCCAAACTAAAAATTTTTTTTTTTGTTTTTTGCATATAAATTTTTCTTACATATGTGATTAGTTAGGTTTTACATATAAATAAACAAATATTGAACTCTATCAAAAAAATTGATACATTTTGACGATGTAAAAACCAAGTGACGAAATCCTACCTGCAACTCACAAAACTTCTGATAATTTTGTGACGAAAGATTTGTATTATTCATTTGTATTGTTGGTATTCATTGTATATTGTAACGGAGTGATCGTCATGTTGGTAATTTTTTATGCTACAAATACAGTTTTTCTTCTAGGATATTAAAGTCGTTTTTCTACTTAATTGAAATCTTCTTCTGGAAAATGTAGAAAGTTTAACGATAGTAATATTGTGACAGACAATGTCGTTAATGTTAAAGAAGCCTTCAAACACTATATCGATTTGCGTGTGCATGCGATTTAATTGAAAAAGTAATGATATACGATTTAAAAAATTTGATAGACGCTTCTAAATCTTTAGTTGGTAATTTTAAGTACTCAGAGCTAAACAGTAAAATTCCCAATTCATTTAATCAACATGTAAAAACTGGATGGAACTCAATTTTACTATTTTCAAAAGTATTTTGGAGTCATTTACTTAATTTTTCAGAAGTTCCAGAAGTCTTAATTGAATATAGCTCAGCTATAAATTTTTTAAAAGAAATTGTTAGTTTTTTTTTTTTATCCTGGCCTGGAGGCTAAAGAATATGTATTATCGATCTGAATCGAAAGCAAGACGAGTCCATCTAGCCATGTCCGTCTGTCTGTCTTTGCGTTTGTGTACCCCTTATTCCTTTAACCATTAACGTATTGGTGTGAAAGTTGGTACGGATACTTTTCATAACCATAATAACATAAGCTTAATAAATAGCAACAAAAAATTTCATGCGCAACAAAAAATTCCACAAAAGGTGAAATTCATGCCAAACACTAATAACATTAGTAAGTAATAATAGTAGTAATAATTTTAATACGAATGTAATCCGAAAATGTAAAAGCACATTCAAATATATTCTGATTCAAGTTTTTAAATTTATACTTTTTCCTTATATTGTAGCAAATAAGCTAATTTATAAAGAAAATGTTTAAGAAGTTGTTAATGAAGATCGACTTTCGGTTGAACAAGAAAGTGATGTAGTCCAAATCAATTAATATTTGAAAAATGCAAAGAACAAAAAAGTTCCAATTTTAAAATGTTGTGAAGATTGTAATAAAGTTCCATTTATTCAAAAGATGACAGGATAAGTTCTTAATGTTCCAAGATCATCGGCCACCAGCGATAAAGTTTTTCCTACATCCAATAGGATATTAGAAGAAAAACGAATGTGCCCATTAACGAACATTTTGGCAACCGAGCGGGTTTATTAAATAGAAAATTTGGAGTCAGACTTCTTAGTGGGCTTAAAAAAAAAAATAAATGCTAAAATCTATCTTGAAAATATGATATTGCATTATGAGAATAAAAAAGAAAACATTCATTACGACTCATATACAGAAGATAATGCTAAACAATTAATGCTGGTTAAATACTGTTTAATTCTATGTGCATCAGTATAGCTTGCATTGTGTAGATCAGGTGTTTAGCGGAATTGGTACAACCTGCAAGGTGTGGTTTGGTTTAAATACTGCGCGCAGCACAATAGCCGGCGGCGCAGATTTAAACAGAAATAGGCGCAGCCAAATACGTAAGAATATTGACTGCAGGTGCCATATACTGAGGCTAATTGCAAGAGTGGCGTAAGAGCTGTGTTTTCCAATATAAGAATTGGGTGCTGCCGAACTACTGGGAGTTATGGGCTGCGAGACAGAGTACTTGCATATTTCCAATATAAGTAGAGGGTGCTGCCGAACTACTGATAAGTTATGGGCAGCGGTGCAAAGTACTTGAAAAGTGGCTGTTTATAAAAGCAGATCACTGCTTCATGCTGTTGAGCTACAATCTGCGAATAGGGAAAAGAGCACGAGTCGGCTCAGTAAAACGCAGATATTTTTCGCTTACCAAATATGTATATGTATGTACAATATTTATTGGAACGGCACTTGTGCCCAGGGTGGTGGTTTCAGCATGAAGAACAAAAGTAGAAGTGGGCAAAAGAGGAAAGGTTGACAAAATTGCGGAACAGTTAACTATTTGACAGATTTTATAAAGCGATACATTTAGAGATGTGCTTATAATTAACTAGTTAATTGTATTTAATTTAGTTAACGTATCTGGCGTTAGCAAATACTTTGAAAGCTTAAAAAATAACCTAATAGAAGAAGATTATGATAGCATTTTCTTGGAGGAAAAACCCTCTAAGACATTAAAAAAAGAATAAGAAATCAAAGACAAATAAATTATCATAAAAAATGTTTGGGGCAGAAAAGCCTTGAATCAACACCATGAACACAAACAAAAGTTTGGGATACGTAATTCCTGAACACACCGCCCGATAACTTTTCCGACAATTCAAATATAAATAAATCATTCTTGGAATCTGAAGATTCTGAGAGCGCCACCGAGGATTTTACTGTTATTCATTATACAAATTATTTCTCGGAATTAAATAATTCTGAGAACGCCGCTGATGTCCATACCAGCAAACATGAGGACTTATACAATAAAATAAGTAGGCTTCGAAATTCAATCGTTGAAATTAATACTAATATTCCGTTTAGAACAGATCTTCATGCGGAATTACGCACGGACGTAAATACACCAATATGGAACAAACAATATCCATATCCATTTTCCAGTAAAGATTTCGTCTATAATTAGGTTGAACGAATGTTACAGGATAACATAATACAAAAAAGTGAGAGCCCTTACAACTCACCGATATGGGTGGTTCCTAAAAAAGAAATCAATGAGGACGGCTCGAAAAAACATAGATTGGTTATCGATTATAAAAAATTAAACGAGGCTACCATCCCTGATACATATCCCAGACCCAAGTATATTATTAAGCAACTTGGGTAAAGCCAAATATCTTTCTACTTTGGACCTAGAGTCAGGTTTTCATCAAATCAAAATGAATCCTAGTGATGTGGAAAAAACGGCTTTTTCCGTAAATAAGAGAAAGTATGAATTTCTGAGGATGCCCTTTGGTTTAAATGTCATGTCTACATGGACGACATAATAGTATTCTAAGAAAACCTGGATCAACATTTAAACGATTTAAAAAAGGTAATAAAAGTTCTACAGGAGGCTAACATGAAGATTTCCATAGAGAAATCAAAGTTCTTCGAAACAGAAATAGAATTCTTGGGATACATGGTGGCTTATAAAATTATTGAAACTGAAAAATATAAACTATTAAAGAATATCCAATTCCAAAGAATCTAAGAGATTTGCAAAATTTCCTGGGCATACAGGGTCCACAGGATACTATAGAAAATTCGTGGAGGGATATGCGAAAGTAGCGAAATAAGAAATGAATAAGGACTGAACAAATACCTTTCACACATTCAAAAATAGGCTAGCTGCACAAGTTGAACTTAAACAGCCTGATTACAATAAAAAATTCAAATCGTAATCCTAATTCAAAAATGAAGCGTTGGCATGCTTTTATAGAGGAGTTTTCTCCAAAAATAATATACAAACCAGGTACCACAAATGAAGTCGCGAACGCCTTGTCTCGACTGGAACTTAATCATATTACTAATGAATCAGTGGAAAATAAAGAGGAGGACTCTGATGATGAAGCTTCTCAGCATTCGGCTGAAAGTAGTAATAATGAGATAATCCCAAGAACAAATGAACCTTTAAATCAATTCACGCAATTCACGAACAATTAAACGTATTTGACAAAAAAAGGCATTTGATAGAGTTCGATACCGTTGAACAATTCTAAAGGAATATTTGAAACCCGGAATCAGCGCAGATATACATTGCACAGAGGAGGATTTATATAAAATCCAACATAAATTAAAAGAGACATTCTCGACTAAATTTCTATACACTAAAATGTTTGTAACTGATGTAACAAATAAAGACGATCAGGCAATCATCGTAGAGGAAGCTCACAAACGAGCTCATAGAGGTTTCGAAGAAAACAATAAACAAATTAACAAGTTATATTATTGGCCAAAATTATCAATACAACTAAATCAGTTCATAAAAAATTGTGAAACATATAATAAGAATAAATATAACAGGAAACCAAAGGAAATTCCTATTGGAGAAGCTCCTATTCCACAAAAGGAAGGAGAACAACTACACTTGGAAATATTTTATGCCCATAAATTTATCACTTGTATTGATTCATACTCAAAGTTCTTGGTCATGAAACAAATTGAAGACAAGAACAATATAGAAATTAAAGTCTTGGAATTGTTACAGGAATTCCCATTTGCTAAGACATTAATGATTGATAATGAACCAAGTTTCATATCAACACAATTCAAATCTTTTATGCAAAGAGCTAAAATTTCCCTGCACTATAGTGATTCTCGACATAGCACTTCAAATGGAGAAGTTGAACGTGCTCATTCTATTATTATCGAAATAGCTAGATGTATATAAGAGGAATTTATTCTAATAGAATGTGCAGAGGCTTTGCTTAGGGCTGTTGTGGAATACAACGCTACTATTCATTCTGTAACTAATCAAAAACCAGAAAAAATACTCTTTAATAAAATAAAACATGAGGATATTTCCAATAAATTAAAACTTAAACAACAAACAATGTTGACATTTCATAACAAAAACAGGAAAGACAAAAAATATCAGGTGGGTGATATAATATATGAAAAAATATTAGGAGAAAGAAATAAACTCCAACCCCGTTACAAAAAACAAATAGTCAAGGAAGACTTAGGAAACAAAGTAGTTGTCAATAGAAATAACAGAATAATACACAAGGACAACATTAAATTAACAAATTTTTATCAAATATAATTAAAGCATTATGCTATTTTTACTCATATTATCAATATCTATGGCACATGTGGACATAATCGATTACACTTGGATCGAATTTTTACTGCTACAGGATGAGGACTGACTCTCTTATGATGACATTTTCAAAAGTGAATTTGACTATTTTCAAAATAAAAACAATGAAATAGATTGGGAAATTAATTTAGAACTAAATTTAGTCAAGACACTGTTGCAACAGTTAACCCACTCTAGATCAAAAAGGGACATTAACGAAATAGGCACAGTGTGGAAGTGGATTTCGGGAACTCCGGGCCATGACGATATTGTAACAATAAATAATAAAATAAATGACCTTGTTCAAACAATAATAAATAATTCAAAATAAATTCAAAAATTATAAAAACAACGGTAAAAGAAAAAGGAAAAATTATTAGAAGACATAGATTAAAGCTTATCTCTATGGATTTACAAAATTTATTAGATACACTTACCCTGTCAAAAGCAAACATTTTGATCCAAGAAATTTTAAATATACAAGACAATAAAGAACTACTCAAACATGAAAAAGTTCAACTGACATTAGCAGACTTACTTGACGTTTCCAATTTTAAAATATTAAAAAATAATGATTTAATTGTTATTCATATAAATTATCCACTTATAAATAACAAATGCAAGCTATTCAATACAAGAGCCATATCAAAGTCAGACGGAAATCTCATAATAGATAAAACAATTATGAAATGTAACAACAATTTTTGAAGAATAAAAAAATTGTATGAAGAAATTTCCAACAATTATTGTCAAATAGGCGCACAGGAAAACTTTTTTGTAAAATTATTAAAAAATCAAAAAACAAATTGTACAAAAATCAAGGAAAGAAACAAGCAGATAGATATAATACTTGATGGAGCTATTCTTATAAGTGGAAATAATGTGGTTAATAATACTAAACTAAATGGAACATTTCTAATATTGTTCAACAATACGATAATTATTAATAACAAAACTTATGAAAATGAGAAAACAAAAATACTACAATATTTAAAAAATCACAATATTAATGAATACAACATTGAAAAATACATTGAATCAAACAACACACAGCATTAAAACTCGAAAATTTAAATTTATTTCACGAAAATTTTGTTGAAACTAATATAAGTATTTTTGTATAACATTATTTTAATCCTAATTCTCTAGCACTATATATTTGTATTAAATTATATAAATACATTATTAAGAACAAAAGTCAGAGAAGAAAATCAGGAAATACTTTTAAAAGAATTAAATTTCAAAATTCAAGAACTTATGAATCGGGACGATGCATCGTAGGAAGGACAGAGTTAACAATACCCCACCCATTGCGCAAACATAAACAATAATATAATAAATAAGGAATTGTTTACGCAAAAGCGTCTAGCCCATCAGGCACAAAATGCTAAACGCAAAGAACGGCATATCTTTGTCACCAAAGACAGTTAGCCACTTGAGAGCCACTTTGGCTTCAATATAAACATAAACATAAATGTCAAAAATATCTTTGACACCACCGGACCAAAGATATTTTTGTCACTTGTCTACGTAAGCCACTTAGCTCGCTCAGAGCATAAGACCATAGCATAAGATCGATCGCTTCTCGAGATTAAATAAACTCTCTCAAACCGAGCCTAGCTGTTAAGTGAAATAAAAAATAAACTTTAGTCTTAAATCAGAATTCAATAAATAAAGTTACCCTTTGGCATTAACGAAAAAAATAAATATTTTTAATTAAATAAAAATTGCAATTGATCAAGAGAACAATTGCAAAAATAATGTTTTTCTTAATTAAACCAACGGCAACGTTAATTTGCATACGCAGAAAGCCCTTTCGGTGTTGTTGCTGTAGATGTTGTTTGTTGTTTCAGCTTGAATGATGTTGTTTTTAATGTATGTAAATAATGTGTTTTGTTGTTATATTATGTTCAAATTATTTCACTTATATATAAATATATATTTATATATAAATAAATATATGTTTATATATTTTTTAAACTTTATATTCATTTGTGTTCTGTTGTTTCGCCTCAGCAAACTTCGCAACACAAATCGTGTTTGTCATATTGTTTGCAGGAAAATAAAAAAAAAAAACTGACTTCTTGGAACTTAAGCAGTTCGCTACTGGTTTTGGTTATTAAAATTGCGCGATCTTGTGCCTACAACTTAATAACTGTTCCGGTGTGTACGCGCTTACACTGCAACAAAAAGTGGCTCTGTTCAAGAGCGCCTTTTGGTGTCTCACCATCAGGTGAGATGTGTGACGAAGGCGGGGCGCGCGGCATCGCAACTCCTCCTGTGTCATGGCAAAATGTAATTAAACGTAAAGGTAGATTTCCTACAACAGCCCAAAAAAAGAAAATCGCAAGTCAGTATAGAAGCTCATCATCTTGATCTCGGTAACGGATAGTGATAGTTGGTTCTCAGAACCAACTGAACACTCAAAAGCTAAATCTTCAAATGTTGGTATGAAAGATTCGGAACAAATAAACTCACCCAACAGATTTTGCTCTGATCCAGAAGAATGTGGAGTTCCACAAATACCAGCTCAAACAAGAAAGAGCTTATACAGCTGTCATAAGAAACCTCCATCACAGCACACAACTTGACCACATTCGAAACGCACTGAGAGAAATAGATCACTTCGTCCGCCACATAACGAATGCCAAGAATCGAATCACCAAGGTCACAATTGCTATGTTCTTCGTTGATTTGGATCCATCCAGCAACAATAAGTCCCCAAAGAAGTTCAACGATCTTGTACAATGCCATAGGTGTCAAGAGATTGGCCATACCCAAAGATACTGTCGCAACAGCCACAAGTCCTCTGACTGCACCAAACCACGAAATGCCCCAAATACACGCGTGCACTACGGAGACAGTCATACCGCCTCCTACTGGTTTTGGTTATTAAAATTGCGCGATCTTGTGCCTACAACTTAATAACTGTTCCGGTGTGTACGCGCTTACACTGCAACAAAAAGTGGCTCTGTTCAAGAGCGCCTTTTGGTGTCTCACCATCAGGTGAGATGTGTGACGAAGGCGGGGCGCGCGGCATCGCAACTCCTCCTGTGTCATGGCAAAATGTAATGTAATTAAACGTAAAGGTAGATTTCCTACAACAGCCCAAAAAAAGAAAATCGCAAGTCAGTATAGAAGCTCATCATCTTGATCTCGGTAACGGATAGTGATAGTTGGTTCTCAGAACCAACTGAACACTCAAAAGCTAAATCTTCAAATGTTGGTATGAAAGATTCGGAACAAATAAACTCACCCAACAGATTTGCTCTGATCCAGAAGAATGTGGAGTTCCACAAATACCAGCTCAAACAAGAAAGAGCTTATACAGCTGTCATAAGAAACCTCCATCACAGCACACAACTTGACCACATTCGAAACGCACTGAGAGAAATAGATCACTTCGTCCGCCACATAACGAATGCCAAGAATCGAATCACCAAGGTCCCAATTGCTATGTTCTTCGTTGATTTGGATTCATCCAGCAACAATAAGTCCATTTTTGATGTTAAAAGACTGTACAATGCGATTGTTAACATTGAACCCCCAAAGAAGTTCAACGATCTTGTACAATGCCATAGGTGTCAAGAGATTGGCCATACCCAAAGATACTGTCGCAACAGCCAGAAGTCCTCTGACTGCACCAAACCACGAAATATGCCCCAAATACACGCGTGCACTACGGAGACAGTCATACCGCCTCCTATAGGGGTTGCAGAATCTACAAAACTGCAGTACAGCAGCGGGAACACGGAAAACCTAAACAAGCAATATGTAGTATTCATGCTCGGCCTACTCTTCCAGGCACCACACATACAAATACTCCCTCACAAGCCAGAAAGGAATCCATCATCTACGCCCATATAGTAGGTGGGCATGCAAACAACCTCCCAACCTCGAGTAACTCAAAGCACGTGTCCAGTGAAACATCTTTCAATACTTGCTCAGATTCAATCTATGATGCAACTCATGCAAGCACAATTTGCGAAGATGACGCAAATGATGAGCACGATTATAGCCTCATTATGCAAATAGGCTTTAAGCTGATTCTTTGGAATGCTAATGGCCTATGTAAGTGTAGGCCTGAGGTGGAAATGTACCTGAAAAGGAACAACATTGATATAATGTTAATATCAGAAACTCATTTAACTGACAGATCATATTTTAAAATTAACGGATATAACCTAATTCATGCCAACCATCCCAGCGGCAATGCAAGAGGTGGTGCAGCAGTACTCATTAAATCGACCATTAAATATTCAGAGCTTGCCCCTATACTGGAGCCTTGGTTCCAGGCAGCCGTGATCGAAGTCTGGTACTAGCAGCTGCTTATGCTCCACCAAGACACAGATGTTCACTCAAATATTCTCACAACTGGGCCGCAGGTTTATAATTGGAGGTGACTTTAATTCAAAAACCAAAATATGCAATCCTAAAGGTAACGCGCTGTTGTCCTGCATTCACTCGATGCATCTCACTACACAGTCATCTGGAAATCCTACCTACTGGCCAACGGATCCTAACACGGTGCCTGACGTTCTGGACTTTGCGGTGTCCTGCGGTGTAAACCCAAATGTAACCCACTTGCAGAACGATTTTGAACTGCTATCTGATCACTGTGCTGTACTGCTTCAAATTAACTTACCCATAATAATCAAGAAACGAACGACTAGGCTGATGAGGAAAAACTCTAATGTTGACATATTTAATGCAAGAATTGAGGGGACGCTGAACCCCACTGTTACACTGAACTCTGGATGTCCTCGCCGAAGCTGTTGAATTAACACGCTGCATTCATGATGCAGCAAACTTCTGCACTGTTTCTCACCACACTAGCTCAGTGAATTCAAAGAGACCCCAAAGAGACAGATACGTGCACTCGGAAGAAGTAACGGAACAGTTGAGAATCAAACGTCGCCTCCGTAGAATTTGGTAGCTTAGTCGAAATCCACGTGATAAGGCTGCTCTTAACCGTGCAGGCAAAGATCTGAAGACACTTCTGTACAACCTACGCAACGAAGCTCTATCAGAATATCTTCGAAACGCTGAGCCTAATGGGCTGGAGCACAACTTTTGGATCAAGACCAAATACCTTAAGAGGCCAACTAAACGAATTCCACCTATTGTTAATTCAACCGGATCCTGGTGTTGCTCCAACGAAGAGAAAGCACAGACTTTTGCTTTACATCTGCAGAGAACTTATGCCCAACCTTGGATGTCATTAACACACAAACATTCATCGAGTCACCCTGCCAAATGGATCTGCCGATACGACCGATACAGAAAGGCGAAGTTAAAGTCATTGTGTCTAGTTTGAAAACAACCAAAAGTCCTGGTTACGATGCTATCGATGCAGCAACTATAAAATGTCTTCCTCCACGTGCAATTTCCTTTCTTACGGCCATCTATAATGGTATCATTAGGCTCCATCACTTCCCTTCGCAATGGAAGTGTGCGGAGATCATGATTCCCAAACCTGGTAAACCTGAACAGGATCCCGCCTCATACCGTCCCATCAGCCTACTGGTGAAACTGTCCAAGATATTCGAACGATTATTTTTGATCAGATTATTATTAGTGCTGGAAGACGGCAACTTAATCCCTGAGCACCAATTTGGTTTTAGGAGTCAGCATGGAACCCCGGAGCAGTGCCACAGAATAGCACAAACGATATTGAGCTCCTTTGAAGACAGGAAGTACTGTTCTGCAGCTATTCTTGATATTAAACAAGCTTTTGATCGTGTTTGGCATTTAGGCTTGCTTTACAAGCTTAATACCATGTTACCAGCCCCATTCTACCTGCTGCTAAGGTCCTATTTACATAGGCGTCTATTCTACGTGAGATGCGAATAAGCTGAATCCGAAATCTACGAAGTAAACGCAGGCGTCCCTCAGGGAAGCGTGTTAGGTCCCATTCTTTATACTCTTTACACTGCAGACATTCCTGTGCTTGAAAGCG